>CM028692.1:54988015-55403015 GCA_016771965.1 Brassica carinata | reverse complement strand
CCGATAATCATCTTAAATTCACTCGGAGTAAATTCTCCATCGAATAAACCATAAATAGAAACACAAATAAAAATGGCACATAAAAACAAAAGTGCGCGAATCATCTTTCTTGAAAAATCGGAGGAGAGCGATTTTGAAATTTTTGAGAGAAGATGAAATGTTTTGGATGATGAAATGAAGTGAAAATGAGTTGTATTTATAGATGAAAATTACTGTTCATGACCGTTGGAGAAAGGAGAAATTTTTGAAAAAATTCTTTGTGACCGTTAGGTTAAATCGAGTGCACCAAAAATTAGTCCAAAATATCAGATTAAAGCGGTCAATCAAATCTATAAAATTTCATAAAAGTGAAAAATTATGACAATGAAATATTTATGTTATATGACAATAAATCATGCGACGGCTCAGCCGATCAATGCATAATATCAAATAAATTATACGGCGGCTCGGCCGACCAATTAATAATAAACAGAATAAAAGGCGGCTCAGCCGATCAATGAATAAATTAAATTACTAGTAAATAATATAGACGGTATTCCGGCCATTATAACATGATATAAATAATAGTAAGTGATTATCACAGACCATTATAACAGGGTATAAATGATACAAATAAATTTTACCGAATCGCAGAGTGATCGTCCTGATAACGTGTTATGAAATAACTTATAATTTATAGTATCGAGAAATTTAAATAAAAGTAGAATTTAATACCCGTAGGAAGCAAATAACACTAATATAAGGGAGATAGTTTATTATAAGGAAGAAGAAGAAGATGTAATGGTGTTTGATTATAAACTCTTGTTCTTGTTTATGGTGTACAAAAGAGTGAGAATAGTGATGGTATTTATAGTGAACAACAATACATAAAATAACAAAGATAGTGCTTAATTTGGTAAATGAGTGGGTGATCATAGTGTTTGATGAGTAGATGATCATAGTGCTTGAGTTGGTAAAGGAGTGGATGATCATAGTGCTTGAGTTTGGTAAAGAAGTGGATGATCATTTCAATGCTTAATTTATAACAATCATTGAATAATCAAAACGTTTTTTTTTAATGTTTACTTGAAATTTCTGTAATTTTTGTTAAATACCGTAATAATTATGCGCAAAATATCCGCACCCTAAGAACCGATTCAAAATTTTAGTATTGAATCTAACCCCTGCAAAAAAAAAAAAAAAAAAAGTTAAATCATCAACTTCCAAATTTGATTGAAAATAACATAATTTTTTCGTGAATCATTTAAATTTATCTTAACTAACCGTGTTAACCTTTAACATATTTTGACTAAGTCATTTTCAAAACGACATTATAAATTGAGGTTTTAAATGGTCCACAAGAAAGTTCATGCAATTTTTTCAATCAGTTTTGAAGTTTGGTGATTTAAATGATATTTTCTAAAAACATATTCCAATATATTCAATATATATATATATATATATATCCAAAAATATTAGTTATAAAAATAATTATAATAATTATAGTACTGAAAATCAAAATCATAAATTTAATATGTTTGGGACATTTTGTTATTAGTGCTACTTTTTGGTAAAAAGTAACTTATTTAAGAAGATTTTATATTTTTAATGAAGTTTGGTTAGTTCAATTAGTATAGTTAATTTCATTTGGTTTAATAAAATTTAGGATGGGTTCCGTTGCGTGTAAGGTTGGACATCGTTATTCGATATTCGCTTTATACTCGTGATTTGACCTGTATTCGCCTTGAAAAACTGAGTACTTGCCGTTAGCAAGGCAAGAGCAAATATTAAGTATTGTTTCATTTTTTGATATTTGTCTCGTTACTCGTTAATTATTACTCGTTTTATAAATTATTGGTTTTATAAAATATTCGTTACTTGCTAAATAATAATTGTTACTTACAATATAAGATTGATCATATTATCACGTTTGTTTGGTTTGCATTTAAGAACTTTTTTTGCAGGAACAAAACGTTTTTTTTTTTCTTCCAGGAGCAAAACATGACTAAGAAGTAGACAAAAATCTTTTTTTGGAACATCGAAATAAAATGAAGGAACAATGAGTTTCATATGATCTTTCAATATTTCAAATGCTTATTTTCATTTTTGTCTGCTTCTTTGAAAATTCATGTGTCTTTTTTGGATGTTGAAATTTTAGAATATGTATTTTTTTACGTAATCAAGAGACAATTACTTGGTTTAGCAACTAGCGGGGCAAAATAAATTACTCGAAAATATCAATTTTTTTTTACTTCAAGCAAGTCAAGTATGGTCCTAAAAAAAATTACTCCGACAAAGCCAAGTCAAGTATCCGTTGTGTGTTGTAGAAATTTTAAGTCGAATGCAATTCGGTTTGAGCATTTTGGTTCGGTTCACAAGCGATAGAATTGGTTTAATATCCAAAGGGGAAGGGAGACACATACATGGTTTGACTCTCTCTCTCTCTCTCTCTCTCTGTCGTGCCATCAGAAAGAGAGAGAAGAAGCTAAAGAATGGCGCACGCGACTCTCTCTCACTCCCTCATCCTCTCTTCCTCCAGGTTTTACCTCCCTCCCTCCCTCACTCTTCAAATGCACTTGGATTCCATTTTTGATTCTGCTGCTTCCAGGTTCTCTCGTCTCGGCTACAGCACCAGATTTCTCAGACACGCAAACCCTCTTTCTCTTCCCCTAACCAGACAAAGATTCCGATGTTACTGTTCCGACCAGACTTCTCCTTCTGTAAGGTAAAATTTATTGTCTCTGGCTTCTCCTTGTTAGTTGCATTCTCTCCCCACCTTTTGATTCCATGTAGTTTTAGCAGGAAACGTGTGGTCTCTGGAGTCCAGCCTACAGGCTCAATTCACCTTGGAAACTATCTAGGCGCTATCAAGAACTGGGTCGCCCTTCAGGTACGTACCTCCACTGTTGTTCTAAAGTTCAAGGTTTTAATGGAATGCGTTTTTTTGTTGCTACAAATATTCATCTCTCTTTGTTTCAGGCTTTATGTGTTTATATGTCTGCAGGATACATATGAAACACTCTTTTTCATTGTAGACCTTCATGCGGTATGTATCAATCAAAACCTTTCAAAAGTTTTTAAGTATAGGTAATATTTCCTTTTGTTTAGTTTATCTGTCTTGACCAATGTAGATAACACTACCATATGACCCGCAAGAACTGAGAAAGGCAACTAGGGATACCGCAGCGCTCTATCTAGCATGTGGTGTTGACATTTCTAAGGTTCGTTTTTTTTTTTTATTTTAGCTCTTTATGTGAAGATCTGAAATAACTTATCAAAGAGTGTCCTTGTAGGCTTCGGTGTTTGTGCAATCTCACGTCCGTGCTCATGTGGACTTAATGTGGCTTTTGAGTTCATCCACACCTATTGGTTGGCTACAGAAAATGACTCAGTTCAAAGAAAAATCACGCAAGGAGGTGCGTTATATGTTTTTATATCCTCATGTTATGTGATTGTATACATACAGGATTCTGTTTACTGATTCCATTTTGATTTTGATCTTCTTCTTTTTTTGCGTGGCAGGGGGGTGAGAATGCTTCTGTGTCTTTGTTAACATATCCAGTTCTGATGGCTGCTGATATCCTCTTGTATAAGGTGATGCTTTAGAAGAGTCGAGTGTCATCTGAAAATTAGTGTAGTAAAGAAAGAACACTAGTAAAATTAAAGAAATGCTTTTTTGCAGTCGGATTTTGTCCCTGTGGGTGAGGACCAGAAGCAGCACCTAGAGCTTGCCCGCGACCTGGCACAGCGTGTGAATAATTTATATGGTGGAAGGAAGTGGAAGAAGCTTGGAGGGTATATAAATCTTGCTTTCTTCATTTTAGAATATTAAGTATACCGTTCAATTCAATTGCTGATGATCTATGCTTTTTACATGATTCCTAATGGCTTAATTTCCTTTAGGCGTGGTGGTTCGGTATTTAAGGTGAGACTTTCCAAATGCTTCGTCTATGCACATTGTGTAGCTTTATAGGATTATCACAGATTGTTAATCGGTTTAATATATTATCATGTTTGTAGATACCAGAACCACTCATACCACAAGTTGGAGCTCGAGTTATGTCTCTTACGGATGGTCGTTCCAAGGTAGAAATGTTCTAATCTAAAGTTTATGCGTCACTGTTGGTCTGAGTGTCAAAGAAATAAATCAAATTTTAAACATATCCTATTGGAAATATGTTGAGGTTAACTCTTTGTATTCTTTAATACCAAAGAAACTTTTGATACTAGGTAGTCTTTTTGCTAAGTTGTAATGACTTAACACTTCTTTTACTTGCGTCCTTACATGTGGTCCGGATACAGTTTACATGACTTCAGAATTGTCAGATAATTTTAGAGGAATTTCTTACGGTCATTGTAATCTTGTAGATGTCCAAGTCTGCACCTTCTGATCAGTCCCGGATCAATCTCCTTGACTCAAAAGATGTAAGTAAAATTAATGTACACAACATATTCTTGTAGAGTTCTGTGTCATGTTGGTTGTATGTGAAGTTGCGTCTGCTACTAAATCCATCGTCTCAAAAATTATGTAGTTGATTGCGGATAAAATAAAACGGTGCAAGACAGACTCATTTGTAGGGTGAGTGCTAATTAAATTTCCATGCAGTGCAAAAGTTTTGTTTCGTCCTTTAGTAAAAATTGAGATATCTATATTGAAAAGTTCATGTTTCCTGTCGTTCCAGCAGCCTTGAATATGACAATGCGGAGAGGCCTGAGTGCAACAATCTCCTCTCTGTATATCAGATTGTCTCAGGCAAGACAAAAGAGGTATGAAGAAAAGAAATAATTGGTTTGAATCTTAAAAGATTGCTTTACTTTCTCTTTTAGTCATAATCATAATCACTTGAGATGTAAAAATGCAAGCCTATTGATCCGGGAACATTTTTGCAGGAAGTGATGGAGGAATGCAAAGATATGAGCTGGGGCACATTTAAGCCTCTACTTACGGATGCTGTGGTCGAGCATCTTAGTCCAATCCAGGTCTCTGCAAAGTCAAAACTTATTAACTCAATCAATTACCTTCAAGTTTAAGTTCATCCGCTTAATGTGTTATTTGGTTTGGTATATGTTTTCCTATGCAGGTCCGTTATCAAGAGATAACAGCAGAGTCAGCGTATTTGGATAAAGTATTGACAGAAGGTGCGGACAAAGCCACGGAGATAGCAGAAGTCACAATTCGCAATTTAAAACAAGCGATGGGGTTCTATATATGAGGAATAGTGAGTTCCAAGTTTTTAAAAGAGAGTACGATTCTTTATTCTTGAATTAGTTCAGTCAAATGCTGCTCAGTTTTTGATTCTTGAATTAGTTCAACAATTTATCAAATTAACAATTCGTTTGGTTACTTGATATATCAAATGATAGTCACAATTACTTGCAATAGTGTCGACTTGTGGAAGCTGTCGTCCAAAGCAAGTAATGTACAAGAGTGGTTCGCCACGAGACCTCCATCAGGAAGCCTATATAACGGCACTAATGCACACATGTACTACATAAAAAATAGAAGCATTTTATGGCAAAAACGTTTTTGGTCTGCATAATAGGTCTTATATTCAATTCAATTAAAAAAAAAAATCACAAAAATTCAGGTTCTTGACTAGGGTGCTTTTTTGGTCTATACAGCAAATATCTATTTTGATTACCACCTAGCTATATTGGATCAATGGCGAATTTAGGGATGTTTATCTGACAACAGATGAAGTAAACACACACATGTGGGTGTTGTTCTGAATCAACAGGTTTTGCCATAATATAGAGACAAACATAAAAAGAAACTCACTAAGCGAAGCCGGGAACTAAGACCATGATAAACCAAACTACATACAAAACCAGAATATCTTTATCAACAAAAAAAACCAGAATACTAGGAGCTAGGTTGCTTTCTCCGCAAGCTTCTTTCTCTGCAGTTTACTTGGTTTGGTTGATTCATTGTCCTCTTCGAGCAGCTTGGGTTTTAAAACGGCTATAATAAATATAACTCGATACGTTAGTTTCATTTAATTTAGATGATTTCTCCAGACCATTTCATTATTATAAATAGAGTTTTTGTATTCTTTCAAATTCAGAACATTACCTTTTAGCCTTTACCACCATTGTGGAGCTTCTGCGTTCGTTTCGACCAAAAGCGTTCATGAACCACTCTTGTTTGCAGGAGAACAATATGCACCCAATCGTCAATCCAAAACAATACCTGGTCCAAGTCCTATCGCAGCTGCCACCCAACTCAACACCTCTTCTTTTTCTTCCTCTGGTTTCGACTTTTCATGCTGCTGTGGTGCAGGCGCGTGGATATCTCTGCAAACTTCATCGAGAGCCGGACCAAAGAGTCCAGAGTTCTCCTCGAACGAAGAGCACTTTTGTCTCCGAAACTGAGTGCCTCCTGGTACTAGACCAACAAGCTGATTGTGACTTTTAACTATCTGGAAATGATGAATCGACCAAATATTTATGAGAATGAAGGTTTTCAGCTATCTCAATATATTTGCCAAACGGGGAGGATCTGGTGGTATCTACTTGGTGTTCGTCGTGTTTTATTTGGTGTTTCAAGATAGAGAACCTAAGGTTTGTTTGATGGAGTGGAGATGTTTTTGAGAGGAGATATGTTGAGAGACTTTTTGGATTGGTAGGAATATGATAGAAGAAAGAGAAAAAGCTGAAAATTTTGAATTTTTAAATCATAAACAAGAGAGGGTTGGAATTTTGGCCTGACATATCCTGTTACAAATTCTATCATATCTTTGGGATATATTTTGCTTATACACGCCGAATGTGAAGTTATAGGGGTATCAGTATCCACCATAATTATCAATAATGTCTGAAATGTTCCCTCTTGGCAATGTGCTAAATAGCGGATAGATGGTTGGTAGGCATCCTAATTTCCCAAAAATATATATAAGATTATAGTTAAAAATATATACATATATATTCTTAAATATAATTTAAAATAAACAAAATTATTTTATCTTAATTTTTATGTTTAATTAAATCAAATTTATATAAAATAAAATCTATAATATTAATAAAATTTTATTTTTAAATATAATTTAAATTTATTTGTTAAAAAAATAATTTAAATTAAATTTTGAGAAATTGCCAAATATACCACATTCATGATACCACTTTTCATTTCTATATTAATCAACTTTACCATTAAAATTTTAATTGGCAAAGTACCTTTATACCCCTAACTAATTAAGCCTAAAACTAATATCTTCTTCTCCTACATCTCACGATCAATTTAAACTCATCATCTCAGATTCAAATCGACGTTGACGAATTCCGGCGGTGACGAGTTCTCCGACGAGATTGGGCGACGCTGAAGAGTTGTCCGGCGAGATCCGGCGAAGTTACGGCGAGATCCGACGAAATTACGGCGAGATCCAACGAAGCTACGGCGAGATCTGACGAGGAGGAGTTCAAATGAATAAAGTCGATGAAAGCTTGAAAGGTACCAGATAATCGATGGTGATTATCCGACGAAACCAACGATGCTCTGGTGACCAAATCCAATTACTCCGACAAAATCCAACGAGATTAACGACGCTCACACCGACAAGCTCCAATGAACACGATCGACAAACTCAGAGATAGTTTGTGTAAGTTGATTTGAATTCTGAGTTCAACTGAATAAATTCGTTTAATTGAATCTATGTGAAGCACCAAATCTAATTGATGTGTTTGAAGAAACAAGATGGAATTTTATATGACTGATTTGCGTTCAGATTTTGAAGATCGAAGAGGTTGTGAGCTGTTTGAAGGAGCAAGAGAGATTCTGAACAAGAACGTGGTTTGTGCTATCAAAGAATTGCAGATTTATAAAGTTTTATAAAAGTTGCAGAGTTGATTTCTTAACAATGGACTCGTCTGAGAAAAGTTCAGTATTGTAGAAATGTTTTATAAAATGATTTATAAACAATTATAATGTTTCGCCAATTTCCTCTCTCTCCAATATTGACAAACCCTTATAAATTCTTTTATTAGACTTTCTAAATGGTTATAAACTTTTAAATGACTTAGAATCTTCTAACTGATTTATTTTACCTTCATAAGCCCTTACAAATTGTATAAGCAGATATATTCTTTCTCGTTTTATAATCCTTATAAACTCCTCATAAATTGGTGTATAAATTCTATAAATTGTTTTCATAAACTTTATGAATGTTTTATAAACTCTTATAAATTACATTATATATCCTTAAACCCCTTATAAAATATTTTACAAACCCTTATAAATTCTTTTATTAGACTTTCTAAATGGTTTTAAACTTTTAAATGATTTAGAGTTCTTGACTTATTTATTTTACCTTTATAAACCCTTATAAATTGTCTAAGCAAAGATATTCTTTTATGCTTTATAAACCTTTATATATATTATTCAAATACTACTTTATAAATAATTATATTAAGGAAGATTAAATTCATAAAACTAAAGAACACGCATGCTTTGTAAAGAGATGATGATATGTGGCGATTCTCGAGGCACATGCGACATCAAGCAAGGCTCCACCGCCTTAAATTTTACATACCTTTATAAATTGTTTTATAATCCTTTATAATGGTGTATAAACTTTATAAATTATTTTTATAAACCCTTATAAATAATTTATAAAACTTTATAAAATGATTTATAAACAATTATAATGTTTCGCCAATTTCCTCTCTCTTTCTGTTGTATATGTATTGTGTAACTAAGCAGAACGAGTTTGATTGCAAGTAAAAATAGCTTGAACTGCACATATGCAAGAGATTTTGGGTAATTTAAATTTTGTCAACACTTTGATACAGAAGATTAAATTCATAAAACTAAAGAACACGCAGGCTTTGTAAAGAGATGATGATATGTGGCGATTCTCGAGGCACATGCGACATCAAGCAAGGCTCCACCGCTTCAGAAATTTTACATACCTTTATAAATTGTTTTATAATCCTTTATAATGGTGTATAAACTTTATAAAGTATTGATAAAGGTTTATAAATGATTTCTAAATCTTTTAAAATGATATATAAACATTTATAAATTATTTATAATCCTTATAAAGCCTTATAGACTGGTTTTATAAACTCTTATAAATGAATTATACTTTAATAATTTATTTAGAAAGCCTTATAGACGGATTTTATAAACTCTTATAAAGTCTTATTAATTGTTTTATAAACCATTACAATTAATCTTTTATTTCTTATAAATAATTTACAAACATTTTAAACATTTATAAGAAAATTATAGACACTTTTTGTCATCACTTTGATACAGAAGATTAATTTCATAAAACTAAAGAACACGTGGAGGCTTTGTAAAGAGATGATGATATGTGGCAGATTCTGAGGCACATGCTGACAGCAAGCAAGGCTCCACCGCTTCAGATATTTTACATATCTTTATAAATTGTTTTATAATCCTTTATTATGGTGTATAAACTTTATTATTTTTATGAACCCTTATAAATTATTTACATACCCTTATAAATCCTTATAAATTATCATACAAATCATTATAAATTGTTTTATAAGGCTTTCTAAATGGTTAGACTATTTTAGTTGATTTATAAACCTACACAACTCTTATAATACCCCTTATAAATTGAATATAAGCTTTCATAAAGTTTTTATAAACCCTTATTAATAGTATACATCAGACAAAGAACTTGATGCATTCATCATCTGCTGAAGCTTTCTAAACCTATACAACTTTTATAACAAGCTGCTGTTCATACAGCTTCCCTACATCGTATCTTGCAACTAGACCTCCTAACAAATGAGCCACAAATGAGATCTTCTTTAACCAAGCCCCTCTGTTCTTAACAACAGAAAAAACCTGCAAAAAAATATTTCAAAACATAGATATCAACATCAATCACCAAGAAAATGAGCTTACTCAAGTTGCAGAGAAGAGAAACACACCTCATTAGCTAGCCTTTCACCCATAATATCCACACCATCAAACGTAAAAGTAGAACTAGTACTCTCACTACCTCTATCAAATTTTATTCAAAGTCAACAACTTTTGTCATCATATGTTCATCCCTAATAGGTTACAGAACACTCACGGTGCACGGACACTTTCTCTGGGAACTTCTTCACGAACTGCTCCGCCGAATACTTCCAATCCACCAAACTAAATCATGATCCAAGCAGAAAACGAGCGAAGTCTATAAACCTCCTCTGCTTCGCCGGCGACCTCCCGTTCGTCATCGGAGACGCCGCCGCCCCAAACCTCCTCTGCTTTGCCGGTGTACACTGATCAAAATCCAAAGGCGCAGACTTTAACACAAAAGGAGATGGAACGGCGCCGTTTTGACCCCAATACCCCCTCCTCGGCCTCTAACCAGGCTCCTCCTTCCCAGCCTTCTCTCTCGTTCCGACCTTGGGAGTCCCGAGCGGAGGATGCCGATTGATGCAGAGGATCCAAAAAGATGATATGAACTTTCTAATCATGATCTATATATACTTTATTCAAGCACAGTGTTCATGTATTTCCACAATATCACAAGTTTTATACACATACATGATGAAACTCTTGTTTAGAAACTACTTTATAAAACCTTATAAATCGTCAATATCATATTTATAAGGGGTTATAATTTCTTTATATGCAGTTTTCACTCGGATTTAACTATCAGAAAATTCAAACTCATTGCTATCGAACTGAAAAACAAACTCGGATTTAACTATCAGATTTAAATATTGTTTAAAAACTTCTTTATAAAACCTTATAAATCGTCAATATCATGAAACCCATATTTATAAGGGGTTATAATTTCTTTATATGCAGTTTTCACCATTTGAAAATCTCTCTCTTAACCGAAAACCAGATTTAAGTTTTCAAATACTCAATGTTCACTACGTAAATTGTGTTCTCTTAGATCGACATTTTCAAATGAGAATTCTAAAGCAGTGTTGTTCGATTCTTCGATAAGACAAAGCAGAAAATCAATTTTTTCCCAGAATTAATCGAATCAAATAAAAAAAAATACAGAAATTATAGACATACTAGTTGTGAACCTCGTTCAGAAGTTGACATTGTCGAGGTTTTGACGGAGACGATGATGGATCTCGACGAAGACGACGTCGGCAAGGCTTGATGAAGACGACAACAGCGAGGCTGGATAAAGACGTCGACGGTGAGACTAGATGAAGAAGACGATGAAACTTGATGATATCTCGACGGCGGAGCTTGATGGAGGATCTCGACAGAGAAGGTTCGCGAGAAAGAGAGAAAGAGAATCGATAATTGAGGAAGATAAGGTAAGAGTTATTTTTGTCATTTGGTCATTAATGAATTGTGTATATATAAAAATGTCCACATAGTAATGGTAAAGTTGAAAAAGTGTAACAAACAAAGTGTATTTGTAAAATTTCCCCATAAATTTTTTTACTGCACATAGTCGACTAGAAAACAAGTATTATTTACTGTTCGGTTCATAATAATACTCACTTCGGTTTAAATTCGAATAACCTCGGTTCGAATCGGTTTGTTAGCCTCCACACGTTTAGCAAAATTGGAGACTTGCAGGACGCCTCCCTCGTATCTCTCTCTCTCCTCCATGCTCTCTCGTCTCTACCCAATCCTCCGCCATAACCGCCCCTTCTCCGCAGAAGCGCGTGAAATGACACGCGCCTCTCTTTACCACCACGCCCGTCTCCTCCAGCCCCAGCTAGTACGGTATTCTCCGAGAATCGCCCTCGCGACCACCACACCGAATCGTCTCAATGTCACTTCCTCACTATCATCCTCCTCCTCGGATTTCTCTTCCATGTTCCGCCGGAGGTTCCACGCCCTACGCAACATCGGAGGAGACTGGAAGCTTCCAAAGCCAGCAGCGGCGGGGGGTCGTGTGTTCGCGGAGAGGAGAGAGTACAGGAAGATGAGGAAGAGAGCGCCTAAGAGGAAGCAGGAGCTGGAGCTTAGCGTCAGTATCTGCATCGAAGAGCAGCTTCCTGATGATACCGAGATTCAGGTGAGCTTCTCTCTATCTATCTATCGTCTTTGATAACTACTCGATTAAGCTTATTATCTTTCTTTTGAGGAGTCTTGTAGAATATCGCGGAGATGCTTCGTCTCAATGTTCCCATGGCGATGAAGATGGCTTTCAACGATTTGAAAGATTCCAAGTATAAAACGAGAGAAACTGATATAGAAGATGTTGGTGGGTTCGAAACCGTTGAGTTATCTGTGATGCTATGCAACGACGAGTTCATCTGTAAACTCAACAAGGAGTGGAGGGGTGAAGATCATCCTACGGATGTGCTTTCCATGTCACAACATGTCCCTGAGCTGAAGCTTCCTGTTGTAAGTGAGAGAGAGAGATGTTATTTTCATTCACTTAGTATGCTTTCAGATATTGTTAAAACTTATCTACATTGTTGGTGGTGTAGCTTATGATGGGAGATATCGTCATTTCTGTTGAGACAGCTGCAAGGCAGGCTGCTGAGAGAGGTCACTCTCTTCTTGATGAGATACGCATTCTTGTGGTATGTTACTGTTGTTCTAAAATTTGCAAGTAAAATTTGAATTACTAAGAGTTTTGTTTGGATAAACTAGATTTGTTAGTTCTCGATCTTTGTTATATCATTAAACTAAACCATGTAAGTCAGATGCTGTTTCCATAATAAGAAGGGAAGGATCCTTTTTAATATATTCTTGATGTGATTTGCGTTGCAGCCTCTTTTTACTGATACCTTTATGTTTTTGTCTTAAAGATACATGGGATGTTACACCTACTGGGGTTTGATCATGAGATCAGCGACGAGGCTGAGAAAGAAATGGAGGAGGAAGAGGAGTTTCTGCTAAAGAGCCTTGGGTGGAAAGGGAAAGGACTCATTCAGAGTGCATATGACATTGAGAAAACAGCTAAACCTCAGCCGGAGAAAGCAGATGGTAATTTTCCTTCATTTACATTGCCTCCTGGTTACTGTAAATATACTGTTTGGCTTGTCTGTGCTAAGACTAGTGTCAAAAGACAGGAAGAAAGGGGACGGCCTAAGATTCTACAGACCCAAGTTCTCCTATATATTCTGTGATATGGATGGTAAGGTTACGTATTCAACAGTCCGTTGTTGTTGCTTTTTTTTTTTTGGTTTTCTTCTCTATCTAATTGGATCAGTATGTGAATGCTAGGCACACTGCTTAACAGCAAAAGTCAGATTTCAGAAGCTAATGCGAAAGCTTTAAAAGAAGCCACGCTGAGGGGACTTAAAGTCGTGATAGCTACGGGAAAGGTGAAAAGAGAAACAGAAATCCATCCAATAGCATCTCCCCTTTCTTTTCTGTTCCTTGCTCACCTTCATATATTTGTCACAGTCCCGCCCAGGTGCGATCAAAATCTTGAAAATGGCTGATCTAGCTGGACGCGATGGCATTGTTTCAGAGTCCTCTCCAGGCGTATTCGTTCAGGTCTCTTATTTTCATTGACCAGTTGTGACATGCACCTTTCTAATTGTATATGTCTGATTTTTCTATATCTCACGAAAACTCCGTTTGGTTACAGGGATTACTTGTTTATGGTAGACAGGGGAAAGAAGTGTATAGAGGAAATTTGGACCGAGATGTCTGCAGAGAGGTAATCCCTGTAACATGCATCATAGTTCTCAACTTGGTATATGTGTGCATAACGATTTAATAACTGAGAGCTTTAAGTTGTCTTCTCCATATTTAGAAATGTTGATTTGTAAAATGCAGGCGTGTCTTTATTCTCTGGAGCATGGGATTCCTCTCATTGCATTCAGCCAGGATCGATGCTTGACATTGTTTGACCATCCTTTTGTCGACTCTCTTCACAAAACTTACAATGAGCCAAAGGCAGGTTCCGTGAAAACACAGTTCCCTTCTAGTTTGATTTCTCTTATCGGGTTCTTACACAATATCTACATTTTTTTTTTTTTTTTTGGGGGTTAACAGGCCGAGATCATATCGTCGGTTGATCAACTTATAGCTGAAGCTGACATTCAGGTAACTCGCCGAGTCAGAAATTTGATTTTGCTTTCGTGCATCTTTATAAGCCTATGTACCGACTGATGTTCGGTTCTCTTTGTGTATCCGAAGAAAGTGATATTTATGGACACCACCGAGGGGGTCTCATCTGTTATCCGTCCGTATTGGTCAGAAGCAACGGGAGACCGTGCCAGTGTCGTTCAAGCTCAATCAGACATGTTAGAAATCATCCCACCAGGAACCTCCAAAGGCAACGGTGTAAAAATGCTGCTCAATCATTTGGGCGTTTCACCAAATGAGGTAAAAATTCTAGCTTCTTCTTACCCAATCATTTAAAGTAACTCAAGTAGAGGTAGGCATAGTCAACTGAACTGAATCTTACTCAAAACGAGCAAAACTGAAGTTTCTTTTCGATGATTTATGTAAAAAGGCAATTGGGATTATTGTATCAGATAATGGCGATAGGGGACGGGGAGAACGACATAGAGATGCTGGAACTAGCGTCGTGGGGAGTCGCTATGAGCAACGGTGCAGAAAAGACAAAGGCCGTGGCTGATGTGATTGGTGTGAGCAACGACGAAGATGGTGTTGCTGATGCCATATACCGATACGCTTTCTGAGTCTACTACTCGACTCCAGCTTTACAACCAAGAGATATGCCAAAGTTTCATTGTTGAGGTTGAGTAGACATTATTCTTCTTAAGAGATAAAACAAAACATTGTTCAATTCTTATATCAATCACCTCTTGAAGGAAAATTATTTATGGCAGACTTGTTATATGAAGCAATTTTTTACAGTGTGATTATGACCACGACGAAAGATAGAAGTTGGTATTTGTATGAATTGGTCAAAGGCAACAATACACATCTTAACAAAAGCTGGTTGTAAAACTTAACTGTTCCTCTCTACATGGATGGAAAGCTTCTTCAACCTCTGTAGTCTGTAGATGCCCGAAGGATCTGAGTTTTGCACAATCCACGGATGCTCCAGCTCCAGAAGCTTGTGCAAGGCCAAACGTTGCGTAGACTCCTTAACAAGCATCTGTTTAGATCGGAAACTTCAGAACTTGCTCTTTACTGTACATAAGCTTAAGAGAGATTTTACGAGAGAAATGGGAGTTTGTAACCTGGCTAATCAGGTCTTTTGCAGATGAAGAGACGATGGGTTTTGGAGGGAATTTGAGATTTCGACTTGCACAATCCTGTATCATTTGTTGAACAAAGAGTGTTCATGAATCATAGCATCGTAGTAATGCCATCATGAGCTATAATGAAGTGTTTAGTTACCTTCAGTATGTGACTGAATGCTCCCTTGCCTCAAACGGAGGGACACCGTAAAGGAACTCATAGCAGAGAACTCCAAGACTCCACATATCGACACTAGCATCGTGTTCTACGCTTTCCACTGTAAAACCACAAGTCGAAGAGTCAAGGTTACCTATTACTAGTGATTTGAATTACTGCAACCAAGTAGTGTTAATATTATTTACTTGTGTTTTTAAAAGTATTATGAAATGTGTTAACCTTGAATCAACCCATTTATGTATAAATTGTTAGGGATAAAATAAGATCAGGGTTAAAATATATATCTCTACATATAATCCTTGTAGATATCGTAACGACAGGCCCGGCTAATAGCCCAATTGCTTTCAAGAAAAATCGAAACCGAGTAAGGCACGTGTAGGTACCTCGTCAAAGGTAGCTCCATGCAGAGCTGACACGCCCGCGTGACACTCTTTTCTATTTGCCTAACTGTCCACTTCACACGCGCACATATCCCGCTTCATCGTTCGCCAAGCGTCTCCTTTTACCTCTCCCCACTATATATTCTTCAGTTCTCATCGTTCACAAATCACAAAATATAGTATAAAACAAATAAAACAGAAAAAAAGAGAAAATGGCGGATCTTCATCAACAACATCAGCAGCAACCAACGACGAGAAATCTCCACGAATCTTCTTCATCACCATCGACACGACAAACCGTGAGATTCCTAACGGCGGCGACGATCGGCATGTCACTGCTGGTGCTCTCGGGATTAACGCTCACCGGTACGGTGATCGGTCTGATCGTAGCGACGCCGTTGATGGTTCTTTTTAGCCCCGTGCTTGTGCCTGCGGTGATAACGATGTGCCTTTTGACGGCGGGGTTCTTATTTTCCGGAGGCTGTGGGGTGGCGGCAGCGACGGCTTTATCTGAATATTAACAATGAAAAAGCAGAGATGAAAATTTGAGATGGTATTATGGTTGCATACTTGCATGACCATCTATTTATATATACATAATTGTATAATATATTGCATAAAGATAAATTCAATCAAGTTGACTCACTAATAGTTTTTCTACCAAGTCTTCTTGAAGTTGGAAAGGGTGGGTGAAAAGTCTTTTGTGTTGAATTCTCGGTTTTTATACATTTTTGGTTGTTTTACTGGAAAGTTCATATGTCTTGTCTAAAACCAAACTGCAAGCTAACATATTCCACAAAAGAGAAGAATAACAAAAATGTAAACAGTACAATCGCGAAGACTCAAATTTTTTTTTTTTTTGAAGAAATATATTATAAATCAGCCCGATAGACAAGAATAGGTTTCGGTTACAGCCTCGATTCAAACAAAAGCTTCCTAGTCTACCAATTACAACACTAGCTTCGCCCACCCACTAAACCCGGCACATTCCGCTAGTCTGTTTTTAGCAAACATAAGAAATCGATTCCTGTTCTCAACCGTCAACGATGATCATGAAAAACTGAGGTTCTCCTTGTCGTCTCGGATGCCGGGAGTTCCCGTGTCGTCTCTGGAGTAGCTAGGTCTCGATGATCTCCTCGAAACTTATAATCGTCACCTCCGTAACACACAAACGCTATCGAAGAAAGGATTTAGAACACAAACCATTGAAAACCGATCCAAAACCCGCTATACAGACTTGGAGAGCGCCGAACCGGTCAATGGCCTAGAGACGCGAGGACCCCAAGCCACGAACGCGAGGACCCCAATGTAAACAGTACAATCACAAAGACTCAATTATGCTTGATCAAAGAAATATAGGAAGAGTTAAAACTAATAATAAATATTTTTTCCACAACGCCTTCATGAAACTTTTGAGCTATGAAAGATTTGAACTCATCATAAGGTGAGCTGAATTGAACGGGATAATTCATTTTGCAACCCCCTATATAATCTACATATCCGAACATGTATTTAAAACGAAACTAAACCATACTGGCTATGCATGGCGTATCACGTATGCGTATAATTTAATTTGTGTTCACCAAATGTCTCATGGTCTAACCTTATTTGAGCTATTCAAAGTACACTCAAAGGTGAGCCTAGGCATGTGGGTTCGAGCAGTTTAAGTAATTCAGGTAGGGTAGTTCAGAATTTGGATATTTCGGTTTGACCAAAATTTCACCGAATTAAATCGGAAAAAAGTTTGGGTCGGTTCGGTTCAGTATTTTGTTAGTCCGGTTTAATTTTTTATTTTTACCAAAATGACTGAATCTTTTTGTTTCGATTATATTTTGGTTAAATTCAAGTAATTTCGGTTCAAAAATTTGATTAGTTCTGTTCAAAATTTGGTTAACAATTTTTTATTTTTTTTAAATAAACTAACCAATTAACCGAAAACCAAAATATTTTATAAACCTCTCGAATCGAACCAAACTTCTCATCGAACTAATCAAAATTTCGGTTCGGTTCTAAATCCAGAGGCATCAATTGGAATAAACACAGACGAACAGAAGTTAAGGCTACCCTAGTTTCGATGAAAGAGGATACAAAAACAATTGTTTACTGTTTGGTTCATTTTTTATAACTCGGTATGCAGGCGTATACGATCCCGTATCAAGTAAAGAGAATCAATGTGGAAAGGATGTTAAATCCGCTGTGGCCGGGGCTCGAAGTCGTGATGGTGGACACCTCAGCCGAGGTTCCTTTACCACCAGACCACGAGGCCTGGTTACTGTTCGGTTCATGATAGAACTCAATTCGATAAAAATCTCTCAATTCGGTTTAAATTCGAATAACTCCGGTTCGATTCGGTTTGTAGTCTCTCCACACATTTAGCAAAATTGGAGACTACTGCGAGACCCTCTCCTCCCTCGTATCTCTCTCCTCCATGCTCTCTCGTCTCTCCCCAATCCTCCGCCATAACCGTCTCTTCTCCGCAGAAGCGCGTGCAATGACACGCGCCACTCTCTACCACCACGCCCGTGTCCTCCAGCCCCTACTCGTTCGCTCTTCTCCGAGAATCGCCCTTGCGACCACCGCGAATCTTCTCAATGTTTCCTCCTCCGATTCCTCTTCCATGTTCCACCGGAGATTCCACGCCGTATCGGAGGAGGAGATTGGGCTTCAAAGCCGGCAGCGGGTCGCGTGTTCGCGGAGAGAGAGTACAGGAAGATGAGGAAGAGAGCGCCCAAGAGAAAGCAAGAACTCGAGCTCAGCGTCAGCATCTGCATCGAAGAGCAGCTTCCTGACGATACCGAGATTCAGGTTTTTATCTCTATCTCTTAGTCTTTGACGCTACTCGAAAATTCAGATTTAGCTTGTTATAATCATTCTTTTGTAGAATATTGCGGAGATGCTTCGTGTTAATGTTCCCATGGCGATGAAGCTGGCGTTCAACGGTTTGAAAGATTCCAAGTATAAAACGAGAGAAACTGATATAGAAGACGTTGGTGGGTTTGAAACCGTTGAGTTATCTTTGATGCTTTGCAACGATGAGTTCATCTGTAAACTCAACAAAGAGTGGAGGGTGAAGATCATCCTACAGATGTGCTTTCCATGTCGCAGCACGTCCCTGAACTGAAGCTTCCTGTTGTAAGTCAGAGAGAGTTGTTATGTTTTCATTCACTCAGTATGGTTACCAAATAGGGATAAAACTTATCTATACATTGTTGGTGGTGTAGCTTATGATGGGAGATATCGTCATTTCTGTTGAGACTGCTGCAAGGCAGGCTGCTGAGAGAGTCACTCTCTTCTTGATGAGATACGCATTCTTGTGGTAATGTTACTGTTGTTGTGAAATATACAAGTGAAATGTGAATATTACTAAGAGTTTTGTTTGGATAAATTTGATTTCTTTTTCTTAGAACTATAGTTCTTGATCTTTGTTATTACCATGTAAGAAGTCAGTGCTGTGTTTCAATAATCTCTAGAAAGTATAAGAAGGGAAGGATCCTTTTTATATATTCTTGATGTGATTTGTGTTGCAGCCTCTTTTGCTGATTTACCTTTTATGTTTTATCTTAAAAGATACATGGGATGTTACACCTACTGGGGTTTGATCATGAGATCAGCGGCGGGCTGAGAAAAGAAATGGAGGAAGAGGAGTTGCTGCTAAAGAGCCTTGGGTGGAAAGGGAAAGGGCTCATTCAGAGTGCATATGACATTGAGAAAACAGCTAAGCCTCAGCCGGAGAAAGCAGATGGTAATTTTCCTCCTTTTACATTTCTCTTCCTGGTTACTGTTCTGCTTGTTTGTGCTAAGACTAGTGTTAAAAGACAGGAAGAAAGGGGCGGCCTAAGATTCTACAGACCCAAGTTTTCCTATATATTCTGTGATATGGATGGTAAGGTTTACCTATTCAACAATCTGTAGTTGTTGCTTTTTGGTTTTCTTCTCTTATCTCATCGGATCATAATGTGAATGTTAGGCACACTGCTTAACAGCAAAGTCAGATTTCAGAAGCTAATGCAGAAAGCTTTAAAAGAAGCCACGCTGAGGGACTTAAAGTCGTGATAGCTACGGGGAAGGTGAGAAGAACAGTATATCCATCTGATAACACTCTTCCCCTTTCTTTTCTGTTACTTGTTCTCCCTCTGAATGTTTTGGAGTTGGCTATGGCTAACATCCTTTATTTGTCACAGTCGCCCAGGTGCGATGAGAATCTTGAAAATGGCTGATCTAGCTGGGCCGATGGCATTGTTTCAGAGTCCTCTCCAGGCGTATTCGTTCAGGTCTCTTATTTTCCTTGACCAGTAGTGACATGCACATTTCTAATTATATATCTCTGATTTTCTATATCTCACGGAATCTCTGATTGATTACAGGGGTTACTTGTTTATGGTAGACAGGGGAAAAGTGTATAGAAAACTTGGACCGGGATGTCTGCAGAGAGGTAATCCACTAATGATTTGTACTATAGCACATATTTAATTGTCACACCCTCGGTTTAGTTCACAACATTCATTATACTATTTCAGATATTTAGGAATGTTGGTTTGTGATATGCAGACGTGTCTTTATTCTCTGGAGCATGGGATTCCTCTCATTGCATTCAGCCAGGATCGCTGCTTGACATTGTTTGACCATCCTCTTGTCGACTCTCTTCACACAACTTACAATGAACCAAAGGTAGGTTCGTGAAACCGTTCCCTTCTAGTTTGATTCCGTGTTGGGTTCTTACACAATCTCTAACAGGCCGAGATCATATCTTCCGTTGATCAACTTATAGCTGAAGCTGACATTCAGGTAACTCGTGGAGTCAGAAATTTGATTTTGGTTTCTTGTATAAGCCTATGTACTGAAGTTCGGTTCTCTTTGTGTATCCGAAGAAAGTGATATTTATGGACACCACCGAGGGTCTCATCTGTTATCCGTCCGTATTGGTCAGAAGCAACGGGAGACCGTGCCAGTGTCGTTCAAGCTCAATCAGACATGTTAGAAATCGTCCCACCCGGAACCTCCAAAGGCAACGGTGTAAAATGCTTCTCAATCATTTGGGCGTTTCACCGAATGAGGTAAAACAGAAAACTAGAAATAAATGAATCTTACTCAAAACGAACTAGACCTGAAGTGTCTATTTGGTTCTAGTTCCGTAGAGATTTGTAAAAAGTCAATATTAGACTGGATTTGTCTGATATATTTGTTAATCAAGTAAAGGTAGCTGATGAGGCAAATGGGATTTTATTGTATCAGATAATGGCGATAGGGGATGGGGAAAATGACATGGAGATGCTGGAACTAGCGTCGTTGGGAGTCGTTATGAGCAACGGTGCAGAAAAGACAAAGGCCGTGGCTGATGTGATTGGTATGAGCAACGACGAAGACGGTGTTGCTGATGCCATTTACCGATATGCCTTCTGAGTTCTACCCACACCACCACAATTTCACACTCGACTCCAGCTATTACAACAAGAGATGCCAAATTTCATTTAGATTATTCTCCTGATAGAAAAAAGAAACATTGTTCTATTCTTATTGGGAAATTGATTTATGGCAGAGACCTGTTTTAAGCAATTTATTAGAGTATGATTAGGACTACGACTAAAGACAAGAATACACATGAAAAATTGATAAAATAATCTTCTGCTTTCAAAAATAAACTAAATTTTTTTAATTAACAACGTCGTTTTAATCTTAACATTTTGATCAAACATTAATAAAACTGATAAATTTATTAATCAAGCCATTTAGTGTCATTAGTTATATTTAACAGAACGAGATCAAAATAACTTGGTTAACACAAATATAAAACTTTTTTTCTAGTTTAAAATCTTATATATTATCGAATCACAGGAAAATATTGAAGAGAAGAAGAGTTCTGCGATCTGAGATCGGATCCAGTCTGGCCCGACGTGGCGTCCGTGCGGTCCGGCCTCTCTCCGTCAAAGAGGTTCCTTTGCTTCTTCTCCGTCGCCTATCCGAGCGTCTTGTCGAATCGGATTGGAGCCATCTTCCAAAGGTGGTTCCTCGCTTGAGAGGAAACGGCTGTGTGGAGGCCCATGGCGTGAGAAGATAGGTTTGCATGCTCAGTGGTGATTAGGAGATGGAGGCTATCACAGATCCGTCGGCGCCGCTTTTCTCGAGGTGGAGGCTTCCTCGGCTTATGCCGCCGGTTCAATTTCCCGGGAAGGAGAGGTATTCTTTGCTCTGTCTTCGCCGGTTTTGGCTCCGGAGGGTAGAGGCTCACATAGCTCTACGCTGTCGGTTTTGGTTCCGGAGGGTAGAGGCTCACATAGCTCTACGCTGTCGGTTTTGGACCCATAGTCTTTTGGGGTTTGGTTACTAGTTTGGTTTTGGTGGAAACTGCGTGGTGGCTCTTGTCGTCAGGGTGGTTGCTCGGGTCAGAATGGATGAGATATCGGTATAAGATGAAGCTCTCCATCATCGGTGGCGATGATGAGAAGGAAAGGCTGAGGTCTTGAGTCGGGCTTAAAATGCCCGATGGCGTGTGATGATTGGGATGAGCTCTCGGTTAGTCCGATGACGCTCTCCGTGACAAGTTCGACGGTGTTGAGCCGTTCGGCGGAACCGCCGGGATGAGACAAGAAGAGGATAAGCCGACACGTGCCGCTGGATCTGGGCAGTGTCGGTGATGGACTTTTGGGCTTTAAGCCTGTTTTTAATGTTGTTGGTTTAGCTAATCGGACGTGGGCCTTTTATTTTGTAAGGATATTGTGTTGGGCCGTCTTTACGAAAAAAAAATCTTATATATTAAAACAGAAGTCACAACCTTGATTTATGTGTGATTTTTTTTAAAAATGGACTTAGTGGACTTATTCCTAGAAAGTTATGTTACATTTAATCTCTAATCTTACAATTTAAATTTTGGGCCTACCAGAAACTTTTACTAGGCTATCAATAATTGAATTTAAACAATATATGATCCATTAGATTTATAGATAGTATAAATTAAATAGATATAACTTAATGTTGTAATCTATACCTCGATATGTTAAATATCTAAATATTTGTGGTCTAACTTTTAAAATTATAAAGATTTTTTAAAATAACAAAAGCATACTCCATCCGTTCCTTAAAGTTACATATTATAGAAAAAAATTGTTTCAAAAGATCCATTTTTCAATGCATGTATTAACTAATTGCAAACTTCAAAAACTGAATTGAACGGGATAATTCATTTTGCAACCCCTATATAATCTACATATCCGAACATGTATTTAAAACGAAACTAAACCATACTGGCTATGCATGGCGTATCACGTATGCGTATAATTTAATTTGTGTTCACCAAATGTCTCATGGTCTAACCTTATTTGAGCTATTCAAAGTACACTCAAAGGTGAGCCTAGGCATGTGGGTTCGAGCAGTTTAAGTAATTCAGGTAGGGTAGTTCAGAATTTGGATATTTCGGTTTGACCAAAATTTCACCGAATTAAATCGGAAAAAGTTTGGGTCGGTTCGTTCAGTATTTTGTTAGTCCGGTTTAATTTTTATTTTTACCAAAATGACTGAATCTTTTTGTTTCGATTATATTTTGGTTAAATTCAAGTAATTTCGGTTCAAAAATTTGATTAGTTCTGTTCAAAATTTGGTTAACAATTTTTAATTTTTTTTAAATAAACTAACCAATTAACCGAAAACCAAAATATTTTATAAACCTCTCGAATCGAACCAAACTTCTCATCGAACTAATCAAAATTTCGTTCGGTTCTAAATCAGAGGCATCAATTGGAATAAACACGATCGAACAGAAGTTAAGGCTACCCTAGTTTCGATGAAAGAGGATACAAAACAATTGTTTACTGTTTGGTTCATTTTTATAACTCCTGATATGCTGTACCATAGCCCCAACTATCCCCTAGAAGGTCCAAGCCAAATGAAAGGATGTTAAATCCGCTGCCGGGCTCAAGTCGTGATGGACACCTCACCGGAGTTCTTTTACCACCGCACCACGGGCCTGGTTACTGTTCGTTCATGATAGAACTCAATTCGATAAAAATCTCTCAATTCGGTTTAAATTCGAATAACTCCGGTTCGATTCGGTTTGTAGTCTCTCCACACATTTAGCAAAATTGGAGACTACTGCGAGACGCCTCCCTCCCTCGTATCTCTCTCCTCCATGCTCTCTCGTCTCTCCCCAATCCTCCGCCATAACCGTCTCTTCTCCGCAGAAGCGCGTGCAATGACACGCGCCACTCTCTACCACCACGCCCGTGTCCTCCAGCCCCTACTCGTTCGCTCTTCTCCGAGAATCGCCCTTGCGACCACCGCGAATCTTCTCAATGTTTCCTCCTCCGATTCCTCTTCCATGTTCCACCGGAGATTCCACGCCGTACGCAATATCGGAGGAGGAGATTGGAAGCTTCCAAAGCCGGCAGCGGGTCGCGTGTTCGCGGAGAGGAGAGAGTACAGGAAGATGAGGAAGAGAGCGCCCAAGAGAAAGCAAGAACTCGAGCTCAGCGTCAGCATCTGCATCGAAGAGCAGCTTCCTGACGATACCGAGATTCAGGTTTTTATCTCTATCTCTTAGTCTTTGACGCTACTCGAAAATTCAGATTTAGCTTGTTATAATCATTCTTTTTGTAGAATATTGCGGAGATGCTTCGTGTTAATGTTCCCATGGCGATGAAGCTGGCGTTCAACGGTTTGAAAGATTCCAAGTATAAAACGAGAGAAACTGATATAGAAGACGTTGGTGGGTTTGAAACCGTTGAGTTATCTTTGATGCTTTGCAACGATGAGTTCATCTGTAAACTCAACAAAGAGTGGAGGGGTGAAGATCATCCTACAGATGTGCTTTCCATGTCGCAGCACGTCCCTGAACTGAAGCTTCCTGTTGTAAGTCAGAGAGAGAGAGAGAGAGTTGTTATGTTTTCATTCACTCAGTATGGTTACCAAATAGGGATAAAACTTATCTATACATTGTTGGTGGTGTAGCTTATGATGGGAGATATCGTCATTTCTGTTGAGACTGCTGCAAGGCAGGCTGCTGAGAGAGGTCACTCTCTTCTTGATGAGATACGCATTCTTGTGGTAATGTTACTGTTGTTGTGAAATATACAAGTGAAATGTGAATATTACTAAGAGTTTTGTTTGGATAAATTTGATTTCTTTTTCTTAGAACTATAGTTCTTGATCTTTGTTATTACCATGTAAGAAGTCAGTGCTGTGTTTCAATAATCTCTAGAAAGTATAAGAAGGGAAGGATCCTTTTTTATATATTCTTGATGTGATTTGTGTTGCAGCCTCTTTTTGCTGATTTACCTTTTATGTTTTATCTTAAAAGATACATGGGATGTTACACCTACTGGGGTTTGATCATGAGATCAGCGACGAGGCTGAGAAAGAAATGGAGGAGGAAGAGGAGTTGCTGCTAAAGAGCCTTGGGTGGAAAGGGAAAGGGCTCATTCAGAGTGCATATGACATTGAGAAAACAGCTAAGCCTCAGCCGGAGAAAGCAGATGGTAATTTTCCTCCTTTTACATTTCTCTTCCTGGTTACTGTTCTGCTTGTTTGTGCTAAGACTAGTGTTAAAAGACAGGAAGAAAGGGGACGGCCTAAGATTCTACAGACCCAAGTTTTCCTATATATTCTGTGATATGGATGGTAAGGTTTACCTATTCAACAATCTGTAGTTGTTGCTTTTTTTTGGTTTTCTTCTCTTATCTCATCGGATCATAATGTGAATGTTAGGCACACTGCTTAACAGCAAAAGTCAGATTTCAGAAGCTAATGCGAAAGCTTTAAAAGAAGCCACGCTGAGGGGACTTAAAGTCGTGATAGCTACGGGGAAGGTGAGAAGAGAACAGTATATCCATCTGATAACACTCTTCCCCTTTCTTTTCTGTTACTTGTTCTCCCTCTGAATGTTTTGGAGTTGGCTATGGCTAACATCCTTTATTTGTCACAGTCTCGCCCAGGTGCGATGAGAATCTTGAAAATGGCTGATCTAGCTGGACGCGATGGCATTGTTTCAGAGTCCTCTCCAGGCGTATTCGTTCAGGTCTCTTATTTTCCTTGACCAGTAGTGACATGCACATTTCTAATTATATATCTCTGATTTTCTATATCTCACGGAATCTCTGATTGATTACAGGGGTTACTTGTTTATGGTAGACAGGGGAAAGAAGTGTATAGAGGAAACTTGGACCGGGATGTCTGCAGAGAGGTAATCCACTAATGATTTGTACTATAGCACATATTTAATTGTCACACCCTCGGTTTAGTTCACAACATTCATTATACTATTTCAGATATTTAGGAATGTTGGTTTGTGATATGCAGACGTGTCTTTATTCTCTGGAGCATGGGATTCCTCTCATTGCATTCAGCCAGGATCGCTGCTTGACATTGTTTGACCATCCTCTTGTCGACTCTCTTCACACAACTTACAATGAACCAAAGGTAGGTTCGTGAAACCGTTCCCTTCTAGTTTGATTCCGTGTTGGGTTCTTACACAATCTCTAACAGGCCGAGATCATATCTTCCGTTGATCAACTTATAGCTGAAGCTGACATTCAGGTAACTCGTGGAGTCAGAAATTTGATTTTGGTTTCTTGTATAAGCCTATGTACTGAAGTTCGGTTCTCTTTGTGTATCCGAAGAAAGTGATATTTATGGACACCACCGAGGGGGTCTCATCTGTTATCCGTCCGTATTGGTCAGAAGCAACGGGAGACCGTGCCAGTGTCGTTCAAGCTCAATCAGACATGTTAGAAATCGTCCCACCCGGAACCTCCAAAGGCAACGGTGTAAAAATGCTTCTCAATCATTTGGGCGTTTCACCGAATGAGGTAAAAACAGAAAACTAGAAATAAATGAATCTTACTCAAAACGAACTAGACCTGAAGTGTCTATTTGGTTCTAGTTCCGTAGAGATTTGTAAAAAGTCAATATTAGACTGGATTTGTCTGATATATTTGTTAATCAAGTAAAGGTAGCTGATGAGGCAAATGGGATTTTATTGTATCAGATAATGGCGATAGGGGATGGGGAAAATGACATGGAGATGCTGGAACTAGCGTCGTTGGGAGTCGTTATGAGCAACGGTGCAGAAAAGACAAAGGCCGTGGCTGATGTGATTGGTATGAGCAACGACGAAGACGGTGTTGCTGATGCCATTTACCGATATGCCTTCTGAGTTCTACCCACACCACCACAATTTCACACTCGACTCCAGCTATTACAACAAGAGATGCCAAATTTCATTTAGATTATTCTCCTGATAGAAAAAAGAAACATTGTTCTATTCTTATTGGGAAATTGATTTATGGCAGAGACCTGTTTTAAGCAATTTATTAGAGGATGATTAGGACTACGACTAAAGACAAGCACATAAAATGAATCTTCTGCCAAAATTTTAATTAACAACGTCGTTTTAATCTTAACATTTTGATCAAACATTAATAAAACTGATAAATTTATTAATCAAGCCATTTAGTGTCATTAGTTATATTTAACAGAACGAGATCAAAATAACTTGGTTAACACAAATATAAAACTTTTTTATTCTAGTTTAAAATCTTATATATTATCGAATCACCCGGGAAAATATTGAAGAGAGAAGAAGAGTTCCTGCGATCTGAGATCGGATCCGGCGTACGGCCGGCACGTGAGCGTCCGTGCCGGCGTCGGAACCTTTCTCCTACCGTCAAAGAGGTTCCTTTTGCTTCTTCTCCGTCGCCTATCACCGAACGTCTTGTCGGAGCTCTGGATTGGAGCCATCTTCCAAAGGTGGTTCCTCGCTTGGAGGGAAGACGCGCTCGCGTGGAGGCCCATGGCGTGAGAAGATAGGTTTGCATGCTCAAGTGGTGATTCCGGGAGATGGAGGCTATCACAGATCCGTCGACGCCGGCTTTTCTCCGGGAGGTGGAGGCTTCCTCAGCTTCGCTGCCGCCGGTTCAATTTCCCGGGAAGGAGAGGTATTCTTTGCTCTGTCTTCGCCGGTTTTGGCTCCGGAGGGTAGAGGCTCACATAGCTCTACGCTGTCGGTTTTGGTTCCGGAGGGTAGAGGCTCACATAGCTCTACTGGCTTCGTTTTGGACCCATAGTCTTTGGGGTTTGGTTACTAGTTTGGTTTTGGTGGAAACTGCGTGGTGGCTCTTGTCGTCAGGGTGGTTGCTCGGGTCAGAATGGATGAGATATCGGTATAAGATGAAGCTCTCCATCATCGGTGACGATGACAAGAGAAGGAAAGCTGAGGTCTTGAGTCGGGCTTAAAATGCCCGAGGGCGATGTGATGATTGGGATGAGCTCTCGGTTAGTCGATGGCGCCTCTCGGACAAGTTCGACCGGTTTGAGCCGCGCCGGAACCGATGATGAGACAAGAAGAGGATAAGCCGACACGTGCCGCTGGATCTGGGCAGTGTCGGTGATGGACTTTTGGGCTTTAAGCCTGTTTTTTTAGTCTGTTGTTGGTTTAGCTAATCGGGCCGTGGGCCTTTTTATTTTGTAAGGATATTGTGTTGGGCCGTCTTTACGAAAAAAAAATCTTATATATTAAAAAGTCACAACCTGATTTATGTGTGATTTTTTTAAAAATGGACTTAGTGGACTTATTCCTAAAGTTACACAATCTAATCTACAATTTAAATTTTGGGCCTACCGAAACTTTTACTAGGCTATCAATAATTGAATTTAAACAATATATGATCCATTAGATTTATAGATAGTATAAATTAAATAGATATAACTTAATGTTGTAATACTATACCTCGATATGTTAAATATCTAAATATTTGTCGGTGCTAACTTTTAAAATTATAAAGATTTTTTAAAATAACAAAAAGCATACTCCATCCGTTCCTTAAAGTTACATATTATAGAAAAAAATTGTTTCAAAAGATCCATTTTTACTTTTTCAATGCATGTTTTATTAACTAATTGCAAACTTCAAAAACTTAATTGCACTAATTGATTTTTATTGGCTTATTATTGAAAAAAAATAAACACAAAAAATTATGCAAATTTAATGTATTTTATTAAAATGTGTGAAAAATATAGAATATGGATCTTTTAGGAACATAGAGATATATTATCATTAATGATTACTACCTTAAACCAATGAAATTTTTTTTAAACTATATAGTTTATTTTAAAAATTAAACAAAACTAAATGTTTAATTATTTTCGATAATATAAATCTATGAAGTTTAATTTTAAAGACTATTTAAGCTTGCCAAGGTCTTTCATGTGAAAACTTCTACTGATCAAATTTTAAAGACTATTTAAGCTTGCCAAGGTCTTTCATGTGAAAACTTCTACTGATCAAATTTTAAAGACTATTTAAGCTTGCCAAGGTCTTTCATGTGAAAACTTCTACTGATCAAATTTTAAAGACTATTTAAGCTTGCCAAGGTCTTTCATGTGAAAACTTCTACTGATCAAATTTTAAAGACTATTTAAGCTTGCCAAGGTCTTTCATGTGAAAACTTCTACTGATCAAATTTTAAAGACTATTTAAGCTTGCCAAGGTCTTTCATGTGAAAACTTCTACTGATCAAATTTTAAAGACTATTTAAGCTTGCCAAGGTCTTTCATGTGAAAACTTCTACTGATCAAATTTTAAAGACTATTTAAGCTTGCCAAGGTCTTTCATGTGAAAACTTCTACTGATCAAATTTTAAAGACTATTTAAGCTTGCCAAGGTCTTTCATGTGAAAACTTCTACTGATCAAATTTTAAAGACTATTTAAGCTTGCCAAGGTCTTTCATGTGAAAACTTCTACTCAAATAGACTTTAGACTCCCGAAAAACTTCATGTGAACTATCTGTCAATCATCAAGATATATCAAAACATGAAGCTCCTTTTTATACGTAATCAAAGAGAAAAGAGAGTTACCATCTCCACACTGTGAGAAACCGTAATCCAACAAAGCCTTTGCAGATTTTGCAAACCAGCATTGTGAGAATTGTTTTAAACCATACATAGACTTGTGTAATCGACACACTATACACTTACTGGAGAATGAAAATCAGATGCTAGTTTCATGAAAACTTCTTCATCTAAGTCTTTTTACAAAAAGAAAAAGAAAACACCGTGCACGTCCATTTGATGTCAATCCGAGTCTCAACCACACACAATTTCCAAGAGAAAGGTTTCAAAATAAACCTTCTATATGTTTTTCTCAAGAGCGAGAAGACATGCTTATATTTCTCGACAGTACCATTATCATTGTACTTATTTTGAAAACCCACTTGTTTCCCCATCGCATGTTTTCTAGAGGAAGATGTTGAACATTCTAAATTATATTTGCTTCTAGAGCTTGAATCTCCAAGCCAGCCGCATATTCCATCCACATTGCTTCTGGTCGAAAAATGGATTCGTCCAAGCTTGGCCCACACTGTTTACCTTGTTTAACTCCAAACTTATAATTTCCTTTCCACTGACGTGCGTTTTCGACGGAGTAGACATGCTTCCCTCTTTTCCATTAGCCATCGACATCATTAGAGGTTGCCACGGACCAATTATTATCAAAATTTCTGGTATTTATGATTTGTTTCTTAAGGATATATAATTTTTCAATTTGTTTTACTCTAGAAAAATACTGATATTAAAAAAAAACAAATATCCAAAAGTATATAATAGATATTTATAGATATTTACGAATATTTGCGAATATCTCATATGTGTTGTACATGTGATAGAAATTTAGAAATAGTTTAGAAAAAATCTCATATGTATATCTCATACAAATAATTTAGAAAAAATTGATAGAAATTTGTTCTTAAAAATATTTGTACATGATATAGCAGTGAACTATAAATTTCATAAATTTTAAAATTAGTTAAAACCAAAACTTAACAAAGAGTTATAGATGTTTTAAAGATTTTTCTTTTTTTTCTTGATTTAATACTTCTATAAGTAAAAATGTGAATATAATTTATTAAATAATATGTTAGAATAAATTATATATATATATATTTAGATCACTTTCACGATATCGTGGGATAATATCATTTAAATATTATTTTAAAGACTGTCAGTCAGAATATTTAATATAAATTTATTTTGGAATTTACAAAATATTAATTATTAAGTTAGGGTTTTAGTCAAAATTTATCTATAAATTCAGATAATCTGAAGAAACTTTGGGAAGTAGATAATTTCATTTATTTTATAACTACATATTTATATTTTCTTAAATCTATGTAAACTGCAATCATATAATATCAGTTTATTAAAACAAACTTTAAATTAGATATTTAATATAATAGATATTTATAGATATTCTGAATATCTCATATGTGTTGTACATGTGATAGAAATTTAGAAATAGTTTAGAAAAATCTCATATGTATATCTCATACAAATAATTTAGAAAAATTGATAGAAATTTGTTCTTAAAAATATTTGTACATGATATAGAGTGAACTATAAATTTCATAAATTTTAAAATTAGTTAAAACCAAAACTTAACAAAGAGTTATAGATGTTTTAAAGATTTTTCTTTTTTTTCTTGATTTAATACTTCTATAAGTAAAAATGTGAATATAATTTATTAAATAATATGTTAGAATAAATTATATATATATATAGATCACTTTCAGCGATATCGCGGGATAATATCATTTAAATATTATTTGCGGTAAGTAAATTTTGTAAATATTTTAAATTTATAATAATTCAAAAAATTCAATTTGTTGACAAAAACGATATTGAATTTTTAATCGGTTAGTATAAATTTTATTACATAATTCTGAAAAAGTAAAAAATCAAAAGAGAACCCATCATATATGAGTCGTATCCAATATTTATGTCAAATTCAGAAAATAGTGAGTTTTGAAAAGATTTTATTATATTAATTGGTTTTAATATAAATTTAAATTGATTATTCATGAGTTAAATCATAAAATCATGATAAATAAACAAAATTACCTAAAACTATGAAGCAAAATATTTAGAATTTTATCATAATTCTTATTTTCTAAAATTCAAATAATAGTATAAATTTAAATTGATTATTCATGAGTTAAATCATAAAATCATGATAAATAAACAAAATTACCTAAAACTATGAAGCAAAATATTTAGAATTTTATCATAATTCTTATTTTCTAAAATTCAAATAATAGTATAAATTTTATTACATAATTCTGAAAAAGTAAAAATCAAAAGAGAACCCATCATATATGAGTCGTATCCAATATTTATGTCAAATTCAGAAAATAGTGAGTTTTGAAAAGATTTTATTATATTAATTGGATTTTAATATAAATTTATTTTGGAATTTACAAAATATTAATTATTAAGTTAGGGTTTTAGTCAAAATTTATCTATAAATTCAGATAATCTGAAGAAACTTTGGGAAGTAGATAATTTCATTTATTTTATAACTACATATTTATATTTTCTTAAATCTATGTAAACTGCAATCATATAATATCAGTTTATTAAAACAAACTTTAAATTAGATATTTAATATAAACTAATACACATTAAAACGTTAACTTACATATTCTATAAAATATTATTTTAAAGACTGTCAGTCAGAATATTTAATATAAACTAATACACATTAAAACGTTAACTTACATATTCTATAAAATATTATTTTAAAGACTGTCAGTCAGAATATTTAATATAAACTAATACACATTAAAACGTTAACTTACATATTCTATAAAATATTATTTTAAAGACTGTCAGTCAGAATATTTAATATAAACTAATACACATTAAAACGTTAACTTACATATTCTATAAAATATTATTTTAAAGACTGTCAGTCAGAATATTTAATATAATAGATATTTATAGATATTCTGAATATTTGCGAATATCTCATATGTGTTGTACATGTGATAGAAATTTAGAAATAGTTTAGAAAAATCTCATATGTATATCTCATACAAATAATTTAGAAAAATTGATAGAAATTTGTTCTTAAAAATATTTGTACATGATATAGAGTGAACTATAAATTTCATAAATTTTAAAATTAGTTAAAACCAAAACTTAACAAAGAGTTATAGATGTTTTAAAGATTTTTCTTTTTTTCTTGATTTAATACTTCTATAAGTAAAAATGTGAATATAATTTATTAAATAATATGTTAGAATAAATATATATATATAGATCACTTTCACGATATCGTGGGATAATATCATTTAAATATTATTTTAAAGACTGTCAGTCAGAATATTTAATATAATAGATATTTATAGATATTCTGAATATCTCATATGTGTTGTACATGTGATAGAAATTTAGAAATAGTTTAGAAAAATCTCATATGTATATCTCATACAAATAATTTAGAAAAATTGATAGAAATTTGTTCTTAAAAATATTTGTACATGATATAGCAGTGAACTATAAATTTCATAAATTTTAAAATTAGTTAAAACCAAAACTTAACAAAGAGTTATAGATGTTTTAAAGATTTTTTTTTTTTTTTTTCTTGATTTAATACTTCTATAAGTAAAAATGTGAATATAATTTATTAAATAATATGTTAGAATAAATATATATATATATTAGATCACTTTCACGATATCGTGGGATAATATCATTTAAATATTATTTTAAAGACTGTCAGTCAGAATATTTAATATAAACTAATACACATTAAAACGTTAACTTACATATTCTATAAAATATTATTTATGTAAGTAAATTTTGTAAATATTTTAAATTTATAATAATTCAAAAATTCAATTTGTTGACAAAAACGATATTGAATTTTTAATCGGATAGTATAAATTAAATAGATATAACTTAATGTTGTAATACTATACCTCGATATGTTAAATATCTAAATATTTGTCTGGTTAACTTTTAAAATTATAAAGATTTTTTTAAAAATAACAAAAAGCATACTCCATCCGTTCCTTAAAGTTACATATTATAGAGAAAAAAATTGTTTCAAAAAGATCCATTTTTACTTTTTCAATGCATGTTTTATTAACTAATTGCAAACTTCAAAAAACTTAATTGCACTAATTGATTTTTTATTGGCTTACAGTTATTGGAAAAAAATAAACACAAAAAATTATGCAAATTTAATGTATTTTATTAAAATGTGTGAAAAATATAGAATATGGATCTTTTAGGAACATAGAGAGTATTATCTAACGATGATTAATGTTTACTACCTTAAACCAATGAAATTTTTTTTTAAACTATATAGTTTATTTTAAAAATTAAACAAAAACTAAATGTTTAATTATTTACTCGATAATATAAATCTATGAAGCAAAAAGTTTAATTTTTTAAAAACTTTTTAAATTTGTGAAATATTACAATATCTTTGAATATGACAATAAAAAATATTTTACTAATCTTTAAATATATAGTTACGATTTTAATAATGAAATAATAATCCAAAAAATATATATAGAAGAATATTCAAATACATGTGAAAGCTTGAAACAATCTATTCAATGAAAAAAATATACTGTAAACTTATTATGTTTTAAAAATTGATAGACACATATATATTCTAATATATACCAATTTAGAATTGAAAACAAAATATTTATATAAAAATAAATGAAAACAAAAACATGGGCGGTTGCACGGGTCGAGATCTAGTTTGAAATTAAACTTGCTTGTTTAAAATGATTTACTTAAAAATTATAGTTTTTCATCTCGATTAAGTGGCTTACTTAAGAAAATATGTTTTTAAGTAAGCTTAGAAATAATATAATGTAAATTCAAACATATTATTTTTAAGCTTCTTTAAAACATATCTGTTTATTTTATGTTTTTTTTGTTTTCATAAAATACTAAAACTATGGTTTCTCAGTTTACACTATAAATTCTTATTTAATTAATTTATTTATTTAGAGTTATTGTTTTAAAACTATCCAAAATCTTATTTTATTGTATTAAAATGATCATTATAATTTTTATTAAAATTCTTATAAAATAACCGATTTATAAAGTAGTGCATGGAATGTAATGGTTCAAATACTGGTTATCTTTACAAAATAAAAACTGATAATATTTACCCTGCATGATCCCTTCTTCAAATGCATGCGACTCTCTACTCTCATCGAGATTGGCCCAACTAGTAGCCCAATTGCCAACGTTGATTTAATTCGAAACGGAATAAGCACGTGTCGGTACCTCGTCAAGGTAACTCCATGCAGAGCTGACACGCCCGCGTGACACTCTGCTCTATTGACTAACTGTCCACTTCACACGCGCACATATCCCGCTTCATCGTTCGCCAAGCGTCTCCTTTTACCTCCCCCATTATATATTCCTCAGCCCTCATTGTTCACAAATCGCAAAATAGCATAAACAAACAAACAGAAAAAGAGAAAATGGCGGATCTTCATCAACATCAGCAACCAATGACGAGAAATCTCCACGAATCATCATCATCACCATCGACAAGACAAACCGTGAGATTCCTAACGGCGGCGACGATCGGCATGTCACTGCTCGTGCTCTCGGGATTAACGCTCACCGGAACCGTTATCGGCCTAGTCGTAGCGACGCCGTTGATGGTTCTTTTTAGCCCCGTGCTTGTGCCTGCGGTGATAACGATGTGCCTTTTGACGGCGGGATTCTTATTTTCCGGTGGATGTGGGGTGGCAGCAGCGACGGCTTTATCGTGGATCTATAGGTACATCACCGGAAAACATCCCATGGGAGCGGATAAAGTGGATTACGCGAGAATGATGATTTCGGACAATGCTAAAGAGTTGGGACATTATGCTCAGCCGCAAACGGACCAAACCACAACAGCTCCTTATTAGTCAATAAATGCTATATAGATCTATGCAACTTCTAATTTCTGTTCAATTTTGGATTTTTTTTGTTGGTCTCAGCTCGCCACCTTAAGTTATGTTTATGTTTTAACTTATCCTACGAATGTGTTTTCTTCTTTCTTACAGCCTACGTACTGGCCACTTGTCTTGTCTAAGCCTTTTTTGGGGAAAAAATATATATGATCTTTTGGATAGATATATGAATCTTCCAGATGATTCATACAATTGTTAATATTTTTTTTTTGTAACATGTACTTTTGTTTTCATTTTCTAAAAGATCTGATAATGCTTTGTTTTCAAGATGCTGTATAATGAGGCCCCTATGCACTTTTTATGCATGTAAAATAATCCTAACTTATCGAACTATGTTTATATCCAGATATTACGTACATGTTTATCTCCAAATATAATTTCAACCGAGTATATCACTTATACAAAGATATTAACCAACACGTACCAAACATTTTCGGATAAGAGTATTCACAAACTCTCATCTCAATACCCCGTTTAGTGTACGAAAGTTTTAATGTCCAACTTGAATAAAGAGCTTTCGTAAAACTATCCGCCACTTGATTTTCGTTGTTTGTTCAAGGCTTTTTCTTCTTGAGAGTGTTTTATTTATGTTACAGACAGTTAATGTCTCTTCGTTGTACATGTCACAAAGAAAACTTTGATATTTGTCGGCAAGCAATTATTGTGGTACTACGTACAAAAGATTTGCTTATACTATTCATAGCTTGGATAACGAGTTGTATAAACTTGAACTTGGTTTTCGGTGGGTAAATGGTTAGCTTAGTCACAAAAGTATTTTGTCAATACCTGAGGTTTAAAGTAAGGTTGCTCCCTCTTTCCCAATATTTTCGTCGTATCTGTGAAATATTGCAGAATGGGTAGAAGAAGCGGAGATACTTGGTTCATGAATGAGTCGAGTTACTTAGCCCTCGTTTTTTGGTGAACTCTTGCCAAGAAGTACTTGGTACCACTATCATTGGAGGAACAATACTTAAACCATTGGAAATTAGACAAATGAAAGTCTAATATGTAAAGAAATGTCTGAGAGGTCTTTTGGATGGGATCCAAAAGTAAAACCATGCGGGCTTGTGTAAGACCCAAAGTGGACAATATCGTACTAATCGGATAATATAGAGTTGTACATGGATTTAATAAATCCCAACATTGATATGCCAGGTTGACGAAGATCTGCAAGAAAACCAAAATACCCTTCAAGTAAGAATAAGGGAGGTTCAGCAGAAACAGTCAAGATGATCATGGAACCTGTGATGACATTCTCAAAGGACCGAAAAGTTGTGGGAGGCGCATTCTCAAAGGAAAGAAACACACGAGATGAGTGTGGTCTTTAGTTTGAGAGGGAAAATGTGAAATATCAAACAAAATTCCAAATTTAAATTTAGACAAAGGAAAGTCTAATATATAAAGAGATATTCAACTCTAATAATACAAGAATTTTTGGGATAAAACCATAATTAAAATCTTTAAAACTTGACAAATAAACAAAATTACCTAAATTTATGGAGCAAAATATTTAGAATTTTATCATAATTCTTATTTTCTAAAATTCAAATAATAGTATAAATTTAAATTGATCTCATAATTAAAATCTTTAAAACTTGACAAATAAACAAAATTACCTAAATTTATGGAGCAAAATATTTGAAACTCTATTATAATTCTTATTTTCTAAAATTCAAATAATAGTATAAATTTAAATTGATCTCATAATTAAAATCTTTAAAACTTGACAAATAAACAAAATTACCTAAATTTATGGAGCAAAATATTTAGAATTTTATCATAATTCTTATTTTCTAAAATTCAAATAATAGTATAAATTTAAATTGATTATTCATGAGTTAAATCATAAAATCATGATAAATAAACAAAATTACCTAAATTTATGGAGCAAAATATTTAGAATTCTATCATAATCATTATTTTTAATTATTTTATAAAATTTAACTAATAATAGAAATTTAAATTGATCTCATAATTAAAATCTTTAAAACTTGACAAATAAACAAAATTACCTAAAACTATGAAGCAAAATATTTAGAATTCTATCATAATCATTATTTTTAATTATTTTATAAAATTTAAATAATAATATAAATTTAAATTGATTATTCATGAGTTAAATCATAAAATCATGATAAATAAACAAAATTACCTAAAACTATGAAGCAAAATATTTAGAATTTTATCATAATTCTTATTTCTACTTATTTTATAAAATTTAAATAATAATATAAATTTAAATTGATCTCATAATTAAAATCTTTAAAACTTGACAAATAAACAAAATTACCTAAAACTATGAAGCAAAATATTTAGAATTCTATCATAATCATTATTTTTAATTATTTTATAAAATTTAAATAATAATATAAATTTAAATTGATCTCATAATTAAAATCTTTAAAACTTGACAAATAAACAAAATTACCTAAATTTATGGAGCAAAATATTTAGAATTCTATCATAATCATTATTTTTAATTATTTTATAAAATTTAACTAATAATAGAAATTTAAATTGATGAATTATCAGTTAAAATTATAAGAAAGTAACAAATAAACAAAATTACCTAAATTTATGGAGCAAAATATTTGAAACTCTATCATAATTCTTATTTTCTAAAATTCAAATAATAGTATAAATTTAAATTGATGAATTATCAGTTAAAATTATAAGAAAGTAACAAATAAACAAAATTACCTAAAACTATGAAGCAAAATATTTAGAATTTTATCATAATTCTTATTTTCTAAAATTCAAATAATAGTATAAAAATAAATGAAAACAAAAACATGGGCTGTTGCACGGTCGAGATCTAGTTTGAAATTAAACTTGCTTGTTTAAAATGATTTACTTAAAAATTATAGTTTTTCATCTCGATTAAGTGGCTTACTTAAGAAAATATGTTTTTAAGTAAGCTTAGAAATAATATAATGTAAATTCAAACATATTATTTTTAAGCTTCTTTAAAACATATCTGTTTATTTTATGTTTTTTGTTTTCATAAAATACTAAAACTATGGTTTCTCAGTTTACACTATAAATTCTTATTTAATTAATTTATTTATTTAGAGTTATTGTTTTAAAACTATCCAAAATCTTATTTTATTGTATTAAAATGATCATTATAATTTTTATTAAAATTCTTATAAAATAACCGATTTATAAAGTAGTGCATGGAATGTAATGGTTCAAATACTGGTTATCTTTACAAAATAAAACTGATAATATTTACCCTGCATGATCCCTTCTTCAAATGCATGCGACTCTCTACTCTCATCGAGATTGGCCCAACTAGTAGCCCAATTGCCAACGTTGATTTAATTCGAAACGGAATAAGCACGTGTCGGTACCTCGTCAAAGGTAGCTCCATGCAGAGCTGACACGCCCGCGTGACACTCTGCTCTATTGCCTAACTGTCCACTTCACACGCGCACATATCCCGCTTCATCGTTCGCCGCGTCCCTTTTACCTCCCCATTATATATTCCTCAGCCCTCATTGTTCACAAATCGCAAAATAGCATAAACAAACAAACAGAAAGAGAAATGGCGGATCTTCATCAACATCAGCAACCAATGACGAGAAATCTCCACGAATCTTCTTCATCACCATCGACGACAAACCGTGAGATTCCTAACGGCGGCGACGATCGGCATGTCACTGCTGGTGCTCTCGGGATTAACGCTCACCGGAACCGTTATCGGCCTAGTCGTAGCGACGCCGTTGATGGTTCTTTTAGCCCCGTGCTTGTGCCTGCGGTGATAACGATGTGCCTTTTGACGGCGGGGTTCTTATTTTCCGGAGGCTGTGGGGTGGCGGCAGCGACGGCTTTATCGTGGATCTATAGGTACGTCACCGGAAAACATCCCATGGGAGCGGATAAAGTGGATTATGCCAGAATGATGATTTCGGAGAAGGCTAAAGAGTTGGGACATTATGCTCAGGCGCAAACAGACCAAACTACATCAACTCCTTATTAGTCAATAAATGCTATATATGGATCTATGCAAGTTCTAATTTCTGTGCAATTTTGGATTTTTTTAATGGTCTCAGCTCGCCACCTTAAGTTTTGTTTATGTTTTAATTTATCCTTCGAATGTGTTTTTTGTTCTTGTACTTGGACTACGTACTGGCTACTTGTCTAAGCCTTTTTTGGGAAATATATATATGATTTTTTTGGATAAATATATGAAGTTTCTTCCATATGATCCATACAATTGTTGTTATTTTTTTTTTGTAACATGTACTTTTGTTTTCATTTTTTGAAAGATCTGATAATGCTTTGTATTCAACGTGATGCTTTAAAATGAGACCCCTACACTTTTTATACATGTAAAATAATCCTAACTTATCGAACTATGTTTATATCCAGATATTACGTACATGTTTATCTCCAAATATAATTTCAACCGAGTATATCACTTATACAAAGATATTAACCAACACGTACCAAACATTTTCGGATAAGAGTATTCACAAACTCTCATCTCAATACCCCGTTTAGTGTACGAAAGTTTTAATGTCCAACTTGAATAAAGAGCTTTCGTAAAACTATCCGCCACTTGATTTTCGTTAATATTATGTAACAATTTTCAAATTCTTTTTATTTAGTTTCTAAGCAAATTTGAAAAAAAGTTTTGATCATCTTTTTGTGAATCTAAACTTTCGTTGCTTCATCAAGTTATGATATGATGTCGAATCAATTTGGGTTTGTTCAAGGCCTTTTCTTTTTGAGACTTTTTATCTATGTTACAACTTACAAACAGTTAAGTCTCTTCGTTATACATATCACAAAGAAGACTTTGATATTGGTCGGTAAGCAACTATTATTGTGGTACTACATAGGACATATAATAGACTTTTCAAAGCAGCCATTCTTCAAACTTCAAGTGCTGAAGAAAAATTATTAAACTATTCATAACTTGGATAACGAGTTGTATAAACTTCAGCTTGGTTTTCTGTAGGTAAAAACTAAATGGTGAGTTACAATAATTTTTGTTCAATACCTGAGGTTTGAATTATGGCTGCTATCTCTTTCCCATTATGTCGCCATATCGCTTAAATAGAAATTAAACTAAGCGAGTGGAGAATGGTATATTATACTTTTTTGCAGTGATCTACTTTTAATATAAGTTTTAAGGAAGATATGATTGTTTTTATGGATGGGTCACTGACATCACATTGCCGTACAGGTTATTAGTTTAGGATTACCGCTTACGAAAAGACAACAGTCATCGATCAGTTAAACCCATGTGCTAATCCATATCCTTAAACTTGGACATGAACAAGATTAATAAAACCGTAGATCATGCTTCAAAGCCCATGTGCTAATCCAATTCAAAACTAAAAAATAAGCAAGGACAATTTATTAAGCCATTAAAGATTTATCAAAGCTTGATTTCATCCAATCATAATAAATCAAATGTTTTAATTAATACTATATAGTATTGATGGGTAATCAAATGAATATATTTATTGAATTGGTTCAAGTTGACTTTCTTGTTTTCATACTAGAGAGGTTGAAAATTATGCATCCTCCTCCTCCTCTCCAATTGATTGCTGCTCTGAAAATTCTTCGAAGAAGCTTGGGAACATTTTGAACATCAATCCATTTTCCAACCATTGAAGGAAGAATTATGCATCCTTCTCATCCATTTTCCCACATTTTCTGACTTGCCAGGTTTCATTTTCTCTATCTATCTGATCGACCTTAATCGAGAGTATCATCAGTCTCTCTTAGTGTTGCTGTTTTTGTTTTCTTCTGAAAGTCAAAATACTGATTGGTCCATATTTAGTTCTCGTTTACATGGAATCGAATTAGTTTAAGGTAGAGAGACGAAGGAAGTGGACCTTTATTTTGAAAGTCAAAATACTGATTGGTCCATATTGGTTTCTAGTTTAGTTCTCGTTTACATGGAATCGAATAAGTTTAAGGTTGAGAGACGAAGGAAGTGGACCTTTATTTTGAAAGTCAAAATACTCTGTTGCAAAGTAATCTCTAGTTTAGTTTTCATTTCCATGGACATCACATTCACCTTGTTGGTGCAGGTTTAATAGCTGGAAAATGGAAAGATCTTCAACGATGCAATCTATACATGAGAATTTCAAGAGTGTTAGAGGACAGATAAAGAAGGTTTACAGGACTATAAAACTCTTGAAAACTGGAGGAAGGCGATCCTGTTAGTTTGCGTTGTTGCTTTAGGTGTTGATCCTTTGTTTCTCTCCATCCCTGTGATTGATTCACCTAACTTCTGCTTCACTTTCGACAAGAAGCTTGCAGCGGCAGTTTCTGTCATTCGCACCTTTATCGACACATTCTATGTGATGCACATCATTTTTAATTTCATCACCGAGTTCATATCCCCTCGTTCTCAGGTCTCTTTACGAGGCGAGTTAATCGTGCATTATTCTAAGGCTATAAGGAAAAACTCTTCTTCTTTCACTTTATTGTTGACATTTGTTCTGTTATTCCCATCCCTCAGGTGTGTGTATTGTTCACTTCCTCTTGTCCATCATGCAATCTGTTTTTTTTTTCTAATTGTGATATTGAGTGAAAATTCTTGTAGGCTGTGGTTCTCATTCTTATTCACCGGTCTGACTCGCTGGTGTCACAAGAAATACTGAAATGGATTATACTTACCCAATATATACCAAGAATCATCCGTATCTACCCGCTTTTAAAAGAGGTGACAAGAGCCAATGGGACAATAGCAGAAACAAAGTGGGTAGGTGCTGCTTTCAACCTTTTCCTCTACATGTTGCACAGTCATGTAAGACTTCCCCCCCACTACTATTGTTTTGTTACAATGCAGCAAAAGAGAATTGTTACAACTGTGAGTGATGATGGATGGTCCAGGTGTTTGGGGCTTTCTGGTACTTGAGTTCAGTAGAAAAGAAAAACAAATGTTGGCGCCTAGAGTGTGCTAAGATATCCGGATGCAATCTCACTCGTCAGTATTGTGCACGAGGTCGCGAAAACAACGGTCGATATCTGAACACTACATGCCCATTAATCGACCCTGACCAAATCATAGGGTCTACAGTCTTCAACTTTGGTATGTACACTGATGCATTGAAGTCAGGAATCGTTGAGTCAAAGCCAAGGGATTTTCCAAGGAAGTTCTTTTACTGCTTTTGGTGGGGTCTCCGAAATATTAGGTTTGTGAAAATTCAAACCATCTCTTGTGAGAGATCTGAAGTTCATAATAGCTTAACATTGTTCTTTAAAATTTTTACAGTGCTTTAGGACAAAACCTACAGACAAGCAACTCTGTAGGGGATATCGTTTTCGCTATCATAATCTGCGTCTCTGGTTTACTCTTGTTTGCTGTACTCATTGGAAACATTCAGGTAAAATGCACATAAATGGCATATAGCTTTTTGATCTCATATTCTTAGAAGATTTTTTTTTTTTTGGTGATGATAGAAGTATCTGCAATCAACTACAATAAGATTAGATGAAATGGAGGAGAAAAAGAGAGACACTGAAAAATGGATGTCGAATCGGATGCTACCAGAGTATTTGAAGGAACGCATTAGGAGATATGAGAGCTACAAATGGCGGAAAACTAGAGGCATCGAAGAGGAAGCTCTTCTTCATAGCCTTCCTAAAGACCTCAGGCTCGAAACCAAACGCCATCTCTACCTTACTCTCTTAAACAGTGTAGGCTCCATTTTTCTTCTAATTGATTTGTGAATTTCTTATACTTGTTAACTCACAGTCTTTTGACTTGTGTCAGATTCCATGGCTCAACATGATGGATGATAGTTGGTTGCTAGAAGCACTGTGTGACCGCGTGAAGTCTGTGTTCTACTCAGCTAATAGCTACATAGTGAAAGAGGGTGACCCGGTTGCGGAAATGCTGATTATAACGAAAGGCAGCCTGAAAAGTATGATCGGTTCTAGTGATATAACTGGCTACTATGATGCATCTTTCCTCCAAGCAGGTGACATATGTGGAGATCTTCTCTTTTGGGTTCTTGATCCACATTCTTCTTCTAGCCTCCCCACCTCAGACAGAACAGTATTGACTCTGACGGATGTTGAAGGCTTCATTCTCTTGCATGATGATCTTAAGTTTGTAGCTTCTCATTTCAATCGCTTTCACAGCAGTAGACTCAAATACATGTTCAGGCAAGGCTTCGAAACCGATATAGCAGTTCAGGTTCTTTACTTTGTTACGACCTTCAAAGTGAACATGTAATTCCCTTTTTTCAGGTTCTATTCAGCGCATTGGCGGTTATGGGCATCATGCTTCATACAGGCAGCATGGAGGGAACATCACAAAAGGAAGCTTTCTAGGATCTTACACGCCAAAAGGGACTTTAATCATATCCCACAAGGCACGCATCTCAATCTTGGAGCAGCTCTCTATGTGTCGAGATTTGTATCCAGAGCATTGCGAAATCGACAGAAAAATGCGGCAAATTCTTCCACATCTCCACATATGTTACCCCCAATCCCTCATAAACCAGCTGATCCCCACTTTTCAAAGAATTAATCAAAGTGTATACTTCAATGAAAATGATATAGAATAGTGTATGATTGGGCATGAGTGAGCTTACACACATTAGTTATGTGATCGTCTGATTTTGGAAAGGAAATTTTGTGGACAGACTTGGAAATGTTAACATATTGTTTCGGTATTAATTAGTTACTAGATTTTGACCCGCGCACTTTCGCGGCTTGTATGTTTTCAAAAATATGTTGTTATTTACTCACTCCGTTTCATATTAATTGTCGTTCTAAGTTTATGCACACAGATTAAGAAAACATTTAATTTTACATAATTTCAAGATAAAACACTATTACCAATATACCTAACCATTATCAACCAATAGAAAAATATAGTAGAGAATATTATCAATAAATTTTGCATTAAAAACCGAAAACGACACTTTATCAGACCTAAAAATTTGGTGTACAATGTCATGTTTTGATAGGTGTTATTTGAATGCATTGCTGGTATACTCCCCACCATTATCTAACCTAAAATTTTTGATCTTGAAATTGAAATGGTTAGTTACATAGTTTTGAAAGTTAATAAAAGCTTCTAAAACTCTATCTTTACTTTTAATCAGTGTGAGCCAAGTATACTTTGATTTTTCATTTATGAATGTTATGTTTTGCTAGGTGTTGAAACGAAAATTTTACTCCATAACGACAAGTAATTTGAAACGGAGGGAGTATTTTTTATGGCAAAAAATCCGAATTCGAAGAACCGAACCGATCACGATCCCAAAAAGTAATACCAAACCCGAACCAAAATTGATTAAGTATCCGAATTATTCAAAATTTTGGTATTTAGAGAACCGAAACTGAATCCAATCCGAACCGAAGTATTTCGGGTACTCGAATGTATCTGAAATAGATTTATATACTTATATATATTAATTATTTTTAGATTTAATATATATAAAATCATCCAGAATATATATGATACCTTTTAGTTGGTTTAAATACTTGAAAATATATACAAATAGTCAAAATTAAATATCTAAAATAGTTAACGTATACTCAAAACACCAAAATACTTAAAATAATTATTGATTTTCTATCCAAATATTTAAACCAAACCAATTTATATGTTAAATTTAGGTATTCTGACATATTTTATTCAAAATTATATGTAATATATTATTTTGTTTATAGATTTTGAAGAAATTTAAAGTATATTATGAATTTTAAAAATAATTTAAATGAGTTGTCTGAACCCGAAATGAATCCGCAAAGATCTGAATCAAAACCCAAACCGAAATTTAGAAACATCCGACTGGGGCTGAAATCTTTAACCCCGGAAATTCGAAACCCAAAAAGATCCAAACCGAACCCGGATGGGTACCCGAACGCTCATCCCTAGTCACTATTATATATCATATATGTGTCATCATATAATTAATTGTATTTTATACATACCATCATATAAGTAATCATATAATTAATAGTATTTTATATGTATCATCATATAAATAATCACATATATTATATTTTAAAATTTAATATGAAATATAAAAACCATAATTTAAGTTGGTATATGAAATTGGTCTTTGTATTGTATTTTTCTTATATACTGAAAACATTTTTTAATAATGGTCATTGAAAAATATTTTAGCAAAAATCAAATTTTGAATATATGTGTATTTTTAATCAATTTTTGATATATATCAACTTTCAACTATAATTTTGATTTGAAATATTTATATAAAGTTTAGATTTTGTTCTATAATTATTTTAGACAAAAGATATTTTTAGATTCTCTCATTTTCATATATTTTAAAGGTGGCCTAGATAGATAGTTTCTTTAAATATAATGAACTTTCAATTTTTTAATAACATAAGTCCATTACTTTTTTTTCTTCTTAATGTACAACTATCCATATTTCCAAACAACATTATACTCTTCTATACTGCTATCCAAGTTTCCAAACAATTTTTTTTTAAAAAAAAATTGCTATTCATTTTTCCAAACAAACTTTTTTTTTTTTAAATTGACATCCATGTTTCTAAACTAACCTAATTTGTACTTCAGTTTTAATAATATAGACTAGATCTTGATCACAAGAACCGCTACGGATGTTTGTTTTCAGTTATATATATATATATATATATATTTATTTTAGATAATGCATTTTTAATGTTAATCATATTTTTTAAATCTTTATATAACTATTTCAAATATAATAATTTTATAGTTTACATGTTGTAATTAATCAACTGCTTAAAACTGCCATATATATATTTGTCGCTTCTTATTAAATATTTATCATATTGTATTTGTATTTTTTATTGAACAAATTAATATATGCATTAAACAACATATTAAAAATTATTTTGTATTAAACGATGCTTAATTTTAACCCATCGACCTTCAAAGTTTAATTTCCTATGAGCAATATTTTTACGCTTTTTCATTTCAAATTATATATTATTTTATATATAAAATTCTAAGATATGTTAATTTTATAATTTTAATTACGTATTACTTTTTTTCTTCTTAATGTACAACTATCCATATTTCCAAACAACATTATACTCTTTCTATATCGCTATCCAAGTTTCCAAACAATTTTTTTTTAAAAAAAAATTGCTATTCATTTTTCCAAACAAACTTTTTTTTTTTTAAATTGACATCCATGTTTCTAAACTAACCTAATTTGTACTTCAGTTTTAATAATATAGACTAGATCTTGATCCGCGCAACCGCGCGGATGTTTGTTTTCAGTTATATATATATATATATATATATTTATTTTAGATAATGCATTTTTAATGTTAATCATATTTTTTAAATCTTTATATAACTATTTCAAATATAATAATTTTATAGTTTACATGTTGTAATTAATCAACTGTTTAAAACTGTCATATATATATTTGTCGCTTCTTATTAAATATTTATCATATTGTATTTGTATTTCTTTATTGAACAAATTAATATATGCATTAAACAACATATTAAAAATTATTTTGTATTAAACGTATGCTTAATTTTAACCCACCGACCTTCAAAGCCGAATTTCCTATGAGCAATATTTTTTTACGTTTTTTCATTTCAAATTATATATTATTTTATATATAAAATTCTAAGATATGTTAATTTTTATACGGGGGAATTTCATATGTACACTTTTTTAGGTACCACTTTTCATATATATACTTAGAAGGAAGACATTTTCAGAAATACCTAAATCACTAATAGACAAAAGACAAAAATAACTCTCTCACAATTCTAACCTAATTATCTGTCTCTTTCTATTTCTATAGAAAACTTCAACAGACGGCAACGCGACGAGATCGGAGATCGGACGACGACGGCGATGAGATCGGAGATCGGACGACGACAGCGATGAGATCGGACGACGACGGCGATGAGATCGGACGACGACGGCGACGAGATCGGAGATCGGACGACGACGGCAATCCTTCTCTTACCTCTCACTCCCTACCCTCGTTATGCCGTTCGCTCGCATCTCACTTTTTTCCCATCTAGTTCGTCCTCTCACTCCTTAGCTTTTTTTGCGCTATCTTCTCGAGAAGTTTCTAGCTTAGGGTTTTACTTGATTCGAGCTTAGATTATTTTCTCTAGTCCAAGTTAGCTTAAGTTTTTATTGATTATAGCTTAGGGCTTTGCCTAGTACTACTCTCATAGACGCTTTGGTAAAACTACGCGAGAGGATCCTTCGTTCCCGTTTATGGTGGTTGTGCTTACCGTTTTGATAGTTGACCCGTCTTTAAACCTTCTTCTGGTGATAGTTCATGGATTTCATGTTTTACGCTGCAGTTACTCCTTAGCATTTTCTCCAGATCCGAGAATTTTTTTGCGGTTATTATCAAGTGTTGGATGTGTTGTTATAGTACTGTTTCAGCTTTACTATTAACAAGCTTGTGATGGTCTGATTTGATTTTGAGATATTTTTTCCTATATTGTTTATCTTCACTCTACGGTATTCTGTTTTCTTATGGGACTCTTTGTGACAGGTTTACACTAAAGATGGATGATAGCTTGTATGATGAGTTTGGTAACTACATTGGACCTGAGATTGAGTCCGACAGAGAGAGAGTGATGATGAAATAGAAGATGAGGAGTTTCAGGATAAGCAGCCTGAAGAGGATGGATCAGATGGAGAACATCCTCCTGGGGGTTCTAACGGTTGGATCACCATGTCAATGACATGGAGATGGATAACCAGATTGTTCTCCCTGAGGATAAAAAGTACTATCCCACCGCACAAGAAGTTTACGGGGAAGGATGTTGAGACTTTAGTCATGGATGAGGATGAGCAGCCTCTCGAGATGCCAATTATCAAACCTGTCAGAGACGTCAGATCTGAGGTGGGGGTGAAGGATTCCACGACGTACGTGTCAACACAGTTTCTCATCGGCCTCATGTCGAATCCAGAGCTTGTGAGGATTGTTGCTCTTGTGGGGCATCTACAGCATGGGAAAACTGTCTTCATGGATATGTTGGTAGAGCAGACGCACCATATGTCTACTTTTAATGCTAAAAACGAGAAGCACATGAAGTATACAGACACAAGAGTTGATGAGCAGGAGAGGAACATTTCAATCAAGGCGGTTCTGATGTCGCTTGTCCTTGAAGATAGCAGGTCTAAATCCTATCTATGCAATTTCATAGATACCCCGGGTCATGTGAATTTCTTTGATGAAATGACTGCTTCTCAGGATTAACCTTAAGTCTGGTTCTCAGGATAAAACTATTCATTTATGTCTATAAAGGTCTATAAAACTAATCATATGGATATATGAAATAGTTTTGTATATAAATCATTTATATGAGTTTATAAAACCATTTATAAACCATTTATAAATTTTATAAGAGCTTATAAAACCTTGTATTAACCATCTATAAAGTTTATAAAATACATATAAATATTTATATAACTATTTATAAAGGTTTGCAAAACTATTTAAAAGGGTTTATAAAATAATTTACCAGAACTTATACGCGATTTATAAATTAATTTACAAGGTTTATAAATCTATTTATAAGAGTTTATAAATCATAAAAAAATATCTTCACTTAGACAATTTATAAGGGTTTATAAATGTAAAATAAATCAGTTAGAAGAACTCTAAATCATTTAAAAATTTATAACCATTTAGAAAGTCTAATAAAAAAATTTATAAGGGTTTATAAAACATTCATAAAGTTTATAAAAACAATTTATAAATTTTATACACCATTTATAAATCCTAGTAAACTACTTTCCAACTACACTAACTTTAACTTTTGAAATTTATTAAAAAAATTAAAAAAACATTTATAAAGGTTTATAAAATGTTAAAAAGTTTATATTCAATTTATAAGGGGTATTATAAGAGTTATATAGGTTTAAAAATTAACTAAAAGAGTCTATAACCATTTAGAAAGGCTTGTAAAACAATTTATAATGGTTTGTATAATAATTTATAAGGGTGTATAAGGGTATGTAAATAATTTATAAGGGCTTATAAAAACAATTTACAAAGTTTATATACCATTATAAGGGATTATAAAACAATTTATATGGGTACGTAAAATTATTTGTAAGAGTTTATAAACCATTTTTAAAGGCTTATAAAACAAGTTATAAAATCTATAAACCATTTACAAATGTTTATAAGAAAGTGATGAAAGTTTATATACAAAAAAGTTATAAAATCTATAAGGGGTATGTATACTATTAATAAGAACCAATTAGAAGGTTTCTATATTATTTATAAGAATATAGAACCATTTATAAAGGTTTATAAAACAATTTCTAAGAGTATGTAAAATCATTTATAAGGATTTATAACGGTATGTAAATAATTAAAAAGGATTTATAAATCATTTATAAAACAATATATAAATTTTATAAACCATTTATAAGGGTTAATAAATTATTTATATAGAATCTATAAACTTTTGTAAACAATTTGTTTGTTCATGATTTTAGAAAGAATATCTTTTGTCTGTATATTAATCATTTAATATGGACTCCATACTTACCCTCATAATTTAGACACTGAAAACACAATGAGAACATTGTAACGACATGTTTCTTTCCTTGATAGATTATTATAAATAAATTTATAAACACTTAATCTATACGTTTATATAAATCAATTCATAAACACTTATAAATAAGTACATATAACTTTTATAAGTTAGTTCATAAGCCCATATAAACCGGTTCACAAACCCTAATAAACATTCATAAACCTTTATACTCGTTTATGATTTAGAAGCCTTTCTAAATATTTATAACTAATTTATAAACTTTTATAAAATAATTTATAAATTATTATAACTGAATTCTAAGCTCTTATAAATGATTTATAAATATTTATGAACCCTCTTATAAATGATTTAGAAGTCTTTAAAAATATTTATAAACCCTTATAAAATAATTTATAATCTCTAATAACTAATTTATAAACTCTTATAAATTAATTATAAACATTTATCAACTCTTATAATTTTATATGTAAACGCTTATAAAATTATCTATGATCACTTGTAAATGATCTATAAGACTTACTAGATCATTATAACTTTTTAAAGGCTTATAAACTATTTATAAGACTCATTTTAAATATTTATAATTGATTTATAAAACATTACAAAATTATTAAAATATTTTAAATGATTAAAAACTCTTATAAATAATTATAAGCCTTTATAATTTTTTATAGCTCATTTATAAATCTTTATAAAATAAGTTATAAACACTTACAAATTGATTTATGAATCCTGAGAAATGATTTATAAACCTTTATAAATAATTTTATGATTTTTTTTGAATTTAAGTTTCCCAAAATCCCTCGCATATGTGCAAATCCCAGCTATTTTGTACTTGAAATCAAACATTTCTAGTTCTACTTTCAAGTAAATGGATGCTCTTTATTATATCTCTGATAATCAAAATGATTGGTTCATAACCTTAATATATTATATTACACACCAAAAAACTCTTTAATAAAGAAGCATATGAATACAATAACTACTAAATATTCCAAGGCCACATGTTCAAGTGCATAACCGGCACTATGAATCGGTCTAAAGCTTGAGTTCAAATCTATTAGGAGATTGTAGTCCTCGTCAAATCTGTGTATATGAGGAGAGGCACAAAGCAAAAGAACGGTATCTACCATTTATAAAAGTATTTATAAGGGTTTATAAAATAATATATAAGAATTTATAAATCATTTATAAGAGTTATAAATCTATTTATAAGGTTTTATAAAAATATTATAAGAACTTAATAATCTTCATAACACAATTTATAAGAGAAAGCTTGTGTTTTGTTTCACTCGATAACGTCTTTATCTTTTTGTCAACTTTATTAGATGTTTATTATAAAAATTATAAAAGCTTATAAATATATAAACTATTTATAAATATTCATAAAACAATTTCTAAAATATATAAACTATTTATAAATATTTATTACAAAAATTATAAAAGCTTATAAATAATTTATAAGCTTGTGTATAAGATCTTATTGTTACAAAACAGAACAAATCCACATGTTGCTTCCTTTCCAAGCCATCCAAAACACAACAAAACAGCATGGACACTCACTTCACGGCACGGTTTGGTTTCGTTATACTACGAAGGAAAGCCAACAATCTCAACGTGAATGCAATAGCTAATTCTTTCCAGAGGTTTTCAAACTTGACTCTACTCCTGCCTCACGTACCTATGATTACAAAAGTGTCAGTGGATATCTCTTTGGTATAACAGCTATATTGTTTATAAAATTGTATAAACAGTTTAGAAGATTTATAAGGGTTTATAAGTCATTTATAAGTGTTTATAAATGGTTTATAAATAATTGGACATGTGTATGCATCGATCTTGAAGCCTAAATTGATGATTAGCAATTGATTTATGTGGTTTTGTAGAACAATAGTTGATTATGAGAAATCATAAATGAGTCATTTTGATAGTAAATCACTATTATTAATTTTAAGTATCACAAATGGTTATAAATTAATTTCCAAGGGTTTATAAATTAACTTATAAGGGATTATAAACTGATTTATCAGAGTTTATAAAATGGTTTTTGAATATAAGGGTTTATAAGTTATTTTATAAGAGTTTATGAACTGAGTTCCAGCGTTGTATGGTTCCGTTGTTTCAACAGATTGCTCGCTGCCTTAACAGCTCTCACTTTCAGGTTAGTAATCGTGTTATGCATATCACCTCAAAGCTGGATATTTTGTTTCTTTTGCTAGTTATGTTTTGGAACAGATTTAGCATATCGAGGCAATGAATTTGAGATATTGTTTGCTAATATCCTATATGCCTATTGTGTTAAATAGTCAGTTTCTGTTGCTCTTTCTTACTTTTTGTCTCATATGTCAGTTGTTTCCTTTGATTTGATGTCTTACATCAACTATTTACGAGTGCAGGGTGTTGTTAGAGTGTCGATGGTAAGCCACGGATTTGTTTACGAACCTTATGAACTTCATGAGAAAATCCCGTGGTGGTGAAGGTAAGTCTAAGGTAAGTCTAAGGTAAGTTTGGCATTAGACTTACCTTTTTTACTTATATGTTTTGAGAAATGATGTTTCTTATGCCAAGGGTTAACATGTCTGCATTTCTTTCTCTAGTAATCACTTTTTAAATTCTCAAGTATAATCTAGTCTTTCGACATTAAAAGACAGCATAGTTTTTCTCCTAGGATTGAGTTTTTCTTAAGAACTGCAAGTGAGTTACAAGTTTGTTACTTCTGTTGTACGTGACATTTGGTGTTTGCAAGAAGGAAGTATCTATAATGATTAATAAATTTATTTATGTGCGTTTATAAAGATTTATAAAACCAATCATATGAATATACAAAAACAGTTTTGTATATAAACCATTTATAATAGTTTAAAAATTATGAACCATTATTTATAAATTTTTATAAAGTCATCTATAAAGTTTTTAAAACTCTTCAAAATATTTATAAAACTATTTATAAGGTTTTATAAATCATTTATAAGAAATTATAAATCATTTATAAGAGTTTATAAATAATTTATAAGTGTTTATAAATCTATTTATAAGAGTTTATAAAAATATAATAAGAATTTAATACTCTTCAAAACACAATTTATAAGAGTTAATAAATCATTTAGAAGAATTTACAAATCTTTTTAAAAAAATATAAGTAAATCTTTATAAAGATATTTACAAGTGTTTATAATTTCTTAGAAATTTTTGTAAATAATTTATAATATGAGACTTGATTGCTTAATCTTGTTAATGAAATTAGTCTTTCTGATTACAAGAAGTTCCCCTCCCGAGCATATCGTTGAGCTTCTTATACCGTTTGTTCAAGTCATTGAACTTATCCTCACACTGCTGAGGGGAAACGTGGTAGCCTCTCTCGGACATGACTTTGGAAACAGTCAAACAGACATGTCCTTTTTCTGTAAAGCCGCAAACTTTCTTCTATTTCCACCATCCATAGACGAGTCATCGCCTATGTAAGAGACAGCGGTTATCAATAGCTTCACCATATTATCAGTCCACTTCACTCGCTGCCACAGAGACCCTTTAGCTGATGATGACTTGTCACCTTCCTCGCTGAGTTCTTCTGCTCAGTCATGGACATGTTGTTGTGGTGATGATCACAGGTTTGAGCTGTGACTATAGTAAAGGGAAGACCTTCGTAGAGATTGTGTTGATTTTGCTGGTTCATGGAGCCTTGCAGATCGAATCCACCGTATGAAGAAGCTCCACCACGAAACCATACCTCCTCCTTGAGGAAAACCCCCATCCATTTCTTGCATTGTCCAACATTACCAAATCAACTAACAGAAGAAGTAAAAATCATGGAGCAATCTTACTCTTGGTTTACTACTTTTCATTAATTAAATATATGTTAAAGTCTATGCCTTTTAATTCTCATGGGAGAAATTGAAGGGAATGACTATAATTACGTTTTCTTTGTGGGCAAAACCATTGAAGAGGTCAGAGAGTTCGTTCCGCTGGTGATCACTACTATTTCTTCTGCAATCAAGGTAACTCTGATTCTGATAACTTCATCAAATTCATGTTCTGCCTCTCTAAGGAACACCAAAAGCACAAACTTCACTGTGTTTTTTATTTGTTTGTTTACGGGAACTAAAAATCTTTTTTTTTGTTCACTCGGTAAACTTACTTGGGATGCTCAGTAACCTACTTGACAGGAGTTATGAAAAATATTCCTAAACAGATCAAAAATAAGATTCGAAATGACTCAACTGAGAGAACATTTAGTAACGAGACAAAGAGAGATAAGGAGAGAAAGGACGAAGCTTTACAGTGAGAGACTGATGAACGAAATTGATCTTTGATTAAAGAGGTTCAATAAATGCAAAGTCGTCTTCTTCCTTGCTAATCTCTATGTCTATCGATCTCACAGTCTTGTTCGGAGTCTCAGACAGTGTTGTCGAAGAAGCACGATAGATGATTCGTTGGAGATTGTCGAGTTTTCTGTAGATCACCGCAGATCGTCGAGTACACCGCAGATCGTTGAGTTCGCCGTAGATCGTCGCAGATCGCCGAGTTCGCCGCAGATCGTCGATTTCGCCGGAGATCGTCGTCGGATATCGCGAGTTCGTCTAGTATGCAGGAGATCTAGTTGGGCGTCGTCTCAATTTGGTCTCATGACAATGTTTTGGAGAAGAAATAGATCTAGGTTAGATTATAAAATGAGGGGTACAATAGTACTTTACACATTAAAATTTTAAGGGTAAAGTTGGTTAGTGTATAAATGAAAAATGGTATTGAGAAAGTGGTATTTGTGACAAAATTTTACTTTTACACTTTATTTGGTACCACTTTTCATATATACACTTAGAAGGAGAACATTTTTAGAAATACTTAAATCATTAATAAACAAAAGACAAAAATAACCCTATCACAAATCTAACATAATTTCATACCTTTTTCGAGAGAAAGCTTTGAATGATGAGATTGAGCGACGCCGATGTGAGGAGATCGAGAGACGGACGAGATCGAACGATGATGATGAGATCGAATGAGGACGATGATATCGAACGACAACGTCAATTTCAAACTTTTCCTGATGTGGCAATGATGGTGATCCTCCTCTACCATAAAATTGATTCGATTTTATAGTCAGTTACAGTCAATATCATGGTTGTTGTTGATTTTGTGAAAATAGATTTCGAGGGGTTTAAGATGATGCAGAAACTGGGTGATTTCAATCACGTGTATATATATATCTTCTTCTTCTTTAATTTTCTTTCGTTTCTCCCTTGGAAGATTTTTGATTGATGATCAAAAGTCTGTTTCTTTGTTTAACAGTTTACAGCCTGTGAGGGACACTCGTGAGAAGCAAATACAGCTCTGGAAAGAGCTTATCTTGATCGGCGTTGAAGATTCCCTCTCTTCTCCAACTCTGCCATTGATCGTATGCTCCATTAGTTACTACTTGCCTTTTCCACTTGGTTACCTTCTATGTTTTCAACATCTTTTAAAGAGTTAAGTGTCGTTTGGTTTTTAGGAACTCTAAGCCATGAAGCAAGGGAAACATTAATCATGTCAGCCATTGTTGGTGAAGGTTAGATTCTTGTGATAAGAGTTGAAGTTCATTAAGCTCATGGTTTCGTTTTTGATGTTTAAGCATTGTTTATCCATTGACAGGGCTTATGGAGTGGCTAGATAAAGGGCATAGGAAATGTCTGATTGGACAAACATCATTTTTGTCTTAATCTTGGTCTGCTTAGCAGCAGCCTTCCTGCACATGAATCCTCGTATGGGTTTTAAATTACTAGTGTTACAAGTGCAGTTTTGAAATCTAAAGCAACCATAATACAGCAAACAGAGCGGTAGGAACCAATGAGATGTGGAAGGCTCGGGAGCTTGAAAACGAAAGGCTCAAAAGAAACCACAGAAGAAGCAGGCTTACTTCAAGAGATACCAAGTCAAGTTCAGGAGAAGGCGTGGTATGTTATCTATAGTATATACATACATGTGTGTTTCTTCTCTTGTCCTCATAAAACAAAAGGAAGTTGATTTGATTTGTATGTGTTTCTTAGAGGGAAAGACTGATTACCGCAAGGATCCGTCTCATTAACCAGGACAAGAATAAGTATAACACTCCCAAGTATCGCTATATCGCCAGATTTGTAAGTGTTTTTTACTTCTCTCTGTCTTTGTAAATTCTGTTTTTCTGTTGTTGGCTTAATTTATGTTAATGTTCTTTTGCATGTATTAATAGACCAACAAGGACATCACTGCTCAAATATTGTCTGCCACTATCACCGGTGACATTGTTCTTGCATCTGCCTATGCGCATGAGCTTCCTCGTTACGGCCTTAAAGCTGGTCTTACAAACTATGCTGCTGGTAAAGAAAAAATTAACCCTTTCTAGCTGCTTGATAACCATCTCTCATTTATGTTTACAAATATGCTTATGAATCTCACGCTTCTATTTCAGCTTATTGTACTGGTCTCCTTTTGGCTCGCCGTGTCCTTCAGATGCTTGATATGGATGCTGAGTACGAGGGCAACGCTGAGGTACGAAGTTACTGAATGCACATATATAGCTATTGTTTTGTGGCCCGCTTCTTCCCTGTTTGGATTAGAGTTAACTGATGCACCGCTTTTATTTCTCATGTATAGGCCATCGAGAAGACTACTCTGTTGAGCCGACTGACACCGAAGGCCATTCCGTGCTCTTCGATGTTGGACTTGTTATAAAAGTTAATAAATCTTTTTGAAGAATTTATAAATTTTTATAAGAGTTTATAATCTTTACAAAACTTTAGAAGTAAATATTCATAAAGCTATTATAATTGTCTATAATTCTATTATAAATGTTTTGTAAATTATTTATAAGAAATAAAAGATTATTTATAATGGTTTATAAAAATTAATAAGACTTTATAAGAGTTTATAATCTTTACAAAACTTTAGAAGTAAATATTCATAAAGCTATTATAATTGTCTATAATTCTATTATAAATGTTTTGTAAATTATTTATAAGAAATAAAAGATTATTTATAATGGTTTATAAAAATTAATAAGACTTTATAAGAGTTTATAAAATCAGTCTATAAGGTTTTCTAAATAAATTATTAAAGTATAATTCATTTATAAGAGTTTATAATCTTTACAAAACTTTAGAAGTAAATATTCATAAAGCTATTATAATTGTCTATAATTCTATTATAAATGTTTTGTAAATTATTTATAAGAGTTTATAAAATCAGTCTATAAGGTTTTCTAAATAAATTATTAAAGTATAATTCATTTATAAGAGTTTATAAAATCAGTCTATAAGGTTTTCTAAATAAATTATTAAAGTATAATTCATTTATAAGAGTTTATAATCTTTACAAAACTTTAGAAGTAAATATTCATAAAGCTATTATAATTGTCTATAATTCTATTATAAATGTTTTGTAAATTATTTATAAGAAATAAAAGATTATTTATAATGGTTTATAAAAAATTAATAAGACTTTATAAGAGTTTATAATCTTTACAAAACTTTAGAAGTAAATATTCATAAAGCTATTATAATTGTCTATAATTCTATTATAAATGTTTTGTAAATTATTTATAAGAAATAAAAGATTATTTATAATGGTTTATAAAAAATTAATAAGACTTTATAAGAGTTTATAAAATCAGTCTATAAGGTTTTCTAAATAAATTATTAAAGTATAATTCATTTATAAGAGTTTATAAAATCAGTCTATAAGGTTTTCTAAATAAATTATTAAAGTATAATTCATTTATAAGAGTTTATAATCTTTACAAAACTTTAGAAGTAAATATTCATAAAGCTATTATAATTGTCTATAATTCTATTATAAATGTTTTGTAAATTATTTATAAGAGTTTATAATCTTTACAAAACTTTAGAAGTAAATATTCATAAAGCTATTATAATTGTCTATAATTCTATTATAAATGTTTTGTAAATTATTTATAAGAAATAAAAGATTATTTATAATGGTTTATAAAAAATTAATAAGACTTTATAAGAGTTTATAAAATCAGTCTATAAGGTTTTCTAAATAAATTATTAAAGTATAATTCATTTATAAGAGTTTATAATCTTTACAAAACTTTAGAAGTAAATATTCATAAAGCTATTATAATTGTCTATAATTCTATTATAAATGTTTTGTAAATTATTTATAAGAGTTTATAATCTTTACAAAACTTTAGAAGTAAATATTCATAAAGCTATTATAATTGTCTATAATTCTATTATAAATGTTTTGTAAATTATTTATAAGAAATAAAAGATTATTTATAATGGTTTATAAAAAATTAATAAGACTTTATAAGAGTTTATAATCTTTACAAAACTTTAGAAGTAAATATTCATAAAGCTATTATAATTGTCTATAATTCTATTATAAATGTTTTGTAAATTATTTATAAGAAATAAAAGATTATTTATAATGGTTTATAAAAAATTAATAAGACTTTATAAGAGTTTATAAAATCAGTCTATAAGGTTTTCTAAATAAATTATTAAAGTATAATTCATTTATAAGAGTTTATAAAATCAGTCTATAAGGTTTTCTAAATAAATTATTAAAGTATAATTCATTTATAAGAGTTTATAATCTTTACAAAACTTTAGAAGTAAATATTCATAAAGCTATTATAATTGTCTATAATTCTATTATAAATGTTTTGTAAATTATTTATAAGAAATAAAAGATTATTTATAATGGTTTATAAAAAATTAATAAGACTTTATAAACCTATTTGTAATCTAAGCTGACACTAATTTTACTCCCATATTAAATAACTTAAAGTTTCATAAAACATGTAAATTTTGTAAAGAGTTAAGTGTCGTTTGGTTTTAGGAACTCTAAGCCATGAAGCAAGGGAAACATTAATCATGTCAGCCATTGTTGGTGAAGGTTAGATTCTTGTGATAAGAGTTGAAGTTCATTAAGCTCATGGTTTCGTTTTTTTGATGTTTAAGCATTGTTTATCCATTGACAGGGCTTGCGGAGTGGCTAGATAAAGGGCATAGGAAATGTCTGATTGGACAAACATCATTTTTTGTCTTAATCTTGGTCTGCTTAGCAGCAGCCTTCCTGCACATGAATCCTCCGTATGGGTTTTAAATTACTAGTGTTACAAGTGCAGTTTTGAAATCTAAAGCAACCATAATACAGCAAACAGAGCGGTAGGAACCAATGAGATGTGGAAGGCTCGGGAGCTTGAAAACGAAAGGCTCAAAAGAAACCACAGAAGAAGCAGGCTTACTTCAAGAGATACCAAGTCAAGTTCAGGAGAAGGCGTGGTATGTTATCTATAGTATATACATACATGTGTGTTTCTTCTCTTGTCCTCATAAAACAAAAGGAAGTTGATTTGATTTGTATGTGTTTCTTAGAGGGAAAGACTGATTACCGTGCAAGGATCCGTCTCATTAACCAGGACAAGAATAAGTATAACACTCCCAAGTATCGCTATATCGTCAGATTTGTAAGTGTTTTTTTTTACTTCTCTCTGTCTTTGTAAATTCTGTTTTTCTGTTGTTGGCTTAATTTATGTTAATGTTCTTTTGCATGTATTAATAGACCAACAAGGACATCACTGCTCAAATATTGTCTGCCACTATCACCGGTGACATTGTTCTTGCATCTGCCTATCGCATGAGCTTCCTCGCTACGGCCTTAAAGCTGGTCTTACAAACTATGCTGCTGGTAAAGAAAAATTAACCCTTTCTAGCTGCTTGATAACCATCTCTCATTTATGTTTACAAATATGCTTATGAATCTCCGTTTCTCTATTTCAGCTTATTGTACTGGTCTCCTTTTGGCTCGCCGTGTCCTTCAGATGCTTGATATGGATGCTGAGTACGAGGGCAACGCTGAGGTACGAGTTACTGAATGCACATATATAGCTATTGTTTTGTGCGTCCGCTTCTTCCCTGTTTGGATTAGAGTTAACTGATGCACGTTTTTATTTCTCATGTATAGGCCATCGAGAAGACTACTCTGTTGAGCCGACTGACACCGAAGGCCATTCCGTGCTCTTCTCGATGTTGGACTTGTTATAAAAGTTAATAAATCTTTTTGAAGAATTTATAAATTTTTTATAAGAGTTTATAATCTTTACAAAACTTTAGAAGTAAATATTCATAAAGCTATTATAATTGTCTATAATTCTATTATAAATGTTTTGTAAATTATTTATAAGAAATAAAAGATTATTTATAATGGTTTATAAAAAAATTAATAAGACTTTATAAGAGTTTATAAAATCAGTCTATAAGGTTTTCTAAATAAATTATTAAAGTATAATTCATTTATAAGAGTTTATAAAATCAGTCTATAAGGCTTTATAAGGATTATAAATAATTTATAAATGTTTATAAATTATTTTTAAAGATTTAGAAATCATTTATAAACCTTTATCAATAGTTTATATATATTCCTATAAATGAATTATAAACCTTTATAAAACCACTTATAAGAATATACCAAATATTTATAAGGTTTTATAAAATCATTTATAAATATTAAGAAAGGTAATTCATTTATAAAGTTTTAAAAATCATTTATATGAAAATATAGAAACTTTTATAAGGGTCTATAAATCATTTTATAAGATTTATTTAAAATTATTTATAAGAGTTTATGAATCTATTTACAAAGATTTATAAATCTTTTCTAAAGTTTTATAAATATATTTATAAGGGCTTAAAATATATTTATAACAGTTTAGAAATCCTTATATAATTATTTATAAGAGTATATAAATTCATTAATAATAGTTTATAAAGGTCTATAAAACAAATTATAAGGATTTATTAAATTATTTATAGAGATTTACAAATTATTTTATTACCAAAAGAATCATGAATGATATTGTGTTGAAAAGTCTTGTAGATATCTATGCTAAGTGTGGAGAGATCGAGAGTTCAGTAGAGTGTTTGACGGTATTACCCGAGGAATGTGGTTTCCAGACTTCAATAATTGCTGGGTATGTGAAAACGGCTTAAGCGAAGAAGGGTTGGCTGTGTTTAATTGGATGAGGGAAAACTCTGTTTTGGGTAATGAAGTTACATACGGCACTCTTGTCACGGCTTTACATCAGGGAAGTGGCTAAATAGTTGTTTAATTAAGAGTGGCATAGGAAACCCTATAAAGTTTATAAAACACATATAAATATTTATATAACTATTTATAAATATTTGTAAAACTATTTAAGAGGGTTTATAAGCATGTTATGAAAGTTTATAAATAACTTATAAGGAGTAAGTATACTATTTATAAGGATTTATATAGGTGTAGAAACCAATTAGAAGTATCTAAAAACTTTATAAAGACTTATAAAGACTTATAAAACAATTAATAAAGGTATGTAAAATAATTTATAAGGATATGCAAACAATTAAAAGTTTATAAAAATAATATATAAATTTTATAATCCATTTATAAAGAGTCTAAAACTTTTATAAAGGGTATGTGAACAATTTGTTTGTTTATGCCTTTACAAAGAATACCTTTTGTCTGTAATTTAATCCTTTGATAAGAAAACAAAATTAGTTTTATAAGACTTTATAAACCTATTTGTAATCTAAGCTGACACTAATTTTACTCCCATATTAAATAACTTAAAGTTTCATAAAACATGTAAATTTTGTAAATAGTGTTATATAAATCATTTTATAAGGTTAATAAGAACTTATAAAGAGATTATAAATCATTTATAAAGGTTTATAAATATTTGTAGAAGTTTATAAAGGTTTCTAAAATATTTATTAAGGGTCTAAAATAAAGATTTATAAAAACAAAAAATAAAGATATAATTTATAAAGGTTTATTGAATTGTATTGTCAAGTTAATTTTTTAAAAATAAAAATAATAGTCAAGTTGTATTGAATTTATACTCGACTTGTTTTCATGTGCCTCCTCTGCTACAACCCTCTTTCTCTTCTTTTGAATGTAACACTGCTGAACCTTTTAACACGCTATGGTGATAATTGCTGATTTATAATATCTTATAAATAACTCATAATATTTATAAACCATGACAAATGATTTATAAAATCTAATAAAAGAATTTATAAGGGTTTGTATAATATTTATAAAATCTGAACAATGGTTCTCAACAAAGAAGCAGCTACTCTCTGAGTAATTTCATGTAGCAATAATCCTATCGAACAATTCTCCACCTGCATAAAGCCCCATGACCAAATGCACATGATGCTTATGATCCTCATAAACTCCTTTAAGCTCCACAATGTTTGGCTGACCAGTCAGATGATGCACTATATGCACTTCCCTTCTTGCAAGCAAATTTTTGACATTTTATAAGAGTTTATGAACTGATTTGTAAGGATTTGTAAGTTAATTATAATAAATAATAGTAAGTATATTTATAGAGTCTTGTAAAGGCTTATAAAATATTTATATGGGTTTATAAATGATTTATAAAGGTTTATAAATTATTTTTAAGAGTCTCTAATATATTTATAAAGGTTTATAAAACAATTAATAAAGTATATAAACCATTGAGATTGAGATTCGGTTTTAATAAAGTATATGAAAACAGAGCTCAGATTGAGATTGAGATTCGGTTTTGTTGAGATTGAGATCTCAATCTCAATCTGAGCTCTGTTTTCTTTTCTATATCTGTAGCATGTTTTCAAGTACTTCTCTGAGAGAACACCAAGTTCACACTTCGAAACACGTGACAGTTCTCTTATATGGAACTACAAATACGCAGGTAACTAATTAACTACCCCTATTGGTTTTGCCTTCCCATTAAATCATTCAACAAGACTTAACTCCATTTCTCATTTGCAGATATTGAGTTTTGGAGACTTCAAGCAAGAGACCTGTTACAACACTTATGTACAGGTCCATCTCTAACGCATCAGTCGATGTCGTCAAAGGAAGCCGCTCTGTTGAGGTCCGTGCAGTCGGTGTGACCAAGGGAGCTGCGATCGATCGCATTCTAGGAGAGATAGTGCATAGAAAGTCCATGACCACACCCATCGATGCATTGGCCATTTCCTGGGGAAGGACGAAGATGTGTACACTTTCTTCGAACCGGAACTCCCATCAGACATCTACGAGCATTTGCGTTCATCCGAAGTTGGAGTCGCTGTAATTTTATGAATTTTAACGCTAAACTTGCTCTGTTTCTGAACTCGCTTGTTGTTTGCAATATGCAGGTAAAGAAAAGGCCTGCTTTTGATTACATGGAGAGAGTTCAGCCAAACATCAATGCTAGCAAGGTAAAAGTGTTCATTAAAGCAATGAAATTTAGTTTAGATTTGATGAGGCAAGATAGTTATGAACAGGTTTTGCTTTCTCTTCTCTTCGTGGGTGCAGATGTTGCTCAAGGTGTTGGCTACAGTACTAAGATTACCCACATAGAGCTGGTGGAAATGGCAGAGCACAGGAAGAAATTGGAGAAGATGACAAAACCTGTCCTTGATACTCTGAGAAGCTACCAGGACTTGCATCTGGTAACGTCTATTATTATTTTTCCACTGAATCCAAAAGGACTGATACCTCTCTGATTCTTCCAATCTTTATTAAAATATTTCTTGACATTTTGTGTGTTTTGGATTTATGCAAATGACCTATGGAGTTTTCTTAATGTGAGGTTAATGAGTCTCGATGTGATCTCTGCAGGTGTGTCATAAGCATGGAGTAATGCACAGGGACCTGAAACCCGATCGTTGGCAGTCCGTACTACATGGCTCCTGAGGTGCTAAAACGAAACTATGGTCCAGAAGTTGACATCTGGAGTGCTGGTTCACCGTCATGAACAAGCTCAAGAAACGAGCACTCAGGGTAAAACATATATATTCCTCTACAATCTCCTGTGATCTTAAAACCCTAAACAATAGTTTTAATTTGTTCTTTTGCGTTTTCTCAATAGATCATTGCTGAGCATTTATCTGATGAAGAAACTTCTGGTATAAGAGAAGCGTTCCAAATAATGGACACAAGCCAAAGAGGAAAGAGCGAGCATGTATCAAGAGTTGTGTAAGTTATAAGCATCTTAGGCTTGTAAGTTATAACGAGTTGTGTGTTTGATTTTCTGGCTGAAGAGTGAGCATGTATCAAGAGATAAAAAGAGTGTGGCATGTGGCAGTGTGTAGATATTGAGTATTATTGTATGTTGATCAAGACATCATCATTTAGATGAGACAATCTGTAATTTTCTATAACATTTCAAGAATTATATGAGGAATTGGATTTGTTTTCTCTTTTGAAGTTACTTAATATTTTTAAAAGTTAAAAAATGCATCAACTCTTGAACGTGTTGTCATTTATAAGTTGGTACTATATTTCAAAAATTCCTTATAAAATTAGTTTGTCAACAAGAAAATCATTCTTCTTGTCTATTTAGTTTATACATTATATTCATTTTATAAACTCTTGTACACTGTTTTAAAACCTTCAAAAATGATTTTATAAAATTAATTATAAGCATTTTAAGTTATTAATAGACCCTTATAAATTTTTTATTAACTCCTATAAATGATTTATTAATATATATAAATGATTTGTAAGACCTTATAAACAGTTTTAAATCTTTATAAATGATTTTATAAAGGTTTATAAATGATTTATTAATATATATAAATGATTTGTAAGACCTTATAAACAGTTTTAAATCTTTATAAATGATTTTATAAAGGTTTATAAATGATTTATTAATATATATAAATGATTTGTAAGACCTTATAAACAGTTTTAAATCTTTATAAATGATTTATTAATATATATAAATGATTTGTAAGACCTTATAAACAGTTTTAAATCTTTATAAATGATTTTATAAAATTAATTATAAGCATTTTAAGTTATTAATAGACCCTTATAAATTTTTATTAACTCCTATAAATGATTTATTAATATATATAAATGATTTGTAAGACCTTATAAACAGTTTTAAATCTTTATAAATGATTTATTAATATATATAAATGATTTGTAAGACCTTATAAACAGTTTTAAATCTTTATAAATGATTTATTAATATATATAAATGATTTGTAAGACCTTATAAACAGTTTTAAATCTTTATAAATGATTTTATAAAGGTTTATAAATGATTTTATATACTTTTATAAGAGTTTATGAACTGATTTGTAAGGATTTGTAAGTTAATTATAATAAATAATAGTAAGTATATTTATAGAGTCTTGTAAAGGCTTATAAAATATTTATATGGGTTTATAAATGATTTATTAATATATATAAATGATTTGTAAGACCTTATAAACAGTTTTAAATCTTTATAAATGATTTTATAAAGGTTTATAAATGATTTTATAAAGGTTTATAAATTATTTTTAAGAGTCTCTAATATATTTATAAAGGTTTATAAATGATTTTATAAAATTAATTATAAGCATTTTAAGTTATTAATAGACCCTTATAAATTTTTATTAACTCCTATAAATGATTTTATAAAGGTTTATAAATGATTTTATAAAGGTTTATAAATTATTTTTAAGAGTCTCTAATATATTTATAAAGGTTTATAAATGATTTTATAAAATTAATTATAAGCATTTTAAGTTATTAATAGACCCTTATAAATTTTTATTAACTCCTATAAATGATTTATTAATATATATAAATGATTTGTAAGACCTTATAAACAGTTTTAAATCTTTATAAATGATTTTATAAAGGTTTATAAATGATTTTATAAAGGTTTATAAATTATTTTTAAGAGTCTCTAATATATTTATAAAGGTTTATAAATGATTTATTAATATATATAAATGATTTGTAAGACCTTATAAACAGTTTTAAATCTTTATAAATGATTTTATAAAATTAATTATAAGCATTTTAAGTTATTAATAGACCCTTATAAATTTTTATTAACTCCTATAAATGATTTATTAATATATATAAATGATTTGTAAGACCTTATAAACAGTTTTAAATCTTTATAAATGATTTTATAAAGGTTTATAAATTATTTTTAAGAGTCTCTAATATATTTATAAAGGTTTATAAATGATTTTATAAAGGTTTATAAATTATTTTTAAGAGTCTCTAATATATTTATAAAGGTTTATAAATGATTTTATAAAATTAATTATAAGCATTTTAAGTTATTAATAGACCCTTATAAATTTTTATTAGATTTTATAAATCATTTGTCATGGTTTATAAATATTATGAGTTATTTATAAGATATTATGAACAGGTTTTGCTTTCTCTTCTCTTCGTGGGTGCAGATGTTGCTCAAGGTGTTGGCTACAGTACTAAGATTACCCACATAGAGCTGGTGGAAATGGCAGAGCACAGGAAGAAATTGGAGAAGATGACAAAACCTGTCCTTGATACTCTGAGAAGCTACCAGGACTTGCATCTGGTAACGTCTATTATTATTTTTCCACTGAATCCAAAAGGACTGATACCTCTCTCTGATTCTTCCAATCTTTATTAAAATATTTCTTGACATTTTGTGTGTTTTGGATTTATGCAAATGACCTATGGAGTTTTCTTAATGTGAGGTTAATGAGTCTCGATGTGATCTCTGCAGGTGTGTCATAAGCATGGAGTAATGCACAGGGACCTGAAACCCGATCGTTGGCAGTCCGTACTACATGGCTCCTGAGGTGCTAAAACGAAACTATGGTCCAGAAGTTGACATCTGGAGTGCTGGTTCACCGTCATGAACAAGCTCAAGAAACGAGCACTCAGGGTAAAACATATATATTCCTCTACAATCTCCTGTGATCTTAGAACCCCTAAACAATAGTTTTAATTTGTTCTTTTGCGTTTTCTCAATAGATCATTGCTGAGAATTTATCTGATGAAGAAACTTCTGGTATAAGAGAAGCGTTCCAAATAATGGACACAAGCCAAAGAGGAAAGAGCGAGCATGTATCAAGAGTTGTGTAAGTTATAAGCATCTTAGGCTTGTAAGTTATAACGAGTTGTGTGTTTGATTTTCTGGCTGAAGAGCGAGCATGTATCAAGAGATAAAAAAGAGTGTGGCATGTGGCAGTGTGTAGATATTGAGTATTATTGTATGTTGATCAAGACATCATCATTTAGATGAGACAATCTGTAATTTTCTATAACATTTCAAGAATTATATGAGGAATTGGATTTGTTTTCTCTTTTGAAGTTACTTAATATTTTTAAAAGTTAAAAAATGCATCAACTCTTGAACGTGTTGTCATTTATAAGTTGGTACTATATTTCAAAAATTCCTAATAAAATTAGTTTGTCAACAAAAAAATCATTCTTCTTGTCTATTTAGTTTATACATTATATTCATTTTATAAACTCTTGTACATTGTTTTAAAACCTTCAAAAATGATTTTATAAAATTAATTATAAGAATTTTAAGTTATTTATAGACCCTTATACATTTTTTATTAACTCCTATAAATGATTTATTAATATATATAAATGATTTGTAAGATCTTATAAACAGTTTTAAATCTTTATAAATGATTTTATATACTTTTATAAGAGTTTTTAAATATATTTTCTAATGTTTGTCAATATTTTATAATTCTTTATAAACTTTTAAAGAGTTTTATAATGTTTTATAATTTTTCCCTAAGTTCTCGTAAGTCCATATAAACATTTTATAAATAGTTTATGAGCAGTGATAAATGGCCATATAAATTCAAATGATGTTATGATCCTTATTAAAGATTATAAGTTCTTACAATTTTTATCTAAAGCATTTTAAACTCTTATAAATAGTTTTTATAAAGATTTATAAACACTTATAAATGACTTATAAACTTTATGGATGTTTTATAAACCCTTATAAATTATTTATAAATGGTGTATAAAATTTATAAATTGTTTTTATAAACATTATGAATGTTTTATAAACCTTTATATATATATTATTCAAATACTACTTTATAAAAACTTATAAATTGTTTTTATAAACATTATGAATGTTTTATAAACCTTTATATATATATATATATTATTCAAATACTACTTTATAAAAACTTATAAACCCCTCATAAATTGGTGTATAAACTTTATAAATTATTTTCATAAACTTTATGAATGTTTTATAAACCCTTAAAAATTATGTATATATCCTTAAACCCCCTTATAAAATATTTTACAAACCCTTATAAATTCTTTTATTAGACTTTCTAAATGGTTATAAACTTTTTAAATGATTTAGAGTTCTTCTAACTGATTTATTTTACCCTTATAAACCCTTATAAATTGTCTAAGCTGAGATATTCTTTTCTGTTTTATAAACCTTTATATATATATTATTCAAATACTACTTTATAAAGACTTATAAATTGTTTTGAGTATTATCATAATATCATAAAACCCAGATTTATAATAATATTAGTTTTAAAAGTGACATAAACTGATTTATAAAACATTTAAAAACCCTTATAAACCCCTCATTAATTGGTGTATAAACTTTATAAAATATTTTCATAAACTTTATGAATGTTTTATAAACCCTTGTAAATTATTTAAATGATTATATAAAACCTTAAAAATATTTGGTATATTCTTATAAGTGATTTTATAAGGGTTTATAAATCATTTATAGGAATATATATATATATATACAAACTATTGATAAAGGTTTATAAATGATTTCTAAATATTTAAAATGATTTATAAACACTTATAAATTATTTATAATCCTTATAAAGCCTTATAGACTGAATTTATAAACTCTTATAAATGAAGTATACTTTAATAATTTATTTAGAAAGCCTTATAGACTGATTTTATAAACTTTTATAAAGTCTTATTAATTGTTTTATAAACCATTATAAATAATATTTTATTTCTTATAAATAATTTACAAACATTTATAATAGAATTATAGTCACTTATAATATCTTTATGAATATTTTACTTCTAAAGTTTTGTAAAGATTTATAAACTCTTATAAAAGATTTATAAACTCTTGAAAAAATTTAATAACTCTTATAAATTGTGCTATGAAGAATATTAAACTTTGTTTTTATAAATATTTATAAATGGTTTATATACTTTATTAATTGTTTTATAAACCTTTATAAATATATTAGAGACTCTTAAAATAATTTATAAACCTTTATAAATCATTTATAAACCCATATAAATATTTTATAAGCCTTTACAAGACTCTATAAATATACTTACTATTATTTATTATAATTAACTTACAAATCCTTACAAATCAGTTCATAAACTCTTATAAAATGTCAAAAATTTGCTTGCAAGAAGGGAAGTGCATATAGTGCATCATCTGACTGGTCAGCCAAACATTGTGGAGCTTAAAGGAGTTTATGAGGATCATAAGCATCATGTGCATTTGGTCATGGGGCTTTATGCAGGTGGAGAATTGTTCGATAGGATTATTGCTACATGAAATTACTCAGAGAGAGTAGCTGCTTCTTTGTTGAGAACCATTGTTCAGATTTTATAAATATTATACAAACCCTTATAAATTCTTTTATTAGATTTTATAAATCATTTGTCATGGTTTATAAATATTATGAGTTATTTATAAGATATTATAAATCAGCAATTATCACCATAGCGTGTTAAAAGGTTCAGCAGTGTTACATTCAAAAGAAGAGAAAGAGGGTTGTAGCAGAGGAGGCACATGAAAACAAGTCGAGTATAAATTCAATACAACTTGACTATTATTTTTATTTTTTAAAAAAAATTAACTTGACAATACAATTCAATAAACCTTTATAAATTATATCTTTATTTTTTTGTTTTTATAAATCTTTATTTTAGACCCTTAATAAATATTTTAGAAACCTTTATAAACTTCTACAAATATTTATAAACCTTTATAAATGATTTATAATCTCTTTATAAGTTCTTATAAATCTTATAAAATGATTTTTAAAACTTTATAAATGAATTACCTTTCTTAATATTTATAAATGATTTTATAAAACCTTATAAATATTTGGTATATTCTTATAAGTGGTTTTATAAAGGTTTATAATTCATTTATAGGAATATATATAAACTATTGATAAAGGTTTATAAATGATTTTATAAAGGTTTATAATTCATTTATAGGAATATATATAAACTATTGATAAAGGTTTATAAATGATTTATAGACCTTTATAAACTTCTACAAATATTTATAAACCTTTATAAATGATTTATAGACCTTTATAAACTTCTACAAATATTTATAAATGATTTCTAAATCTTTAAAAATAATTTATAAACATTTATAAATTATTTATAATCCTTATAAAGCCTTATAGACTGATTTTATAAACTCTTATAAATGAATTATACTTTAATAATTTATTTAGAAAACCTTATAGACTGATTTTATAAACTCTTATAAAGTCTTATTAATTTTTTATAAACCATTATAAATAATCTTTTATTTCTTATAAATAATTTACAAAACATTTATAATAGAATTATAGACAATTATAATAGCTTTATGAATATTTACTTCTAAAGTTTTGTAAAGATTATAAACTCTTATAAAAAATTTATAAATTCTTCAAAAAGATTTATTAACTTTTATAACAAGTCCAACATCGAGAAGAGCACGGAATGGCCTTCTGGTGTCAGTCGGCTCAACAGAGTAGTCTTCTCCAGTGGCCTATACATGAGAAATAAAACGTGCATCAGTTAACTCTAATCCAAACAGGGAAGAAGCGGACGACAAAACAATAGCTATATATGTGCATTCAGTAACTCAGACTCAGCGTTGCCCTCGTGACTCAGCATCCATATCAAGCATCTGAAGGACACGGCGAGCCAAAAGGAGACCAGTACAATAAGCTGAAATAGAGAAACGTGAGATTCATAAGCATATTTGTAAACATAAATGAGAGATGGTTATCAAGCAGCTAGAAAGGGTTAATTTTTCTTTACCAGCAGCATAGTTTGTAAGACCAGCTTTAAGGCCGTGAACGAGGAAGCTCGCGCATAGGCAGATGCAAGAACAATGTCACCGTGATAGTGGCAGACAATATTTGAGCAGTGATGTCCTTGTTGGTCTATTAATACATGCAAAAGAACATTAACATAAATTAAGCCAACAACAGAAAAACAGAATTTACAAAGACAGAGAAGTAAAAACACTTACAAATCTGACGATATAGCGATACTTGGGAGTGTTATACTTATTCTTGTCCTGGTTAATGAGACGGATCCTTGCACGGTAATCAGTCTTTCCTCTAAGAAACACATACAAATCAAATCAACTTCCTTTTGTTTTATGAGGACAAGAGAAGAAACACACATGTATGTATATACTATAGATAACATACCACTTCTCCTGAACTTGACTTGGTATCTCTTGAAGTAAGCCTGCTTCTTCTGTGGTTTCTTTGAGCCTTTCGCTTTCAAGCTCCCGAGCCTTCCACATCTCATTGGTTCCTACCGCTCTGTTTGCTGTATTATGGTTGCTTTAGATTTCAAAACTGCACTTGTAACACTAGTAATTTAAAACCCATACGGAGGATTCATGTGCAGGAAGGCTGCTAAGCAGACCAAGATTAAGACAAAAATGATGTTTGTCCAATCAGACATTTCCTATGCCCTTTATCTAGCCACCCAAGCCCTGTCAATGGATAAACAATGCTTAAACATCAAAAACGAAACCATGAGCTTAATGAACTTCAACTCTTATCACAAGAATCTAACCTTCACCAACAATGGCTGACATGATTAATGTTTCCCTTGCTTCATGGCTTAGAGTTCCTAAAAACCAAACGACACTTAACTCTTTAAAAGATGTTGAAAACATAGAAGGTAACCAAGTGGAAAAGGCAAGTAGTAACTAATGGAGCATACGATCAATGGCAGAGTTGGAGAAGAGAGGGAATCTTCAACGCCGATCAAGATAAGCTCTTTCCAGAGCTGTATTTGCTTCTCACGAGTGTCCCTCACAGGCTGTAAACTGTTAAACAAAGAAACAGACTTTTGATCATCAATCAAAAATCTTCCAAGGGAGAAACGAAAGAAAATTAAAGAAGAAGAAGATATATATATACACGTGATTGAAATCACCCAGTTTCTGCATCATCTTAAACCCCTCGAAATCTATTTTCACAAAATCAACAACAACCATGATATTGACTGTAACTGACTATAAAATCGAATCAATTTTATGGTAGAGGAGGATCACCATCATTGCCACATCAGGAAAAGTTTGAAATTGACGTTGTCGTTCGATATCATCGTCCTCATTCGATCTCATCATCATCGTTCGATCTCGTCCGTCTCTCGATCTCCTCACATCGGCGTCGCTCATCATTCAAAGCTTTCTCTCGAAAAAGGTATGAAATTATGTTAGATTTGTGATAGGTTATTTTTTGTTTTTATAAATCTTTGTAAATAGATTCATAAACTCTTATAAATAATTATATAAGGATTTCTAAACTGTTATAAATATATTTTAAGCCCTTATAAAATATATATATATATATATATTTAAAATGAATAGATATCATTATTAAAATATTTATAAACCTTTATAAATGATTTTTAAAACTTTATAAATGAATTACCTTTCTTAATATTTATAAAATATATATATATATATATTTAAAATGAATAGATATCATTATTAAAATATTTATAAACCTTTATAAACTATTATTAATGAATTTATATACTCTTATAAATAATTTTAAATAAATCTTATAAAATGATTTTTAAAACTTTATAAATGAATTATACTTTAATAATTTATTTAGAAAACCTTATAGACTGATTTTATAAACTCTTATAAATGAATTACCTTTCTTAATATTTATAAACCTTTATAAACTTCTACAAATATTTATAAACCTTTATAAATGATTTATAGACCTTTATAAACTTCTACAAATATTTATAAAATATATTTATAAAACTTTAGAAAAGATTTATAAATCTTTGTAAATAGATTCATAAACTCTTATAAATAATTTTAAATAAATCTTATAAAATGATTTATAGACCTTTATAAACTTCTACAAATATTTATAAACAGTTATATAAATATTTATAAACAGTTATATAAATATTTATAAATGATTTTATAAAACCTTATAAATATTTGGTATATTCTTATAAGTGGTTTTATAAAGGTTTATAATTCATTTATAGGAATATATATAAACTATTGATAAAGGTTTATAAATGATTTTATAAAACCTTATAAATATTTGGTATATTCTTATAAGTGGTTTTATAAAGGTTTATAATTCATTTATAGGAATATATATAAACTATTGATAAAGGTTTATAAATGATTTATAGACCTTTATAAACTTCTACAAATATTTATAAAATATATTTATAAAACTTTAGAAAAGATTTATAAATCTTTGTAAATAGATTCATAAACTCTTATAAATGAATTACCTTTCTTAATATTTATAAAATATATTTATAAAACTTTAGAAAAGATTTATAAATCTTTGTAAATAGATTCATAAACTCTTATAAATAATTTAATAAATCCTTATAATTTGTTTTATAGACCTTTATAAACTTCTACAAATATTTATAAATGATTTATAGACCTTTATAAACTTCTACAAATATTTATAAACCTTTATAAACTTCTACAAATATTTATAAACAGTTATATAAATATTTATAAACAGTTATATAAATATTTATAAACAGTTATATAAATATTTATAAAATATATTTATAAAGGTTTATAAATGATTTCTAAATCTTAAAAATAATTTATAAACATTTATAAATTATTTATAATCCTTATAAAGCCTTATAGACTGATTTTATAAACTCTTATAAAAATTTATAAGGGTCTATTAATAACTTAAAATGCTTATAATTAATTTTTATAAATCATTTTTGAAGGTTTTAAAACAGTGTACAAGAGTTTATAAAATGAATATAATGTATAAACTAAATAGACAAGAAGAATGATTTTCTTGTTGACAAACTAATTTTATAAGGAATTTTTGAAATATAGTACCAACTTATAAATGACAACACGTTCAAGAGTTGATGCATTTTTAACTTTTAAAAATATTAAGTAACTTCAAAAGAAAACAAATCCAATTCCTCATATAATTCTTGAAATGTTATAGAAAATTACAGATTGTCTCATCTAAATGATGATGTCTTGATCAACATACAATAATACTCAATATCTACACACTGCCACATGCCACACTCTTTTTATCTCTTGATACATGCTCACTCTTCAGCCAGAAAATCAAACACACAACTCGTTATAACTTACAAGCCTAAGATGCTTATAACTTACACAACTCTTGATACATGCTCGCTCTTTCCTCTTTGGCTTGTGTCCATTATTTGGAACGCTTCTCTTATACCAGAAGTTTCTTCATCAGATAAATGCTCAGCAATGATCTATTGAGAAAACGCAAAAGAACAAATTAAAACTATTGTTTAGGGTTTTAAGATCACAGGAGATTGTAGAGGAATATATATGTTTTACCCTGAGTGCTCGTTTCTTGAGCTTGTTCATGACGGTGAACCAGCACTCCAGATGTCAACTTCTGGACCATAGTTTCGTTTTAGCACCTCAGGAGCCATGTAGTACGGACTGCCAACGATCGGGTTTCAGGTCCCTGTGCATTACTCCATGCTTATGACACACCTGCAGAGATCACATCGAGACTCATTAACCTCACATTAAGAAAACTCCATAGGTCATTTGCATAAATCCAAAACACACAAAATGTCAAGAAATATTTTAATAAAGATTGGAAGAATCAGAGAGAGGTATCAGTCCTTTTGGATTCAGTGGAAAAATAATAATAGACGTTACCAGATGCAAGTCCTGGTAGCTTCTCAGAGTATCAAGGACAGGTTTTGTCATCTTCTCCAATCTTCCTGTGCTCTGCCATTTCCACCAGCTCTATGTGGGTAATCTTAGTACTGTAGCCAACACCTTGAGCAACATCTGCACCCACGAAGAGAAGAGAAAGCAAAAACCTGTTCATAACTATCTTGCCTCATCAAATCTAAACTAAATTTCATTGCTTTAATGAACACTTTTACCTTGCTAGCATTGATGTTTGGCTGAACTCTCTCCATGTAATCAAAAGCAGGCCTTTTCTTTACCTGCATATTGCAAACAACAAGCGAGTTCAGAAACAGAGCAAGTTTAGCGTTAAAATTCATAAAATTACAGCGACTCCAACTTCGGATGAACGCAAATGCTCGTAGATGTCTGATGGGAGTTCCGGTTCGAAGAAAGTGTACACATCTTCGTCCTTCCCCAGGAAATGGCCAATGCATCGATGGGTGTGGTCATGGACTTTCTATGCACTATCTCTCCTAGAATGCGATCGATCGCAGCTCCCTTGGTCACACCGACTGCACGGACCTCAACAGAGCGGCTTCCTTTGACGACATCGACTGATGCGTTAGAGATTGGACCTGTACATAAGTGTTGTAACAGGTCTCTTGCTTGAAGTCTCCAAAACTCAATATCTGCAAATGAGAAATGGAGTTAAGTCTTGTTGAATGATTTAATGGGAAGGCAAAACCAATAGGGGTAGTTAATTAGTTACCTGCGTATTTGTAGTTCCATATAAGAGAACTGTCACGTGTTTCGAAGTGTGAACTTGGTGTTCTCTCAGAGAAGTACTTGAAAACATGCTACAGATAGAAAAGAAAACAGAGCTCAGATTGAGATTGAGATCTCAATCTCAACAAAACCGAATCTCAATCTCAATCTGAGCTCTGTTTTCATATACTTTATTAAAACCGAATCTCAATCTCAATGGTTTATATACTTTATTAATTGTTTTATAAACCTTTATAAAATATATTAGAGACTCTTAAAAATAATTTATAAACCTTTATAAACTTCTACAAATATTTATAAACAGTTATATAAATATTTATAAACCTTTATAAACTTCTACAAATATTTATAAAATATATTTATAAAACTTTAGAAAAGATTTATAAATCTTTGTAAATAGATTCATAAACTCTTATAAAATGTCAAAATTTGCTTGCAAGAAGGGAAGTGCATATAGTGCATCATCTGACTGGTCAGCCAAACATTGTGGAGCTTAAAGGAGTTTATGAGGATCATAAGCATCATGTGCATTTGGTCATGGGGCTTTATGCAGGTGGAGAATTGTTCGATAGGATTATTGCTACATGAAATTACTCAGAGAGAGTAGCTGCTTCTTTGTTGAGAACCATTGTTCAGATTTTATAAATATTATACAAACCCTTATAAATTCTTTTATTAGATTTTATAAATCATTTGTCATGGTTTATAAATATTATGAGTTATTTATAAGATATTATAAATCAGCAATTATCACCATAGCGTGTTAAAAGGTTCAGCAGTGTTACATTCAAAAGAAGAGAAAGAGGGTTGTAGCAGAGGAGGCACATGAAAACAAGTCGAGTATAAATTCAATACAACTTGACTATTATTTTTATTTTTTAAAATTAACTTGACAATACAATTCAATAAACCTTTATAAATTATATCTTTATTTTTTTGTTTTTATAAATCTTTATTTTAGACCCTTAATAAATATTTTAGAAACCTTTATAAACTTCTACAAATATTTATAAACCTTTATAAATGATTTATAATCTCTTTATAAGTTCTTATTAACCTTATAAAATGATTTATATAACACTATTTACAAAATTTACATGTTTTATGAAACTTTAAGTTATTTAATATGGGAGTAAAATTAGTGTCAGCTTAGATTACAAATAGGTTTATAAAGTCTTATAAAACTAATTTTGTTTTCTTATCAAAGGATTAAATTACAGACAAAAGGTATTCTTTGTAAAGGCATAAACAAACAAATTGTTCACATACCCTTATAAAAAGTTTTAGACTCTTTATAAATGGATTATAAAATTTATATATTATTTTTATAAACTTTTAATTGTTTGCATATCCTTATAAATTATTTTACATACCTTTATTAATTGTTTTATAAGTCTTTATAAGTCTTTATAAAGTTTTTAGATACTTCTAATTGGTTTCTACACCTATATAAATCCTTATAAATAGTATACTTACTCCTTATAAGTTATTTATAAACTTTCATAACATGCTTATAAACCCTCTTAAATAGTTTTACAAATATTTATAAACAGTTATATAAATATTTATATGTGTTTTATAAACTTTATAGGGTTTCCTATGCCACTCTTAATTAAACAACTATTTAGCCACTTCCCTTGATGTAAAGCCGTGACAAGAGTGCCAGATGTAACTTCATTACCCAAAACAGAGTTTTCCCTCATCCAATTAAACACAGCCAACCCTTCTTCGTTTAAGCCGTTTTCACATACCCAGCAATTATTGAAGTCTAGGAAACCACATTCCTCGGGTAATACCGCCAAACACTCTACTGAACTCTCGATCTCCACACTTAGCATAGATATCTACAAGACTTTTCAACACAATATCATTCATGATTCTTTTGGTAATAAAATAATTTGTAAATCTCTATAAATAATTTAATAAATCCTTATAATTTGTTTTATAGACCTTTATAAACTATTATTAATGAATTTATATACTCTTATAAATAATTATATAAGGATTTCTAAACTGTTATAAATATATTTTTAAGCCCTTATAAAATATATTTATAAAACTTTAGAAAAGATTTATAAATCTTTGTAAATAGATTCATAAACTCTTATAAATAATTTTAAATAAATCTTATAAATGATTTATAGACCCTTATAAAAAGTTTCTATATTTTCATATAAATGATTTTTAAAACTTTATAAATGAATTACCTTTCTTAATATTTATAAATGATTTTATAAAACCTTATAAATATTTGGTATATTCTTATAAGTGGTTTTATAAAGGTTTATAATTCATTTATAGGAATATATATAAACTATTGATAAAGGTTTATAAATGATTTCTAAATCTTTAAAAATAATTTATAAACATTTATAAATTATTTATAATCCTTATAAAGCCTTATAGACTGATTTTATAAACTCTTATAAATGAATTATACTTTAATAATTTATTTAGAAAACCTTATAGACTGATTTTATAAACTCTTATAAAGTCTTATTAATTTTTTTATAAACCATTATAAATAATCTTTTATTTCTTATAAATAATTTACAAAACATTTATAATAGAATTATAGACAATTATAATAGCTTTATGAATATTTACTTCTAAAGTTTTGTAAAGATTATAAACTCTTATAAAAAATTTATAAATTCTTCAAAAAGATTTATTAACTTTTATAACAAGTCCAACATCGAGAAGAGCACGGAATGGCCTTCTGGTGTCAGTCGGCTCAACAGAGTAGTCTTCTCCAGGGCCTATACATGAGAAATAAAACGTGCATCAGTTAACTCTAATCCAAACAGGGAAGAAGCGGACGCACAAAACAATAGCTATATATGTGCATTCAGTAACTTCGTACCTCAGCGTTGCCCTCGTACTCAGCATCCATATCAAGCATCTGAAGGACACGCGAGCCAAAAGGAGACCAGTACAATAAGCTGAAATAGAGAAACGTGAGATTCATAAGCATATTTGTAAACATAAATGAGAGATGGTTATCAAGCAGCTAGAAAGGGTTAATTTTTTCTTTACCAGCAGCATAGTTTGTAAGACCAGCTTTAAGGCAGAACGAGGAAGCTCATGCGCATAGGCAGATGCAAGAACAATGTCACCGGTGATAGTGGCAGACAATATTTGAGCAGTGATGTCCTTGTTGGTCTATTAATACATGCAAAAGAACATTAACATAAATTAAGCCAACAACAGAAAAACAGAATTTACAAAGACAGAGAGAAGTAAAAAAAAACACTTACAAATCTGACGATATAGCGATACTTGGGAGTGTTATACTTATTCTTGTCCTGGTTAATGAGACGGATCCTTGCACGGTAATCAGTCTTTCCCTCTAAGAAACACATACAAATCAAATCAACTTCCTTTTGTTTTATGAGGACAAGAGAAGAAACACACATGTATGTATATACTATAGATAACATACCACTTCTCCTGAACTTGACTTGGTATCTCTTGAAGTAAGCCTGCTTCTTCTGTGGTTTCTTTTGAGCCTTTCGTTTTCAAGCTCCCGAGCCTTCCACATCTCATTGGTTCCTACCGCTCTGTTTGCTGTATTATGGTTGCTTTAGATTTCAAAACTGCACTTGTAACACTAGTAATTTAAAACCCATACGGAGGATTCATGTGCAGGAAGGCTGCTGCTAAGCAGACCAAGATTAAGACAAAAAATGATGTTTGTCCAATCAGACATTTCCTATACACTTTATTTGGCACCACTTTCATATATACACTTAGAAAGATAACATTTTTAAATACTTAAATCATTAATAAACAAAAGACAAAATAACCCTATCACAAATCTAACATAATTTCATACCTTTTCGAGAGAAAGCTTTGAATGATGAGATTGAGCGACGCCGATGTGAGGAGATCGAGAGACGGACGAGATCGAACGATGATGATGAGATCGAATGAGGACGATGATATCGAACGACAACGTCAATTTCAAACTTTTCCTGATGTGGCAATGATGGTGATCCTCCTCTACCATAAAATTGATTCGATTTTATAGTCAGTTACAGTCAATATCATGGTTGTTGTTGATTTTGTGAAAATAGATTTCGAGGGGTTTAAGATGATGCAGAAACTGGGTGATTTCAATCACGTGTATATATATATCTTCTTCTTCTTTAATTTTCTTTCGTTTCTCCCTTGGAAGATTTTTGATTGATGATCAAAAGTCTGTTTCTTTGTTTAACAGTTTACAGCCTGTGAGGGACACTCGTGAGAAGCAAATACAGCTCTGGAAAGAGCTTATCTTGATCGGCGTTGAAGATTCCTCTCTTCTCCAACTCTGCCATTGATCGTATGCTCCATTAGTTACTACTTGCCTTTTCCACTTGGTTACCTTCTATGTTTTCAACATCTTTTAAAGAGTTAAGTGTCGTTTGGTTTTTAGGAACTCTAAGCCATGAAGCAAGGGAAACATTAATCATGTCAGCCATTGTTGGTGAAGGTTAGATTCTTGTGATAAGAGTTGAAGTTCATTAAGCTCATGGTTTCGTTTTTGATGTTTAAGCATTGTTTATCCATTGACAGGGCTTATGGAGTGGCTAGATAAAGGGCATAGGAAATGTCTGATTGGACAAACATCATTTTTGTCTTAATCTTGGTCTGCTTAGCAGCAGCCTTCCTGCACATGAATCCTCCAGATGGGTTTTAAATTACTAGTGTTACAAGTGCAGTTTTGAAATCTAAAGCAACCATAATACAGCAAACAGAGCGGTAGGAACCAATGAGATGTGGAAGGCTCGGAGCTTGAAAACGAAGGCTCAAAAGAAACCACAGAAGAAGCAGGCTTACTTCAAGAGATACCAAGTCAAGTTCAGGAGAAGCGTGGTATGTTATCTATAGTATATACATACATGTGTGTTTCTTCTCTTGTCCTCATAAAACAAAAGGAAGTTGATTTGATTTGTATGTGTTTCTTAGAGGGAAAGACTGATTACCGTGCAAGGATCCGTCTCATTAACCAGGACAAGAATAAGTATAACACTCCCAAGTATCGCTATATCGCCAGATTTGTAAGTGTTTTTTACTTCTCTCTGTCTTTGTAAATTCTGTTTTTCTGTTGTTGGCTTAATTTATGTTAATGTTCTTTTGCATGTATTAATAGACCAACAAGGACATCACTGCTCAAATATTGTCTGCCACTATCACCGGTGACATTGTTCTTGCATCTGCCTATGCGCATGAGCTTCCTCGCTACGCCTTAAAGCTGGTCTTACAAACTATGCTGCTGGTAAAGAAAAATTAACCCTTTCTAGCTGCTTGATAACCATCTCTCATTTATGTTTACAAATATGCTTATGAATCTCACGCTTCTATTTCAGCTTATTGTACTGGTCTCCTTTTGGCTCGCCGTGTCCTTCAGATGCTTGATATGGATGCTGAGTACGAGGGCAACGCTGAGGTACGAGTTACTGAATGCACATATATAGCTATTGTTTTGTGCGTCCGCTTCTTCCCTGTTTGGATTAGAGTTAACTGATGCACCGTTTTTATTTCTCATGTATAGGCCACTGGAGAAGACTACTCGTTGAGCCGACCGACACCGTAAGGCCATTCCGTGCTCTCTCGATGTTGGACTTGTTATAAAAGTTAATAAATCTTTTGAAGAATTTATAAATTTTTATAAGAGTTTATAATCTTTACAAAACTTTAGAAGTAAATATTCATAAAGCTATTATAATTGTCTATAATTCTATTATAAATGTTTTGTAAATTATTTATAAGAAATAAAAGATTATTTATAATGGTTTATAAAAAAATTAATAAGACTTTATAAGAGTTTATAAAATCAGTCTATAAGGTTTTCTAAATAAATTATTAAAGTATAATTCATTTATAAGAGTTTATAAAATCAGTCTATAAGGCTTTATAAGGATTATAAATAATTTATAAATGTTTATAAATTATTTTTAAAGATTTAGAAATCATTTATAAACCTTTATCAATAGTTTATATATATTCCTATAAATGAATTATAAACCTTTATAAAACCACTTATAAGAATATACCAAATATTTATAAGGTTTTATAAAATCATTTATAAATATTAAGAAAGGTAATTCATTTATAAAGTTTTAAAAATCATTTATATGAAAATATAGAAACTTTTTATAAGGGTCTATAAATCATTTATAAGATTTATTTAAAATTATTTATAAGAGTTTATGAATCTATTTACAAAGATTTATAAATCTTTTCTAAAGTTTTATAAATATATTTTATAAGGGCTTAAAAATATATTTATAACAGTTTAGAAATCCTTATATAATTATTTATAAGAGTATATAAATTCATTAATAATAGTTTATAAAGGTCTATAAAACAAATTATAAGGATTTATTAAATTATTTATAGAGATTTACAAATTATTTTATTACCAAAAGAATCATGAATGATATTGTGTTGAAAAGTCTTGTAGATATCTATGCTAAGTGTGGAGAGATCGAGAGTTCGTAGAGTGTTTGACGGTATTACCCTGAGGAATGTGGTTTCCTAGACTTCAATAATTGCTGGGTATGTGAAAAACGGCTTAAACGAAGAAGGGTTGGCTGTGTTTAATTGGATGAGGGAAAACTCTGTTTTGGGTAATGAAGTTACATACGGCACTCTTGTCACGGCTTTACATCAAGGGAAGTGGCTAAATAGTTGTTTAATTAAGAGTGGCATAGGGAAACCCTATAAAGTTTATAAAACACATATAAATATTTATATAACTATTTATAAATATTTGTAAAACTATTTAAGAGGGTTTATAAGCATGTTATGAAAGTTTATAAATAACTTATAAGGAGTAAGTATACTATTTATAAGGATTTATATAGGTGTAGAAACCAATTAGAAGTATCTAAAAACTTTATAAAGACTTATAAAGACTTATAAAACAATTAATAAAGGTATGTAAAATAATTTATAAGGATATGCAAACAATTAAAAGTTTATAAAAATAATATATAAATTTTATAATCCATTTATAAAGAGTCTAAAAACTTTTTATAAAGGGTATGTGAACAATTTGTTTGTTTATGCCTTTACAAAGAATACCTTTTGTCTGTAATTTAATCCTTTGATAAGAAAACAAAATTAGTTTTATAAGACTTTATAAACCTATTTGTAATCTAAGCTGACACTAATTTTACTCCCATATTAAATAACTTAAAGTTTCATAAAACATGTAAATTTTGTAAATAGTGTTATATAAATCATTTATAAGGTTAATAAGAACTTATAAAGAGATTATAAATCATTTATAAAGGTTTATAAATATTTGTAGAAGTTTATAAAGGTTTCTAAAATATTTATTAAGGGTCTAAAATAAAGATTTATAAAAACAAAAAATAAAGATATAATTTATAAAGGTTTATTGAATTGTATTGTCAAGTTAATTTTTTTTAAAAAATAAAAATAATAGTCAAGTTGTATTGAATTTATACTCGACTTGTTTTCATGTGCCTCCTCTGCTACAACCCTCTTTCTCTTCTTTTGAATGTAACACTGCTGAACCTTTTAACACGCTATGGTGATAATTGCTGATTTATAATATCTTATAAATAACTCATAATATTTATAAACCATGACAAATGATTTATAAAATCTAATAAAAGAATTTATAAGGGTTTGTATAATATTTATAAAATCTGAACAATGGTTCTCAACAAAGAAGCAGCTACTCTCTCTGAGTAATTTCATGTAGCAATAATCCTATCGAACAATTCTCCACCTGCATAAAGCCCCATGACCAAATGCACATGATGCTTATGATCCTCATAAACTCCTTTAAGCTCCACAATGTTTGGCTGACCAGTCAGATGATGCACTATATGCACTTCCCTTCTTGCAAGCAAATTTTGACATTTTATAAGAGTTTATGAACTGATTTGTAAGGATTTGTAAGTTAATTATAATAAATAATAGTAAGTATATTTATAGAGTCTTGTAAAGGCTTATAAAATATTTATATGGGTTTATAAATGATTTATAAAGGTTTATAAATTATTTTTAAGAGTCTCTAATATATTTATAAAGGTTTATAAAACAATTAATAAAGTATATAAACCATTGAGATTGAGATTCGGTTTTAATAAAGTATATGAAAACAGAGCTCAGATTGAGATTGAGATTCGGTTTTGTTGAGATTGAGATCTCAATCTCAATCTGAGCTCTGTTTTCTTTTCTATATCTGTAGCATGTTTTCAAGTACTTCTCTGAGAGAACACCAAGTTCACACTTCGAAACACGTGACAGTTCTCTTATATGGAACTACAAATACGCAGGTAACTAATTAACTACCCCTATTGGTTTTGCCTTCCCATTAAATCATTCAACAAGACTTAACTCCATTTCTCATTTGCAGATATTGAGTTTTGGAGACTTCAAGCAAGAGACCTGTTACAACACTTATGTACAGGTCCAATCTCTAACGCATCAGTCGATGTCGTCAAAGGAAGCCGCTCTGTTGAGGTCCGTGCAGTCGGTGTGACCAAGGGAGCTGCGATCGATCGCATTCTAGGAGAGATAGTGCATAGAAAGTCCATGACCACACCCATCGATGCATTGGCCATTTCCTGGGAAGGACGAAGATGTGTACACTTTCTTCGAACCGGAACTCCCATCAGACATCTACGAGCATTTGCGTTCATCCGAAGTTGGAGTCGCTGTAATTTTATGAATTTTAACGCTAAACTTGCTCTGTTTCTGAACTCGCTTGTTGTTTGCAATATGCAGGTAAAGAAAAGGCCTGCTTTTGATTACATGGAGAGAGTTCAGCCAAACATCAATGCTAGCAAGGTAAAAGTGTTCATTAAAGCAATGAAATTTAGTTTAGATTTGATGAGGCAAGATAGTTATGAACAGGTTTTTGCTTTCTCTTCTCTTCGTGGGTGCAGATGTTGCTCAAGGTGTTGGCTACAGTACTAAGATTACCCACATAGAGCTGGTGGAAATGGCAGAGCACAGGAAGAAATTGGAGAAGATGACAAAACCTGTCCTTGATACTCTGAGAAGCTACCAGGACTTGCATCTGGTAACGTCTATTATTATTTTTCCACTGAATCCAAAAAGGACTGATACCTCTCTCTGATTCTTCCAATCTTTATTAAAATATTTCTTGACATTTTGTGTGTTTTGGATTTATGCAAATGACCTATGGAGTTTTCTTAATGTGAGGTTAATGAGTCTCGATGTGATCTCTGCAGGTGTGTCATAAGCATGGAGTAATGCACAGGGACCTGAAACCCGATCGTTGGCAGTCCGTACTACATGGCTCCTGAGGTGCTAAAACGAAACTATGGTCCAGAAGTTGACATCTGGAGTGCTGGTTCACCGTCATGAACAAGCTCAAGAAACGAGCACTCAGGGTAAAACATATATATTCCTCTACAATCTCCTGTGATCTTAAAACCCCTAAACAATAGTTTTAATTTGTTCTTTTGCGTTTTCTCAATAGATCATTGCTGAGCATTTATCTGATGAAGAAACTTCTGGTATAAGAGAAGCGTTCCAAATAATGGACACAAGCCAAAGAGGAAAGAGCGAGCATGTATCAAGAGTTGTGTAAGTTATAAGCATCTTAGGCTTGTAAGTTATAACGAGTTGTGTGTTTGATTTTCTGGCTGAAGAGTGAGCATGTATCAAGAGATAAAAAAGAGTGTGGCATGTGGCAGTGTGTAGATATTGAGTATTATTGTATGTTGATCAAGACATCATCATTTAGATGAGACAATCTGTAATTTTCTATAACATTTCAAGAATTATATGAGGAATTGGATTTGTTTCTCTTTTGAAGTTACTTAATATTTTTAAAAGTTAAAAAATGCATCAACTCTTGAACGTGTTGTCATTTATAAGTTGGTACTATATTTCAAAAATTCCTTATAAAATTAGTTTGTCAACAAGAAAATCATTCTTCTTGTCTATTTAGTTTATACATTATATTCATTTTATAAACTCTTGTACACTGTTTTAAAACCTTCAAAAATGATTTTATAAAATTAATTATAAGCATTTTAAGTTATTAATAGACCCTTATAAATTTTTTATTAACTCCTATAAATGATTTATTAATATATATAAATGATTTGTAAGACCTTATAAACAGTTTTAAATCTTTATAAATGATTTTATATACTTTTATAAGAGTTTTTAAATATATTTTCTAATGTTTGTCAATATTTTATAATTCTTTATAAACTTTTAAAGAGTTTTATAATGTTTTATAATTTTTCCCTAAGTTCTCGTAAGTCCATATAAACATTTTATAAATAGTTTATGAGCAGTGATAAATGGCCATATAAATTCAAATGATGTTATGATCCTTATTAAAGATTATAAGTTCTTACAATTTTTATCTAAAGCATTTTAAACTCTTATAAATAGTTTTTATAAAGATTTATAAACACTTATAAATGACTTATAAACTTTATGAATGTTTTATAAACCCTTATAAATTATTTATAAATGGTGTATAAAATTTATAAATTGTTTTTATAAACATCATGAATGTTTTATAAACCTTTATATATATATATATATTATTCAAATACTACTTTATAAAAACTTATAAACCCCTCATAAATTGGTGTATAAACTTTATAAATTATTTTCATAAACTTTATGAATGTTTTATAAACCCTTAAAAATTATGTATATATCCTTAAACCCCCTTATAAAATATTTTACAAACCCTTATAAATTCTTTTATTAGACTTTCTAAATGGTTATAAACTTTTTAAATGATTTAGAGTTCTTCTAACTGATTTATTTTACCCTTATAAACCCTTATAAATTGTCTAAGCTGAGATATTCTTTTCTGTTTTATAAACCTTTATATATATATTATTCAAATACTACTTTATAAAGACTTATAAATTGTTTTGAGTATTATCATAATATCATAAAACCCAGATTTATAATAATATTAGTTTTAAAAGTGACATAAACTGATTTTATAAAACATTTAAAACCCTTATAAACCCCTCATTAATTGGTGTATAAACTTTTATAAAATATTTTCATAAACTTTATGAATGTTTTATAAACCCTTGTAAATTATTTAAATGATTATATAAAACCTTAAAAATATTTGGTATATTCTTATAAGTGATTTTATAAGGGTTTATAAATCATTTATAGGAATATATATATATATATACAAACTATTGATAAAGGTTTATAAATGATTTCTAAATATTTAAAATGATTTATAAACACTTATAAATTATTTATAATCCTTATAAAGCCTTATAGACTGAATTTATAAACTCTTATAAATGAAGTATACTTTAATAATTTATTTAGAAAGCCTTATAGACTGATTTTATAAACTTTTATAAAGTCTTATTAATTGTTTTATAAACCATTATAAATAATATTTTATTTCTTATAAATAATTTACAAACATTTATAATAGAATTATAGTCACTTATAATATCTTTATGAATATTTTACTTCTAAAGTTTTGTAAAGATTTATAAACTCTTATAAAAGATTTATAAACTCTTGAAAAAATTTAATAACTCTTATAAATTGTGCTATGAAGAATATTAAACTTTGTTTTTATAAATATTTATAAATGGTTTATATACTTTATTAATTGTTTTATAAACCTTTATAAATATATTAGAGACTCTTAAAAATAATTTATAAACCTTTATAAATCATTTATAAACCCATATAAATATTTTATAAGCCTTTACAAGACTCTATAAATATACTTACTATTATTTATTATAATTAACTTACAAATCCTTACAAATCAGTTCATAAACTCTTATAAAATGTCAAAATTTGCTTGCAAGAAGGGAAGTGCATATAGTGCATCATCTGACTGGTCAGCCAAACATTGTGGAGCTTAAAGGAGTTTATGAGGATCATAAGCATCATGTGCATTTGGTCATGGGGCTTTATGCAGGTGGAGAATTGTTCGATAGGATTATTGCTACATGAAATTACTCAGAGAGTAGCTGCTTCTTTGTTGAGAACCATTGTTCAGATTTTATAAATATTATACAAACCCTTATAAATTCTTTTATTAGATTTTATAAATCATTTGTCATGGTTTATAAATATTATGAGTTATTTATAAGATATTATAAATCAGCAATTATCACCATAGCGTGTTAAAAGGTTCAGCAGTGTTACATTCAAAAGAAGAGAAAGAGGGTTGTAGCAGAGGAGGCACATGAAAACAAGTCGAGTATAAATTCAATACAACTTGACTATTATTTTTATTTTTTTAAAAAAATTAACTTGACAATACAATTCAATAAACCTTTATAAATTATATCTTTATTTTTTTGTTTTTATAAATCTTTATTTTAGACCCTTAATAAATATTTTAGAAACCTTTATAAACTTCTACAAATATTTATAAACCTTTATAAATGATTTATAATCTCTTTATAAGTTCTTATTAACCTTATAAAATGATTTATATAACACTATTTACAAAATTTACATGTTTTATGAAACTTTAAGTTATTTAATATGGGAGTAAAATTAGTGTCAGCTTAGATTACAAATAGGTTTATAAAGTCTTATAAAACTAATTTTGTTTTCTTATCAAAGGATTAAATTACAGACAAAAGGTATTCTTTGTAAAGGCATAAACAAACAAATTGTTCACATACCCTTTATAAAAAGTTTTTAGACTCTTTATAAATGGATTATAAAATTTATATATTATTTTTATAAACTTTTAATTGTTTGCATATCCTTATAAATTATTTTACATACCTTTATTAATTGTTTTATAAGTCTTTATAAGTCTTTATAAAGTTTTTAGATACTTCTAATTGGTTTCTACACCTATATAAATCCTTATAAATAGTATACTTACTCCTTATAAGTTATTTATAAACTTTCATAACATGCTTATAAACCCTCTTAAATAGTTTTACAAATATTTATAAACAGTTATATAAATATTTATATGTGTTTTATAAAACTTTATAGGGTTTCCTATGCCACTCTTAATTAAACAACTATTTAGCCACTTCCCTTGATGTAAAGCCGTGACAAGAGTGCCAGATGTAACTTCATTACCCAAAACAGAGTTTTCCCTCATCCAATTAAACACAGCCAACCCTTCTTCGCTTAAGCCGCTTTTCACATACCCAGCAATTATTGAAGTCTAGGAAACCACATTCCTCGTGGTAATACCGCCAAACACTCTACTTAACTCTCGATCTCTCCACACTTAGCATAGATATCTACAAGACTTTTCAACACAATATCATTCATGATTCTTTTGGTAATAAAATAATTTGTAAATCTCTATAAATAATTTAATAAATCCTTATAATTTGTTTTATAGACCTTTATAAACTATTATTAATGAATTTATATACTCTTATAAATAATTATATAAGGATTTCTAAACTGTTATAAAATATATTTTAAGCCCTTATAAAATATATTTATAAAACTTTAGAAAAGATTTATAAATCTTTGTAAATAGATTCATAAACTCTTATAAATAATTTTAAATAAATCTTATAAATGATTTATAGACCTTATAAAAAGTTTCTATATTTTCATATAAATGATTTTTAAAACTTTATAAATGAATTACCTTTCTTAATATTTATAAATGATTTATAAAACCTTATAAATATTTGGTATATTCTTATAAGTGGTTTTATAAAGGTTTATAATTCATTTATAGGAATATATATAAACTATTGATAAAGGTTTATAAATGATTTCTAAATCTTTAAAAATAATTTATAAACATTTATAAATTATTTATAATCCTTATAAAGCCTTATAGACTGATTTTATAAACTCTTATAAATGAATTATACTTTAATAATTTATTTAGAAAACCTTATAGACTGATTTTATAAACTCTTATAAAGTCTTATTAATTTTTTTATAAACCATTATAAATAATCTTTTATTTCTTATAAATAATTTACAAAACATTTATAATAGAATTATAGACAATTATAATAGCTTTATGAATATTTACTTCTAAAGTTTTGTAAAGATTATAAACTCTTATAAAAATTTATAAATTCTTCAAAAAGATTTATTAACTTTTATAACAAGTCCAACATCGAGAAGAGCACGGAATGGCCTTCTGGTGTCAGTCGGCTCAACAGAGTAGTCTTCTCCAGTGGCCTATACATGAGAAATAAAAACGGTGCATCAGTTAACTCTAATCCAAACAGGGAAGAAGCGGACGCACAAAACAATAGCTATATATGTGCATTCAGTAACTCGTACCTCAGCGTTGCCCTCGTACTCAGCATCCATATCAAGCATCTGAAGGACACGGCGAGCCAAAAGGAGACCAGTACAATAAGCTGAAATAGAGAAACGTGAGATTCATAAGCATATTTGTAAACATAAATGAGAGATGGTTATCAAGCAGCTAGAAAGGGTTAATTTTTTCTTTACCAGCAGCATAGTTTGTAAGACCAGCTTTAAGGCCGTAACGAGGAAGCTCATGCGCATAGGCAGATGCAAGAACAATGTCACCGGTGATAGTGGCAGACAATATTTGAGCAGTGATGTCCTTGTTGGTCTATTAATACATGCAAAAGAACATTAACATAAATTAAGCCAACAACAGAAAAACAGAATTTACAAAGACAGAGAGAAGTAAAAAAAAACACTTACAAATCTGACGATATAGCGATACTTGGGAGTGTTATACTTATTCTTGTCCTGGTTAATGAGACGGATCCTTGCACGGTAATCAGTCTTTCCCTCTAAGAAACACATACAAATCAAATCAACTTCCTTTTGTTTTATGAGGACAAGAGAAGAAACACACATGTATGTATATACTATAGATAACATACCACCTTCTCCTGAACTTGACTTGGTATCTCTTGAAGTAAGCCTGCTTCTTCTGTGGTTTCTTTGAGCCTTTCGCTTTCAAGCTCCCGAGCCTTCCACATCTCATTGGTTCCTACCGCTCTGTTTGCTGTATTATGGTTGCTTTAGATTTCAAAACTGCACTTGTAACACTAGTAATTTAAAACCCATACGGAGGATTCATGTGCAGGAAGGCTGCTGCTAAGCAGACCAAGATTAAGACAAAAAATGATGTTTGTCCAATCAGACATTTCCTATGCCCTTTATCTAGCCACTCCGCAAGCCCTGTCAATGGATAAACAATGCTTAAACATCAAAAAAACGAAACCATGAGCTTAATGAACTTCAACTCTTATCACAAGAATCTAACCTTCACCAACAATGGCTGACATGATTAATGTTTCCCTTGCTTCATGGCTTAGAGTTCCTAAAAACCAAACGACACTTAACTCTTTAAAAGATGTTGAAAACATAGAAGGTAACCAAGTGGAAAAGGCAAGTAGTAACTAATGGAGCATACGATCAATGGCAGAGTTGGAGAAGAGAGGGGAATCTTCAACGCCGATCAAGATAAGCTCTTTCCAGAGCTGTATTTGCTTCTCACGAGTGTCCCTCACAGGCTGTAAACTGTTAAACAAAGAAACAGACTTTTGATCATCAATCAAAAATCTTCCAAGGGAGAAACGAAAGAAAATTAAAGAAGAAGAAGATATATATATACACGTGATTGAAATCACCCAGTTTCTGCATCATCTTAAACCCCTCGAAATCTATTTTCACAAAATCAACAACAACCATGATATTGACTGTAACTGACTATAAAATCGAATCAATTTTATGGTAGAGGAGGATCACCATCATTGCCACATCAGGAAAAGTTTGAAATTGACGTTGTCGTTCGATATCATCGTCCTCATTCGATCTCATCATCATCGTTCGATCTCGTCCGTCTCTCGATCTCCTCACATCGGCGTCGCTCAATCTCATCATTCAAAGCTTTCTCTCGAAAAAGGTATGAAATTATGTTAGATTTGTGATAGGGTTATTTTTGTCTTTTGTTTATTAATGATTTAAGTATTTCTGAAAATGTTCTCCTTCTAAGTGTATATATGAAAAGTGGTACCAAATAAAGTGTAAAAGTAAAATTTTCCCATATAATAATTTCATTTAATATGAATTATTACTATTATAAAATAGATAAAATAAGATAAAAAAACTTTTATTTTTTATTTTATAAATGATAACTGAATATATATTAATTTATAATAATATTTCATTGCTAATTAAGTTGAAATATTAACATAAACTTTTTTTTAAAATTAAGAAATTATTAAAATATTTATAAAATTATATATATATATATATATATATTTAAAATGAATAGATATCATTATTAAAATATTTTATATTATTAGCTTTAATGAAATACATGTTAATTATTTTCATGTATTATATAGTTTACTGACGTTAACACGTGTTACCTACGTATTTATTTTAACATAAATACTTAAGAAAATAAATTATATAAATTTAACAATTTAATATAATTTTATTATATTTAGCTCAATATAATATTTTTCTCTTAAAATGATTGATTATGGTTATATAATAGATAAAATAGGATAGAGTTTATATTTTTAATTTTATAAATATATAATAATATTTCATAACTAATTTCGAAATTAGTGAAAATATTTACATATAATTTTTGAAAATTAAGATCTTGTTTAAATCTTTTAAAAAGATTTGTTAGAATTTTTCAAAATATAGACTATAATTAAGAAGTTTAAGAAATAATATACAAAATTTATTTTTATTTTGTAATAAAATCTTAATTAACATTCATATATAATAATATTATATTACCAATTACGAAATTAATTAATGCATCATTTTATAGAAATATTTAAAAAGTTTAATTAGATTTGTTTAGATTTTTTTGTCAACAGATTTTTATAATTAAAAAAATAAAACAATTTTATAGATGAAGTTGTTAGATATGTCAATTATTTAAGATGTGATATGCCAAAATGTTAGTTTGAAATTAATTAAATAAGATTATCTAGAAAATATCTATTTTTAAAAATATCACACATGAATTAAGGTTGTGACTTCTCTTCTAGTATATAAGATGTGGTCATTTCTGTTAAAATTTATTTAAAATATGAAATTAGCTACATCAGTTCCCTTGATTGGCAATCCTTAGAGGTTTGGCACCACACCAAGACTTTTATAACTCTTCGACGAACAAACCTGAAAGAAAGATGGATTAGTTATTTGAATTATACTGTGAAGGCAGGTTAGAGGAACCCGGAAACTCATCTCAAACCACATAACATAGCAAACACAAGTTATATGATAATATCACTTAGCAGACATCAGACAAGACTTCCTAGACCTTCTAGACACATTATCCGCTCGTGTCCTACTAGCCTACATGCACTGCCCACCCTTCGGCCTCTATGTGAATGTCGGCTCATGGTTCAGGATCTTGCACTGTCCCCTCTACGCTACAGCCACTTGTGCCCAGACTCAACATCCACACAACCACTAATCACCTCATCCATATTACTCATCCTTGCTATGTGCTACTCCCCATCCGCAATACCGACTTTTCTATATTCGTTCAATCATCACACAACCGGTTCATTTTAACATCCGCAATACCGACTTTTCTACATTTGTTCAGTCATCTGCAATACCGACTTTTCGTTACATCAACACAATCAGCAAACATAACGAGATCATTTTTTTTAACGAGATCATATTAACAAAGCAAGAAAAAAAAACTAGAAGCATTACAATAGAAAGATATGAAATCCACAACCGGTCCCCACGTTTTCCTCCGACGACATAGATCTGAATCTAGAAGAAAGAGAAAGAGGCTGCCACACAACCACAAATCTGCACTCTTACGCTTAACAGAAGATGATACATGAATAAGAGCAACTGTTGCAGCTCATTTAGAATTCAGTCCATGACCATTTTATTTCCGGCAATCTGCTCATGATCGTAATGGGATCGTTATCACTCCAATTTTTGTTTTCAAACCTACTTTATAATTAACTGAGAGTAATATGGCCATGATCTGTTCAAAAAAGTGGTAGCTGTTGAATATTAAATTTAATGATCGTTTTCGAAGTAACACACACACATGGTATGATTCAAAATTATATATTTTGTGCAAACTTCTACTATATGTTAAAATTTAGCAGTTTAAAGTTCACACCGAATTATTCTAATCAGAGTTCGCACTCAAATAAAAAAAAAGAAAAATCAAATTTTGCAATTTTATTACTCATTATTAAATTTTTATTAATGTGATTGATGATAGATTGTGGATAACAAAGAAAATCAGTTTGGGCAACGATAAGCGCATATGCAGATTGGACTTTCTGTACTCACACACACGCCAAATCCCTTCCACTCTGAAGCACAATCAGCATTACACGCCATAGATTCACAATCTTCATTACCATAAGATATATTTATATGACACATCTTTTCTCCTTGTGTCTCCTTCGTCACCATACCTAAAATAAATATATTTAAACATAATTTCAGTTTTTTTTTTTATATAAAATACAAGAGAAGATACTTGATTTTAAATAGATTTTGTGTAAAGCAAACCTAAAGCAAAGACGGCCATAAGAATAACACAAATGATGAGCCTAGTCATTTTAATGATATTAGAAGAATAAAATTAAAAATAAAACGACAATGAGTGTAATGAGACTGTTTTTGACAAAAGAGTGTAATGAGAATGCACACATGAACAATCACACACATATATAACATATTAGAAAATGTTAAAATCTAAATTAGCTAAGAAAATCAACTAGTCAACTAGTCAACTAGTAATTTAAGACATGATCGGAAAAGGATCCGATAGGAAATAATCTGTAAGTCAGAGGGTGTTGCTCGGACTTAGATTTCTACAGAGTTTGTTGATTTTAAATATCGAGAGATTTAAAAATGGTTGTAAAGAATTTTGTATATATTGAAAATCTATGAAAATAAAATAATATAATGCTTTTAAGAATCCAAGGAATATATGTTTTATTCTCAAAATCTTGTTTTGTGAGTCAAAAGGTTAAGAAACAACTCCAAATAACATTTACTTTAATATCTTTATAGAATCATTAAAATCTAAGATTTTGAATAACAAAATATTTTGTATAGAATTATGCAATTATCAAACCAATAACACTAACTTTTAATGAAATCTAGGAGTTTACCCGCGATTTCGCGGATGATAATATTACACGAAAAATACATGTTATGTAAATATTATATGAAAAGTACAGGTTATGTTTGTAATGTTATAATTGTTGAATAATAATTTGAAATATTAAAAATTTAACATTTAATAGTTTGATAATCAAAAAATTTCAGTATCTATTTTTAGAAGAGCTGTAAAACTTAAGATAGTTCAACAACATAAATATAAGTCACTCAAAATATTTTTATTAAATGTATATATTATTACAATTGATTCAAGTAATTGGTTGTAAATTTTCCTTTTAGTTTATTTTAAAACGTGAAAAACAAAAAAAAGCTTTAGCCATAAAAGATATATTTTTGTGTAGTTCCAAGAAGATGGTTAGATGCTTCTATAGTTCGGACATTTTCGTTGATGATTTGTTTTATTTATGTTTCTTTCATTTGTTTGATTGTTTTCAAATTTTTTAATTTTTTTAAACTAATTGTTTTTATATGTTTCTTTCAAAAGATTTGACAAAACAAAAGTAAGAATTATATAAATAAATTTGATAAAAGTCTCATAAATTATTTAGAAACTCTAATAATATGATTTTGTTGGCCAGAATTAAAAAAATGTTTTAAAATAATTTCAAAAGATTTATAAATCAATGATTGATAAATCTTGTGTGCGTTTTTTAAAAAATATAAAATTTCTAATAATGCCTTATACACAAATAAAATTCTTTAAAAAATAATATAAAACCATTATATTTATTTCTATAAAAATATATTAAATATTTTAAATAAGTATAAATATATAATTTATAAAATAAAAAAATTTATGAAACATTATATATTCTTTAACACGTAAAACGAAAACACTTTAACCATAAAAATGTATTTTTGTGTAGTACCAAGAAGATGGTTAGAGGATTTTATAAATCTGCATCTTTCTTGGTGAGTTGTTTTATTTATGTTTCTTTCATTTGTTTAACTGTTTTCAATTTAATTTAAAGTTTTCTATAAAAATTAATTTTTATGCGTTTATTTCCAAAGATTTGGCAAAAAAAAAGTTTCAGTTAATTACAATAAATTATTATTTGTAATATTACTTGTGTTCTTTTTGGTAACTTGTATTAGTTGATTCATAAGTTTCTATTTATTTTTAAATAGTTAATAAAAATCATCAACCAATCAGATTATAACAATTTTTTGAAACTTCACATATGAGCGACGCGTCAGCAGAAGTCACTAAAGTAACTTCTCCATTAATATATAAACTTTAGAAATTTTCTGCCTACACTTCTCCATTAATATATAAACTTTAGAAATTTGCTGCCTACAAGATGTTTGTTGAAATGTCTGAACCAACTCTTCATAGCTCTTTGCTTGCTTAACCAAAGATATCTGATGTTAGGAAAGCTTAGATTGCTAGTAGACTCATTCTTAATGATTGCTTGAGTTAATTGAACCAAAGACATTTGATGTTTGAGTTACTAGAGCGAATGGGCATTTATCTTGACAAATAACTTGTTTAGCATTGTTGTCTAGGCATAAGAAAATTTTTTGATTGATAGATTGCCACCTTTAGATTGGATCTTGATCACTTAAAGTCAAATGGCTTGTCCCATGGGTCCTATTATCTCTTATTGAAAGAAATCTTGTTCCTTTATTGCATTTTAGTCTAGTTCTTGAATCATATCACTTCATTACCTTGATTGCACTTAGGTTAAACATTTACTTGTATCCTCATTGCATCATGATCACTTAGGATTGGATTGACACTCATCTTTACTACTTTGATCCTTGGATTTAAGTAAAATCCATGTTAAATTTGGTATAAAATAAAAAATTTATGAAACATTATATATTCTTTAACACGTAAAACGAAAACACTTTAACCAAAAAATATATTTTTGTGTAGTACCAAGAAGATGGTTAGAGGCTTTTATAACTCTGCATCTTTGTTGGTGAGTTGTTTTATTTATGTTTCTTTCATTTGTTTGATTGTTTTCAATTTAATTTAAAGTTAACAAAAAATTTAATTTTTATGCGTTTATTTCAAAAGATTTGGCAAAACAAAAGTTTCAGTTAATTACCATAAATTATTATTTGTAATATTACTTGTGTTCTTTTTGGTAACTTGTATTAATTGGTTCATGAGTTTCTATTTATTTTTAGATTTGATTAAAATAAATAGTTAATAAAAGTCATCAACCAATCAGATTATAACAATTTCTTGAAACTTCACATATGAGCGACGCGTCAGCCGAAGTCACTAAAGTGACTTCTCAATTAATATATAGGGAGATGTGAGAATCTATAAACCAATAACACTAGGTTTGAAAATTCTAATAATCATTATAAATCCAATTGCCATTAACACTCACTTAACTAAGAGAGAAAACATACAAGAACCTTATTAATAAGCAAAATTTATAATGTACAAATAAGAATATCGATGTATAATTATTTAGTGTGCCAAAATTAAACTAATACTGATATATAACTATTATATCCATATTTTAGTATTCTTTAAAACCATATATCCATATTTTTTAAAAGATGTAGAAGACTTTTATTAGATTAAAATCTTCTAAATTTTTGCATGAATATCTTTTAGTTATTTTATTTTTAATTATTTAGTTGAATAAAAAAAGTTGTTTGGAGACATATTATGATGCATAGTTAATATAAGAGTTTGAATTGGATAATATCACAGGGTAAGTGTAAGTTAAGGTTAGGTCCAAATAGTGATTTTGTTTTAATAGTATAATGATTTTGTTTTTAGCTTAGAAAGCACTGATATGTTCTTTCACTTACTGATCTAAAATTGATTTAAACTATCATTATTTTTTTGTATTAAATCTTAACAATTTAATTTTTATGGTTTTCATTTTTTTCAAAGTGTGGTATTTCTTTGAAATAGATTTAAGGATGATATGCATGATTTAATATTACAGATATGTTATATTAAAAAATGTGTTCTCATTAACGAGATTTAATAACGATGTGAATTGTCAATTTTAAATTGAAGATGAGTTTCTATTGCATGTATTTGTATACCATCAATCTACACCATTTTTTTTGTTTCTCTTTTATTTGTAAGCTACTCCTATTTTTGACCCATTATTTTCAAAGCGGATATCTTTTTTGCTGAATATTTTGATAAAACTTTCATAAATTTATAATTATTTTATTAAAAATAAACAACTTAAAATTTTTCTGTTATTATGTCTTGAGTTTCAAGTAGTAATTTCATATCCGACTCAGACGCATCGTCGAGTTGGTAGATTTGATGCTCCATATATAATTTGTTCCAAATTTAGTGAAAATTTTGTTAATTAAAAATTCGATAGATGCCGATAAAACCACGAAAACTCGCTATTAACCAATTGGAGACAGTCTTTATAAAAAATAATTTGAATCTAACAAATTTAAAAGAAACAAACATGTGGTTTCAAATAAATGAATCTGATTTCTTAATAAACCCAACTCAATCTTCGAGCAGCTCTCAATGTGCTGAGATTTGTATCCAATGCATTGCGAAATCGATAGAAAAAGGCAGCAAATTGTTCCATATCCACATAGGTTACCCCCAATACCTCATAAACCAGCCGATCCCGAGTTTTCAAAGAACTAATCAAAGTGTATACTTCAAACCAAATCTATTATATAATGACTCAGTTGAGTCTTACCAGGGCTTGACACATCAGCACCCCTCTGCCTGACACATCACCTCAAAAACTTAATTCTATTATTTGACAGAAAAAATAAAGCTCAGAAAACTGTACATCAGTCTCTTAAATCTTCATCATCGTCACTTTAATTAGATCAAAACATAAATAATTCATAACAATAACACACACTAATTTCATTCCCAAAACGGCTATAATGTTTCTCCTCATAGATTTTTGTAGCAGGCATGACTCTAAACTTCTTTATTTTATTTTGCAGTCGTGTTTCAAACTATTTTCTTTATAACCATCATTTTTGTTTGATTGATTAATATACGTAGAAGCAGACGACAACGACATCAAAGAGATAAAGGTTAATTTCAAAAACTGGATCTGTGGTTCTGCATAGTTTGTCATTCAAAGATTTATTATATCGTTGGTTTAAGTGAATAGTATGTGATTGACAATGAGCAAAGTGAAGACCTATCAAAGGTTTTTGCGCTTGCCTTGTTCGAGGACAAACAAAACGTGTTAGTCATTTACGTGTTAGAGGCTTTGATAAATTTAAATTTTATTTTGTTTATCTAATTTTTCATTTGGTTTTAAGTTTTATGCCAAAATCCAATCTATAGGTTCTTTAGAAATTGGTAAGGGTTTCTTCAGTTATTTTATTCAGTTCTCGACGTGAGACCTAAGTAAGAGATGAAAATGTAAGTTTTTAGATCACTCATTCATAAGTAAGAGATGCAAATGTGTAAATAGTTATAATTCAGTTTGATGTTGAGCTATGTTCTGCTTTTTGTGTTTTCTGTTCGAGGTAAGATTGACGAAAATTGTATGGATGGCATAATTTTATAAAGGATAGATTTACATGTCTTTTTTTTGTTACGAAGCACACACATATGTGGGATGGAGAATCGGGAACCAAAAAGGTATGTTTGCGTCTTTAGATTATCAACATGTTGAGGAATGAGGATCGTCAAAGTAGAAGAAATATGCATTGATTGAATTGTCAATATATATTTTATTACAAGAGAACTGTAAGCTATTGTAAATGAAAAAATAGTTTTTATAAGGAAATCAATTATATGAATAGGATATCAATAAGGATTTGTGTCTGACAATTCAGCAGATTGATGGCCCTTTTAATATAGTCCATTATGCAATCGCTTTGTGTTGCTATTTTATTGGCTTAGCTATGTGGCTATTGTAAATTTATTTCTTAAAAATAATAAAGCTACAGCAAAAAAAATTTACCGCCTAATTTCTAATTAAAAAATAAAGGTACATCTATTCTCAATCAACCCCTTAATTACTATAAACTTTTTACTGCACATTATATTCAACCATGTCAACTCTTTTGTAGTGATGAAACGTGTTTTATATTATCACTAGGATGAGACACACGCTATGCGCGGAGTGAGTTTTGTCATCTTCGGTATTTTCAAGCACAGTTATTACAGATCATCAGAATACATAGGAATTACTTTTTCATATTCATAGTTTGTCTTGTAAATTAAACTATATGTTCTTTTACTCCATCCAATATTAAAAAATGATAGGAATAATTGATGTACAATTTTTTTACAGTTTTCAGCTATTGAAAATTTCCTCATTTTTAGTGTTTAGAGATTGCATTTAGGTGTCATTAGGTGTTGCATTTGTACATATTGCATATACATGGGCTGGAATGCACAATCATAAGTTTTGGGGCGAAATCAAGGACTAATCTGCACAAAACGGAAGTTATGGGGCCAAAGTCGAAGAGGAAGAAGAAGAAACACAGTTTCACCTACAGCTCTGAAGCGCCCACTTCAGGAACTTGTCTTCAACACTTTGTTGCTTTAGGGAAATCTGCAAAGTTACCTAGAGCCCTGAAGTGATCACTTTAGGAAAGCTGCATCTTGCACATTGATGCTCTAGGGAAGCTGTTTTGTTTGGGCCTTTGTATTTTGAAGCCCATTAGGACTTTGCCTATATATATGTTGTTAAGGGTGATAAAACCCTAAGCTACCTCAGCCACATTTTCTCTCTTTTTAGATCTAAAAACTCTTGTTTATTCTAGTATTAATCTAAGTACTTATCTTGTTTATATCTTTTCTACTCTTCTCTAAACATGATTCTTCAAGGATCGGTGACAGATTATTGGGTTTCTATGGCTTTTAGTGAGTAGTCTTTTAGAGCTTTTGGGTTGGTAGATTAGAGTGAAAGATGGATGATTGATGATTCTTATAACTAGATTAACATTGTTCTAAGCTTGCTAAGGGTTCTTAATGCTAGATTGGACTTGATCACTCTCGTCTATTAAAGCTATTTCACGCCCGGAAGGTGTGTTTGTTGAAATGCTTGAACGAACTTAGTGCTGTCCTTTACAGATTTGGCCAACGGAAGTTGATGTCCGAGCTGTCTAGTGGTTAGTAGACTTGTGATTCATGCATGCTTGTTTGTGTTAGGCGAACGGCAGTTGATGTTTAATTCATGATAGCATAGGGGTTTCTGTCACGGAAGTGGATTAATCTATTTAAATGAGATCTAGACCTTTAGAACATTTGTTAGACGATGATGTCTAGTATCTAAGTCTGAAGTCAATCATCTCTGATCAATTACCATACCCAAGAGCTTGTTTTTCTTAGCTTATTTCTAGTAGTAGCTATTAGTTGCCTTTATATTTCATTAGTTCAGAATTCTCCTCGCCTCCTATTTGCTTAGATTAAGAAGATTTGTGTATTCTTAGTGTTACCGATCACTAGTTCTCTGTGGATTCGATCCTAAAGTGCTGCATCGATATACCATTCGATTGTGGTAGCGTGCACATTACGTTAATTTGCCTGTGATAAAATGCAGAACATCAATAATATGTATATGATCTCGTCTCCCTGTAAACAACCAGTATGATCAAACTGTAAGAATAAACATATATTGATAGATCATATATAATTACGTATGAATATATATAGAAATATTTTATGCTTGAGTTATATGTATGCAAAACTTACTCTAGCATCAACCAATACCATCTCAATACTTTCACCATTGGAAGTACCAGAATGTTGCTTCCAAAAACGGACAATTTTGACCTTAACCTTCGACATGGACATGAAAGGCTTCAATTCAGAGATGTAATTAAGGGCAGCCACGACAAATCAATAGATCTTAGGAAGCAGCGGAACTGTTATTATGTTTTGGATGAGTAAAAAGAATGTGAGGCACGAGACTTATATAGGGTCTTAGTTATAGAAGCACTAAACGTACCTAATTTTTGTAAGATATGCAATATATTGTAATTATCAATCAATCATAATTATAAGTATTGCCAAAAATTTATACTGTGAAATTACGTTCACTAAATGTGGTATATCTACCTTGACAATCACTCATCAGAATAATTAGTGTCATAACATCATAATCAGGACATTAATAGACACACAATATACGTCTTTGGATTTGAACAGACTCCATAATTTGCATCTAATCTAGGAATTAATCCTAAATGCCATTGCCATATATGCCTAATACGGTCCAATTGAATAGTTTGAAATAGGTAGAATTATATATAAGCTGTCTTAAAATGAATATACTTTAAAGCATGTATTAATCACACGTATAACATTCTCATTTAGGATGTTTTACCAAATTATGGTTTAGCATTATGGTTGACTTAGTAATTCATCCCCTCGTCTCTAATTTTAATAAGGTACGGTTCAAAATCATGCAACTGCAGAACATGTAACAAATTATTAATCGTAGATGTTTAGGCCTCTGTTAATTTCAATCCCAAAAAAAAACACAAAACTTGTTGATAAACACCACAAACTGAAAGCATATATTGTAAGAACGTACAGCATAAAGGAAAACTAATCAATAATATTTTATTAACTTTCCAACAAAAGATCACATATTTGGAGGCTTGAAGATTAATATTCATCCAAAAATGGTTTTTTAAAAAAACCCAAAAACTTGTTATTAATCACCCCAAACTGGAAGCAATTTTACAGCATAAAAGAAAACGAAACAACAATATTTTATTGATTTTCTAATACTAAAAATCAAATATTTGTAGGCCAGAAGATTAATATTCATCCAAAAAAAATATAGGCATTTGATGTACTATATTATCTGATCTAATACAACAACTTGTCTATGACATAGGTGAATAATATAATTGTTTTTACTTTTACATAAGGTTAAAGCTACGGTTATGGTAGATTGAAATCTTAATATTAAGAAAAGGTAAGTTTGATGAGAACAAGTTATATCACGACAATTATAAGTTTGGAATGAAAATGGCATTGATGTAATTTCTCTAGTGAAACTAGGGGATTTTTATGTATGGATTGAGAGTGATGTGGTGTTGCCACCTCAATATGGCACCCTTGTAAATAACTTACACAATGAAGATTTAATTTTCAAAATGTTATTCTATTAATAAAAAATAAATTAAGTATATTCACCTCATGCAAAATACGGGTTTTAACCTAGTAGTCATATTAAATGTATGAATTTTTCAAGATTATAATAATGAACTAGGTAGTACCCACGCCATGCGCGGGGTGAGATGATTATTTGAAACTATATGTCATATATATGTTAAAATTATACATTTCATATGCATGTTTAATAGGGTCGTTATTTTTTTAAAAAAGAACACAACAATTCTTCCAATGTTTCGTGCCATCAATTATTTACAACAATTGTCATTGTATTCTAAAACTATGGGTATCGTGGGAGTTATATTGATGAAGGTAGTATTGTATTAAAAAGGGGATATTTCAAGATTATAATAATGAAAAAGAAAAGAGAGTAACCTATTGAACACAAATAATATACTTGGTTTCATGTGTTATACGTAGACCCGGTCCAAATATTCAAAAATATATTTAAAGCCGTAAGCTAGCTAATATAAAAATATATAAATAATGAAAACATAATATAAGATTTTGAAATATGGACCATGTGTCCTAATCAGCTGTATATATGGTCTATCGCCCTATCCTCTGGGTCTGACTTAGTTGTAAGAAAGTCATGTTACTATTTACGTTGTGTGGAAGCAAACCGTAAATATTCATGTCTTCGTCTTTGTTTCACCAGTGTTTTAGAAACTGTAAGGTTTCCGGCGAAGAAAGCAAGACTCGGACACTTAGAAACTGTTTGGTTTCCGATGTTACAGAGTGCCTTCCCGATGTTTCTTATGGAAGTTTCTGGTAGATAAACGTATTTTCTGAGGACAAAGATTCCATCTGATAAATCTGCGTTGCAGAGAGCTTATTTGGTGCTTCGTCCTAGGCTCTTAGCTCTTGGTGCACGTTCACCATGTAAGGACCCTACGCAAAACACAATGACATGATTTATGGAGAATAAAATAAAGATAACAAAGTGATTGTAACCTTTCAAACATTTTAGATACCCAATTCATGACAAGCAATAAATGATCTGATCCGTGAGTGCAGTTCCAAAAGGGTTATTTGATGGAGAGAATGTTTACATGGTCTTTTAGAAAGATCGATAAAGGTTTGATGTTATGAGATCTAGGAACAAAGATAGCATTCTTAAGCTGCTTTACACTGTATGGCATGTAGAATAACTGAGCCTACTCAGGGTTGTTTGTGACAAACTGTGTGTTTGACTCCGTTAGCTTCATTAACCAACCTTTCGATGCATACATACCGTTCAAATGCAGTTCGTGGAATATCAGTTTTGCTGGATATTTAAGTGTATCATTGCAACCATTTAAGTGAAACATTGCAATTGTCTAAATGAATGATTGCAATTGTTTGTGATTGTAACTATTAGTGATGAACCGTTGCAACTTTTGGTGATAAACCGTTGCAACTTTTGGTGATAAACCATTGCAACCGTTGGTGATTAAAGCTTTTAGTGATGAACCATTGTGACTTTTGGTTAACCATTAGAACTGTTGGTGTTAATGGTTGCAGCTATTGACTAACCATTGCAACTGTTGGTATTAACCATTGTAACCCTTAGTACTTTATATAAAAGAGTTGTGGGCATTGGAAAATCACAACTTCAACAACTTGATAACTTGTACAACTTGAACAAGAGAAAATCAGAAACTAACAGTTAGATAGAGAGAGAGATTCATTGTTCAAATATCATCAAAGAACTTTGAAGAAACACATATAAACACTAAGGGGGGGGGGGGTGTATTCAATCAAGTATTTGAGGTGATTTGTCTTAAAATGATAAATCCACTGTTATTCAAACGTGGATTTTGAAAATCACTTTAAAATCCGGTGTTATTGAACTTGTCATTTCATAAAACACTCTAAAATCCATTGTTATTGAACAAAATTTAAGTTGGAGATTTCAGAGTGTTTCAGGTGTTTTTAGAGTGTTTCAGAGAAGTTTCTTAGTTATAAAAATAAAAATCCAAATCTCATGGTTTTAGATGAGATTCCAGAGTTATTTAACAAAAATCACACTAAATCTCAAATTCTCCTACAATCATCTAAAAACTCACTAAAAATCAAATCACTTCAAATTTCAGATTCAATACACCCCCTAAGTTTTTTTTGTTTCTTTTGTATCTTAGTTTAGAACAAGAGTGAGACTTTGATTTTTTTTATCCTACAAAGGGATTTCGTGTAATCCAAAGGCTTAAAATAGGATCGAAATACTCTTTAAAGAAAGTGATCTCGTACGCGATTCAGTTATTATCCAAGCATATAGTTCATATTCATTCGGGTACCAAACCCAATATAACCAACAGGTTTGTCCCTGTCGGGATATATGTAGACATTTAAGAATAGTTCCATAAGCTCATAACTCCTAAGGACGAGGTGAAACATATTTGTGTTAAAAAAATTTTAAGTACTTAGGTCCTTTTAGAAACTACCTTTTTGAAAACAGAGAGATTACGGTACACAAGAGCAAACCCGTGTCATTAATGACTTTCGGGGCTTGCTGAATCTGAAGCTTTGCAAAAGCTAAAGCTTCCTTTGGTGATATGAAAGAGCACGTCTCAGCTTAATTCTATTGGAGTGAATTGACTAAAAACAAAGAGCAAAAAAAACTTTAAAACCTCTAATAATTCTGATATCACTTAACGTCCAAGGAAGAAAGAACATGTCCAGGCGCTGATGGAGGGTCAGGGAGAATCAGCTCGTCTTTTCTCTTGTTTTCTTCCCTTTTCGCCTTTATATACAAGTATAAATGACACCTAATATTCTCAAAAACTGGTTTTTTATCTACAAATTTTTCCTCGACTAAACCCGTCAGAAGAGTTGAATTCCATTACATGAGTTGTTTTGTAAGAGAAGGAAAGCTTTCAGCTTTTGCTTCACTAACAATTTGGATATTCAAATGCAGAGAACTCGTTTCTTCATCGTTGGAGGATATAGGAAACAAGAATGGTGAAGAAACGCTGTTCTCAATTTGATCCTTTGCCTCCTGAAACTCTTAAATAATCCCTTCATCGAAACCTCTATGACTATCCCTCAGACGGCATTTCTTCTTTACCATCTAAAAATCACTTCAAATTCTTTATATATATGCCCAATGAACAAACACTTATCCATCAGTAAAGGGTATGTATGTCTCCGGTTCAAACTCACAAACCTTAAATCTCTCAATAAACCTGATGATCTTAAAAGAAAGAAAAAAAAACTAAGAATTCATTTGAGATTCAGTAACTGCATGAAAAACCATAATCATGTAGACAGAGAGATGAGATGTAAGGAGAATTCGCGCGCGCTTGTGTGTGTAGTAAAGTATGAAATTGTAGTTGCCTGTTGTAGTGGTATTTCAGAGGGTATTTCATTGGTTCTCAGACAGAATAAATTCTTTATTTTCAACTTTTATTTTTATTTTTTGTTGAGATAAGTAGGAATTTTGCACTGGAGATACTCCGTTTATTTTGTAATTATCCATCATATTGTGTGGATATCTTTTTTTTTATTTGATCAAACTTGTGTGGATATCTATAATTTTATATATTAAAACAGAAGTCACGACTCATTTCATGTGTGATTTTTTTTTAATTTAGACCATTTATTTAAATGTTTACTAAAATATTTTTGTTTACTTTATAATATTCTAATCATAAATTTGTTCATGTATATATTACATAAGTTGCTATTAAATTTTAAACTATTCATAGGATTTAGGTAATGCTATCTTCTTTCCTATTAATAAGTCAATGGAAAATCATGTTATACTTGAATAAATCGTTCATACTATATAAATCATTTTAACATTGAAATCAACATATTTACAGATGTATTTATTTATGAATCGTAATATATCATAAGTATCAATACTATTAAAACCAAAGTGTCTTTTTTGAAGAACCCTTAGAGTTCAACAGTATTTACACCACTCTGCCACTACATTTATTTTAGTCTATGATTTTGAATAAATATTTATTTAAAAATAGAAAATTATTGTTTTTCAGTTGCTTAAATCGATGTTTTTAATTAAATTTGAATTATCTTCACAAAATCATTTATTTTAAACAAACAGTATCTTCACGAAAATCATTTACTTTAAATAAAAAATATATCTGCAAATCTTTTTCAAATCAGTAACAAACAATAGAAACTATAAAAATAAAAATTCATAAACAATATTTACAACATCCACTATTGTAGTTGCAATTTGCAAACACGTATATATCTTTTAAAGTTATAAAGTACAATATAATTCAAAAACTATATCTTGTGAAACCACTTATCAAACATACTTTAACTCATATAAAAATGTTACTAACATAATGGTATCATTTTTTATGTTAGTAACATTTTTTATATAAGCTAAAGCATGTTTGAATTTTGATAAGTTGTTTTGACTTTTTCAAAAAAAAAAAAAACATAATGGTATTGACAGATCTCAAGTTCATCGTTGATTAATTTATATAATTTCCTTTAACTTATATTTAAATGTAATCGCTAACAAATTATGTATTTGTAAACAATCAATTATACAATAAACAATATATATATGGATCACATATCAATATATCATTAAATTATAATATATAGTTATATATGAATATAATATCCTTAACAATTAAAAACGTAAAATAATATCAAAATTTATGTTTTATTTACAAAATATAACTAACTATTTCAATTTTTACTTTAACTTCAGTTTTCATTTGTGATAAAACAAATATTTGACAAATCTTTAATATTGAACTAGAACTTTGGCAACATGTTAAGATAATAAATAACTAAACAAAAATTATTATAAATTAAATTTAAAATCAAAAGTAAATAAGATATACAAACTTATAATAGATTATTAATAAAAATAGATAAACTAATGATGCTATATCAATAAATTTTAGGTTTCTCTATTAGTATTTTCTTCGTTTCTTCGAATGACATAATAAAAATTCAACCAAAGTTTAAAAATGACAAATTAGTTGATTTATTAAATTTTATACAAAAATTAAAAAGTATATGAGAAGTTTATTCGAAAACTAAAAATATTATCAATTTTTTTTGGTAATTACCGGGTCAACCAGTGTGTGGTGACGGAATAATGGTGGGTCTTTGGGGTTTTACGAAATTTTATCAGGTTTTAACTAACGTGTTTTCATGAAATTTGAACTATATATACAAATTACGGGTTTATTGCTTTGACCATAGATCTGGATCGGACCTAAAAACATTGAATAAATTTTTCTTAAAAATGACAATTCTGATGTTTATTTCTCATATAATTTTCAAATATTCAACAAATACTTTAGTGTGTAGCAAAAATTATAATTTCTTGAAAATCCAAAATTTGAGCAAAACATACCAAAATAGTTGAAATAAATCATGTACATGAGTTTAACAAGAAATGATATACAATATATAAATTATTACATTATTTTCTTCAACCAAAAAATAATCACGCGTTTTCAAGAAATAGATAAAAAATCTGAACGGATTTAAAAAAAGAAACGATACACAACACATAATTAACCGGGTACTTGAATATTGAACGGGTATGAGTACTTGAATACTGAATAGGCACCCGAATATTTAAAATATAATACAATATTAATGTACATATAATTTATTTTATAAATAAAATTATACAAAATCCTGAATTACATGAATTACCTGATTTTTTGGGTTTTCGGATTTAACTCGGGTTTTAGGTGTTTTTCAGGATTTTTTTTGTCTTTTTATAGGGATTTATGTCTGTAAACCTGAATTATCCAAACTATTTTTAATTCGGTTCACTTCGGTTTTTATAACAAAATAAAAACTCGACTCGAACCCAACATTACCAGAACCGTTTGATCCGGAAAATATATGGTTCATAAACGGGTCCGAAACACCCAACCCTAATAACTTGAAAAGCGAACAACCCAAACCTAGAACCCGAATGCCTATCGCAATGAGATGTCGAAATAAATTACTCTCATTATAGAAGTTAAAACTCAAATATTAAAATTCAAACAAAAAAAACTTATAAATAAAAAATTTAACCAAACAAATTATCCCGCGCTTTCAAAGCGCGGGTCAAAATCTAGTTTGTTTTAAGAATATATATATTAGTCAATCGGAAGCAAAAAGAACAGAAAATAGAAAACACAACAATGATTGAGCTGATTATTGTATTTTACAAGTTCTTAATCTTAAAAACAAAACTACTTAGCAAAACTACATAATTCACAACTTGAGGAGGGAACTATATATATCTGCACTCTCACAAATATTATGAGGAGGGAAATAAACCAATATTATTTGTGTGGTTTAGTTATTAGTGTTGTAAGCTAATTAATTGAATGGGACAGGGTGGATGAGCAAAGACCGGACATGATCGACGGTCTTAGCATTTTCGGGACAGCCATAGCCATCACCGTACTGATAAACGCACTGAGCCACGCGTCCAAGGTTAGCTGCCGCTTCTACGAAACCCTGATGTAGCCAACAACTCTTTCTTTCCAAGTTCAAGTCTTCCCAAGCCACACCGATCATTTCTCGAATGTATGCACGTGACTCTGCCTCTGGAGATCCCGTTTCATGCATGTGACAGTGTACGGACTTCATATTGTCGCCTCTCGCCAATTCCTTCTGTTACATTCTCACATATTTACCAAAAATAAATAAAAAAATAAATATATATATATATATACATATCATATGTTTTGCATAAAACCGCTATATATTATAGACCGCCTTGAATGTGTGAGTCCCCATAATTTGGGGGTTCATATCAAGACTAGTTAATTATGGGAGGGTCAAAATATATTTTTCCATTTTTCTGTGCAAGAATAAAGACAGAAAATACAAATTAATAATCTATGATTTCCAATATTTAATAAATATGTTTATCTTATAATCTATCTGTATTCATTTTTGACATATAATCTATCTGTATTTAAGTGATTAATAATTTAGATTTATGTTTTAAGAGATTGATGATGTCTTATATCTTAATAATGCATTTACGAGTTAATGACAAATATTTGTATACAAATAACTAAGCTGTGTCATGATATGTATAAAAATAGAAAGTGATGTTTATATATTATTGAAATTCTTTTTTTATTATTATATGTTTTAATATGTGTGAAATAGCAAAATCACAGATCATATAATATATATATATATATATATATATATATTATAAGTATTTTATGCATTCTTTTACATATTATGACATTTTGTTTGGAATCCCAACTATTTAAGGACCGTCAAGTATATATATGAAGAAAATTTCAATTTTAATTTCTTGTAAAAGTTCTTATTTTTATTTTGTTTTCTTCTTATAAAGTTTTTTGGCTTTTTAAATAATTCATTAGTTTGCAATTGTTGTTTAAGACCCTACTATTTGTTAAACACTTGTAATTAAATTTGTAATATGTACTAATAATGCTATCAAGTTGTGAGACCATGACTAACCGAAGAAGTGGCGAGATCGTTAGCGAGACGGAGGATTGTGGCAGAGTTTCGAATAACATGGTGGTGGTAGGAGACAAGAATGTCTAGGTTTTGGTCGGGGAAGAGACATAACAAGTGGAGAAGTATTGTAGGGACAGAGCTTGAGAGCCAACCATTTTCCATGTACTCTTCGAGGTTAGGTTTATAACCACTTTTGTACCACTTTGCCTCTTTTAAAAACGTTGTACACATATCTGCCCACTAAGTAGAGCAACAAAATGAATTTTTTTTAAACACTAATTATATTGAACATAAACCAGTTACATAAACAGGAGATTGCCATGAATTTCGGTAGAACACAGAGGCCGGCGAACCAAACAAAGGTACCCGGAAACAGAGGCCGACGAACCAAACAAAGGTTCCCGGAAACAGAGGCCGACGAACCAAACAAAGGTTCCGGGAGACAGAGCTATACTAATCGATCTAAACTAGAAGGCAAGAGTGACAGATTAAAAGAAACCTTTACAAAATACAGAAAGAGACAGCATGCAGGTTTGATATAGCTTCTTTGAAACGAGACAAGGTGAGGAAGTCATCCATGACTATAACCCTCCGGCTTGTGACTCCTCCTATGATGAATAGCCCACACGAATTAGAGAACAAAGCTTCAGATCCAGGAGACAGAACAATTTTAGTTCATAGATCTGCAACCAGAAAGACGATGACGGAGAGGATCTCACGAGACGCCATAACTGAAGGGAAGATCTCGATCAGATCTCAAAGTTGATGACAAGGAGCGAGACAACTCATAAAACGGTATAAACTTTTCTGATAGATCAAGAGAGCCTAAGATCGAACCCAGATGTGAGCCAAAGAGAGCTCAAAATCGACATGCAAACTCATTCAATCAACACAAGGTTTCAAAACAAGACCCAATCTGAAGGGAAAATAACACAAATTCACTCTGCCTATAAAGATCGATAAACACAAAACAAGATCGACTCCGGTTCCATGGAAGCAGCCAGAGTCAGCGAAACGGTGAAATCAGTCGGAGGAAACCAAGAGAGATGGCAGAAGTTTAAGAGAGAGAAACTAATAAAATGAATTTAAAAAGTGATTTTTGGAGAAAATGTATTAATATCCATATTATACATTTTATCACATAAAGAAAAGAAAAGATTAATCTAGTATTCATTTGTTTTCTTAAAAACCTTTGGGGGAAAATATTTAATTAATCGTGTAGTTGCCATTTCGAATGCTAATCATAAATACATTTGCATGCACATTCAGTTGAACTAAGTAAAGGCCATCCCCCATCGGTTCAGATGCTTATATAGGTATCTAAACCAAAAACTATTAGTATTTTAATAAAGTATAATTAATTAATTAATTTAAAAAAAAAAAATAGAACCAATTACACATCAACACATGTGAAAATAGTACTTAAGAGGTATCTTATTATATAAAGCTTGGTTCTTCAAAGTTACTAATTTACATAATTGCGACATGTGTCCATCAAAAATTTAAACTTGCGACATGTGTCAAAAAATATAAAAGAAAAATTACTATCACATAATAGGATTTTAAAAAGATTTAGAAAAGGAAAATTATTATCTCTTCTTATTATATAAAGCTTGGTTCTTCAAAGTTACTAATTAACATAATCGCGACATGTGTCCATCAAAAATTTAAACTTGCGACATATGTCAAAAAATATAAAAGAAAAATTACTATCACATAATAGGATTTTAAAAAGATTTAGAAAAGGAAAATTATTATCTCTTATTATATAAAGCTTGGTTCTTCAAAGTTACTAATTAACATGATCACGACATGTGTCAATCGAAAATTTAAAATTGCGACATGTGTCAAAAAATATAAAAGGAAAATTACTATTACATAATAAGATTAAAAAAAAAAGAAAAGGAAAACTATTATCACAAAAATATTATTTTACTGTTTCTTTTTAAGATTTTAGAAAAGGAAAATTATTATTACATAACAAGATATTTTGTTTAGATAATATTAAATGATTTTTTAAAATTTGGTATTTTTTACAATTCGTTTTTAATATCATTACTATTATATAAATTGTATTTGTTAATTAAATAGGTTTTTGTATCATGTTTATCATCAAATTCTTTAAAAATACTGTTTAATAAACTGATCAGAATTTTTTAAAAAAGAAGAAAACAAATTATCTTTGGGTTAGGATTAAAAAATGAAAAAAAAAATTTCACAAATCTTTTTTATTAGGATTTTAGAAAAAGAAAATTGTTATCACATAATCGCTTTAAAGTTTCTAATTAACATGATTGTGAGACATAACAATATATATTTTAAGACTGTGACATGTGTTTAAATTTTATTTATCATAAATACATAATTATCTTATTCAAAAATATTTGATAGTAATTTTCATCTAAAAAATCCTAAGCAAAAAAAGTAATTGTAAAAAGCTATTTGAAAATAATTTTCGTTTTTCTAAAAAAATATAACTTTCATTTTTAAAGATAATTATAAAATAAAATAGTAACTTATAAAATAAAATCTTAAATAAAATGAATTATAAAATCGTACAAGTGCTTTGCCCAAAACAAAATTCTACAAGTAGCAGAAGTTATATAATAAAAATCATAAAACGTAATTATAAAATAAGTAACATATTTTAAGAAAAAAAATCCTCAACAAAAGAAATTTCTAAAAGTACTCATATTATTTTCCTACAAATAACTAACTTTCCTTTATAGTAGATAAGTGTATGTTATAAAAACTATAAACCAAAACTAATTAAAAATATTCCACATCTATATTTAGGTTTAAACTTCCTAATATTACTTTCACAAAACACAATAGTATTTTTTTTTAAATATATTACCTGAGTATTTTTCTAATTCCTTGATACATATCAACTTTTTTATTATATTTACTACATCTTATGATGCTGTCATAATTTTTCTAAATTATGATGATGTTGTCATACATGAGTATGTGTGTTAAAGTTATGAATATATGTTTTTACATATGAGACCAAATATATAAATAATTAACAAGAATTGTTTTTTATTAAAATTAGTTTTTAAAAAAAAACTTAAACCAAACTCAATTACAGAAAAAACGAACTATAGAGTCCAATAAATGTAAGAAATATTTTAAGTAAAAACCTTAACTAAAATTAATTACAAAACAAGTAATTTTCCTTTTCAAAAGCTTAAGTAAAATAAAATTGTAAAAGTAATCAAATTTTTCTTATCAATAACTAACTATCTTTTTAATAGATAATCTTACATCTAAAAATTATAAAACAAAAATAATTTCAAATATTTCACCCCATATGATTGTGACACCTGTCAATAAAAATTTGTATTGTGAAATGTGTCCATTTTCTAAAATCCTAAATAAAATATATTTTTAAAATAACTTTTTTTCTTTTTAAATCCTAACCAAAAAGAAATTTTTTAAAAAAATCTGACAAAAGGGAATTGTAAAAGCTTATTTAATTGTAATTTTTATTTTTAAGAATTTAATGATAAACATGATACTAAAATTATATTATTAACAAATAAAATTTGTTGAAGTGATATTAGAAAAATAATTTGGAAAAATAACAACTTCAAAAAATCGTTAATATTTACTGGAATTAAATATTAGATAGTAATTCTACTTTTCTAAATCATAGACAAAAGATAATTGTATAATATAATGTAATTTTAGTTTTTCTTCTCTCAAAACTAAGAAAAACCATAAAAGAATATTTGATAGTAAATTATTAAAAAAATTCTACAAAATAGATTTGTAATTTATTTAATTTTTAATTTATGTAATGAACAAAAAAAATTGTAAAATTAATAGTGATATGAATTATAATATAATAATAGTTATAAAATTATTTAATAATAATTTGAAATAATGATTTGATATTAATTTTTTTCTGAAATTCTAAACAGAAGTTAATTGTAAGAGATTAAATGACAGTATTTCTTCTTTTTACTAAAATTCTAAATAAGAGCGATTTATAAAATATAATATTTTCCATTTTTAAAAAATATTAACAAAATTTTTTTTTTAGAAACTTACTTAATAGTAAATATAAATAAGAGTTTGATGACAAACATGATCCTTTAACTATTTAATTAACAAAAAAATAAAATATATAAATGATAATTAATTATATGATAAAAATGATGACTCACATGATTTATATTGGTTAAACAACTAAACATCCATAGATCACGCAAACTAAAATATATAAATAATAAAAAATGCACAAAAGTTTTTTCAAAAATCCTAAAATGATTATTGAAACTTCAATTAATGAACAAAAAAATTAGTATATAATTTAATTCAGAAGAATAACATATAATAAGTTAATACAAATATTAAATTAGTACATAAAATGTATGATGCTGTCACTTACTCAACTGACCTTATTTAAATTTCAAATATTTTAATTTTACTAGAATTCTTAATTCAGGTTGGTTTTGGTTTAAATTTTTAGGTATGAATATTTTCCTACCCTTTAATACAAAATCGATAACAATTCACCAATGCACTATGATTATTAAAGTACAAATATTAACTATAACTTATGTGGGAACATAATTTCCTAATTTTAAAATAAATCTTATAGTGCAAAATCGATAATGATTTTTTATTTTTTTATATTCTTTATAAAACTAAAACATTAAATAATATTCGTGCAACGCACGGATCCATATCTAGTCTTAAAATATGTTTGCAGAGATACTCTTGACCCTTTTTCTATTTTTCTTCTTTTTCTAAAATGGTAGATATTTGTTAGAGACTACCAATGGAAGTGCTCTAGTGCTCTATTGACATCAACACAGCGTTAAATCCATTGATAATATTATAGTGAGAATACATACCGATTTTCTGAGGTAAGGAATCGCATTAAATCCTTTGTCTCTTAGAATTAAATATCCAATCTGATTGATTTCGTTGATGAGGCATAGAAAACACAACTTCATGTACTTGGGAAGTTCTTCGAGACGATTCACATCCCATCTGCATAATAGAATATATTAAATGAAAAAACAAAAGATATCAGGTAAATAAGAAATAAATAAAAAATTGATAACCATGAAATAAATCAGGCTTATAAATAGATAGATAGGTAGTAAAATATTTTTTCATTGATACTTTTCAACAATGGCTGTGAATAGTTGGAGCTCCTCCAGTGTCCCATATATATCGTATATATCGTCGATAGTGGTAATAAGCATGAATACTTTTGTAAGCATTTGTCGATGATATGCAAACTCAGGCTCAAAGATTACTCCAACACTCGAGAAATAACTCTCCGTTATTCGATCTCTTACAAAATCAAGGGTTTTTGTTAATCCCGTCTTGCTCCACCAGCTGCTTCATACATATAATTGATGAAACCAGAATTAATGTTTTTGAATGTTTCAAATGGCTCTTGTATGCGTCTACATAGTAAACTATAATGTACATTTTTAGAGATACAACTATTTACTTTTCTATGATTTCTAATATTAAAACTATATATAAATTGCATTTAACCTATAAAAATTCTTAACATATATACCGTGAGAAGTCATGAATTTTCAACTGAAAAACAATTAACAATGAATAAATAATTATATGTCATTTATGTCTTAGTCTGATTATTTTCATTTTTAATATGAGAATATTAATACGTTTCTTGAGATGGTGTATATTTTTCAGTCTTTTCAGATTGAATGACTCCTACCCTCTTGGATCGGTTATATATAAATCCATTTATGTTTACTAAAGTCTTGTAACCAGAGAATAATCATGAAACTATAACTCAAAACCAGAGAGTCCATATTCGTTAATTTCAGTGTTCGTTTTTTTAACTTATACATAAAACTAGTAATTATGAAACTAACATAAACGAAAAAAGAGTTTCAATGTCGACGAATCATGTATTGTTTAAGTTAGATTACCTAGAGAGAGATTTGAGCTCGTCTTGATGGATAACTTGTACGAAATTAAAATCAAGTTTCGCCAATTCTAGTAAGTTAGGGTTCGTGTCGTGTGTCTCGCCATAAACGTTTATGTACCATCTTGCTTCTAGTCTTCGCACTCTCCGATGGTATGGCATTTCTAGCGCACGTATCACCATCTTTCGAACATATGATGTGGTCTCATTGTTCTTCATTTCCACGAATTTTTTAAGTCGTGTTGTTGTATAGTATATGGTCTCTTTCAGTTTAGTATCGAATCTGGTCGAGAGATATGAAGCTTCGTATAGTGAAAGAACACTCTTGATGTCTTCATCATCCAAACCATCTCCAAAAATGCAGTCAAAAACATCTGCAGTAATAGTAAACCACAATTTTATTTGATTATATATTAATAAAATAAAACAACATGACTGATCTATTCTAAATAATTGTTTTTTTTTTTTCGTTCAAGTCCAGAATCAGAAATATATAGTTAGAATTTTCAAATCAGCATTCAATATCTAAATTCTAAATTATAAATGAACTCTAAAAATAGATTATATGTCAATATTCATTTGTATTTTTTCTTTCAACCTTCTGTGATATTAAAACCATGTTGCCTTAGGAGTCGGAACTCAAGGGCAGTCGCGTATAAGTCTTCAGATCTCTTCCGATCTACCCTCTTTCTGTGCCTCACATGTCTAACGTGAACATTCGTTAGAATTTTCTTGATTTCACGTTCGTAATGGTAAGAAATTCCGAGTCTTTGTAAAGTGTCAACGAGCTCTAGCTGTTCAAGTAAGCCCTCTGTTTCATCAAGCATTTTACTGACTTCTTGCTTCAATAATTTAACTCTCTCGATGTTGTCCTCTTTCTGCATAGTATAAAATATTATCAATATACAGTAATTTCCTGAATACTAATATATCATATAGTTTTGTATGACACGTTGTATATAGAGATTTTCATACATATACCGCATATTTGTTCCCGAGCGAGAGGAGATTCTCGTGCTCCCAAAGAGACGGTCGATAATTTGCAGAGCGACGGGCTTCAAGAGGCTGTGACGGTGTTTTCATTATAAATTTTTGCATTTTCTAATGATTATATTAAAGAGTTTTTGATGAACTATTCTTTAAACTTTGCTATGTTAATTTATACTGTCTAACTAAGGTTTGGGATCTGGACCACAGATATCATGGCATTGTTTTTCCGTTTAAATAAAAGCTATTTTATTTATTTGAACTTTTTCTTTTGACATATTTATTTGAACTTTAAAAATATCATCGTTGTACATATGATATGAATAATACTTAGAATCAGCCACACCCACACGATTTGCTGCTAAAGCATCCGTTCTCGTAAATATCTTGGAGAAAGTTAAAAAAAAAATATGTGGAGAACCATGAGAATGGCTAAAACATTTGGGAATTATATATCTCCACAAAAAATTAGGATTTATTGATTTTAATGTCTTTTGATTAGCTATCGCTTTCAATGTCCCCAAAAAATATCTGCAACTTTAATAAAATATTCAAGGCAAGGTCTGTATATTTTTTTTCGGATGCTCAGTCTTTGTTTTGAAGTTCAAACATGTACAGCGTTAATGTTTAAAACATGTTGTTCGTTTTAATCAAATATTTAAAACATGTTGTTCATTTTGAACCCTAATATCTATAACGATAACAAGTTTGATTTTAAATTCAGTATTTTTCGTTTTGGAGTTGTATAAATTTCAGTGTTAATTCTTATATCAAATTGAGGTTTTCTTTAATCAAGAGATTTACATATATATACATATTTTCAGTTACTTATTGGTATATAAGATATATGTAACCACTAATCTAGTGGTTTTTACTGGATAAGGACTTGTCTTGTTAGTCTATGCGAAGGATCGATTTTCTATAGTGTAAAATTGCTAACTCTACATATGGCCATCAATTGAATCATAGCCATTTTCTTCTTACTCCTTTTGTTCACATTAACAAAGACTAATGGGTATTAACACAATACAAATATAAATTTATTGTTTTTTCTTTGAATTATACAGGAGTATCCTGATCTCACAGAAGTGGTCTAGACTAATCATATATTGTCACATGTTGGTGTTCTGTTCATGGTGATACCGAAATGTTAATTTTCCAGTGGTCGGGACTCAAACCTTGGTGACTCTATCGTATTGAGCTTTTGCTCTCAAGTTAATCACCACCAGACAACAATTCTTAGTTTATAGATTTATCGATTATGATCCATTTGAATATTTGAAAAGATTGTATTTGTGGGATGCATTTCTCTTTGAAAATTATTCCTGGGTATTTTAATAGGTTTCTGATACTCTCACGTTAAAAAAAAAGAAAGATATATGTTACGTGAAGGACAATTTAAAATAGGGACAGCTGTTCGAGAGTGACAAGACAATATCAAACATTCGAAAAATGTTCTCTATATGCATGCATACTTACACACATACAACATTTCTTGTGGATGAAATCAAAGGTTCTGAACGTACATTTTGGGTGTAAATTTAAGCACCATGATACCAAACTATTAACAGAAAACATAAGGGACGTTTCACGTGATGTAATTGTGAGTCTAATAAGCAATTACGAACAGTGTCTCATATTCCACATAGAAATCGGCTGAAATCTATCGATAACCTATTGGCTCCAAGCCCATGCGTACAGCCTGCGTCAGCAGCTTCTACTAAGGACCGACTCCACGTAGATTAAATCATAACTATGAATATTTATGATTTTCTGATAGATTGCAAAATCCGCGTATACACATTTTCAATGTTCATATTTAATATAAGTTTCTTTTAATTTAGGATTAATTCTGTTAAAGTGTTTGGTACATTAATTAATATTTAAATTATGCTATCTTTGATGGCTTAGGAATAGAAACATTTCGAATATTCAAAAAAAAAATCCAACTTCCTTATCAAATTTCATTGGATCTTCAGTTTTATCACCGGATCCATATCAATTTTTTGAATATCCAAAATTTTAATATCCTTAAAAGTAAGAAATATCTGATGGGTATTCGAATCTGATATGAGGTAAAAGAAAAATAAAAGCATAACTATCATATTTTTTATAAAACAAATAAATAAGACGGAAAACATGCAAAATTGTTTAAAATTTTCTTAAGATAATTTGGATATCAAAATAACTGATTTTAAGAAAGAGGTAAAAATCCCACTGTTAAAATGATAATCCAAGCTTACATATTACTACATAAACATACGTTTAAACTTTAATCACACGGTTTCTCTGATAATAAATTTGGTATGAGAAGAAAAGTTTATACTGTCAAAACTAAGATTTAAGGTCATATATTACTAGTAAAAATTATACTCTAAAATGTCACATACTTTATGCTAATTTACAAAAGAAAATTGTCTTTAAATGTTAGAGGAAAAGAAGAGAAAGTAGATATCTCGGATGATTGTCTTGACAATGTGGCTAATTGATAATAACTGATTTAAGAATAAATAAATTTATCCTGGAAATAATATTTGAATATTCAGTTTTTTTTCTGTCGACAAATATTCAGTTTTTTAGACATGGGTACATCTTATGTAAGATCGTTTTTGTCTGTGTCTTCCTTAAGAAATGACGTGCAAATTCGTTGGACCACTTAACTAAGAGAAGTGGTCGTAACGAGTAATCACATGTGGGCAAAGACGTCACGTTATTATCTCATGGGACACTGAAGGCCCTACCAGTTCTGTCTTCTCTATCATTCACACTTCATAGTTTATACATTAGGTTTCGGTCGAGAGAGCGTGACAATAGACGGCACATTGAGCGTCCATTCTCTACATTGAATTGAAGATGGTGATTGATAACTTGATTTGCAACAAACTTATCTCAGTCCGTTCATTGGAAAACCATAATTAAATATCATAACTCCTGAATCCGGTAGTTTAGTACCTGTTGCTTTAAATTTGACCAAGATAATATATTATATCAGACCATCGCTGTGTTTTCCTCAAATAATTCTAACATTAAAAAAACATTTGGTCATTAGTGGAAATAAGATACGTGTGCTAGATGTTTTTTTTTTTTTTGAAGAAACGTGTGCTAGAAGTTTATCATGGAAACACGGAAAGACGGTCTATTTCCACACCAGAACTATTGTATAGTAATAAATGTACACAATGTTTCAACCTTGTCCTAATTGCACACCACCGAAGTATAACAACTCACTTCTACACACGATGAAAATTCGAAACCTGTTTCCACATAAACTTTGCAAGCCGAACTAATACCTACAAAAAGCGGTTCAACGTTGGTTAGTGTTTTCTAAACCATAAACTTAACGTTGGCAAAGACGTCACGTTATTATCTCATGGGACACTGAAGGCCCTACCAGTTCTGTCTTCTCTATCATTCACACTTCATAGTTTATACATTAGGTTTCGGTCGAGAGAGCGTAACAATAGACGACACATTGAGCGTCCATTCTCTACATTGAATTGAAGATGGTGATTGATAACTTGATTTGCAACAAACTTATCTCAGTCCGTTCATTGGAAAACCATAATTAAATATCATAACTCCTGAATCCGTTAGTTTAGTACCTGTTGCTTTAAATTTGACCAAGATAATATATTATATCAGACCATCGCTGTGTTTTGTTTTCCTCAAATAATTCTAACATTAAAAAAACATTAGGTCATTAGTGGAAATAAGATACGTGTGTTAGATGTTTTTTTTTTCTTTTTTGAAGAAACGTGTGCTAGAAGTTTATCATAGAAAAACAGGAAGAGGGCCTATTTCCACACCAGAACTATTGTATAGTAATAAATGTACACGATGTTTCAACCTTGTCCTAATTGCACACTGCCGAAGTATAACAACTCACTTCTACACACGATGAAAATTCGAAACCTGTTTCCACATAAACTTTGCAAGCCGAACTAATACCTACAAAAAACGGTTCAACGTTGGTTAGTGTTTTCTAAACCATAAACTTAACCAATGACTAATTTAACTAACCCACAATGACCCGTTTACAACCCGAGTAGAGATTATAAACCAGATTAAATCAATAAACCAGAGAAACCCAAGATCCAACTTAAGAAAATTAGAAACCCTAAAAACCTAAATCCTTCGTCTCTCTCGCCAGGAACGTCATCGATCTTCTGCTTAGCTCCATTCAGGTAAGTGTTCAACAATTCTCTCTCTCTCTCTCTATTGTTATACTCTCTCGGTATTGATTCATCTCTCGTTGAAGAAATCGACAATGGAGCCATGGACTGATGTGAATCTTGAGTGGAATGATGTACCTGATTTTGACCCGGGGAATCCTGATACTCCTGATTTTGACGCTGATGGTGAAGATCGAAAAGAGCGTAACGATTACAACATTGAGAAAGAAGCCATGGACTTTGTTGATGAACTTCAAGTGAAGCATAACTTCAGATCCGAGACGTAAGATGATGAAGAGGGGAAGAGGGGAAGAGATTCTGTGAACTATCTACATCCGCCATCATATTAGGAGAGGCAGTGGGGAGTTGTATGTTGGTGATATACCATGGATTTGACCCAATTTTACCCATGGATGTGTTTTAAGATATAATTATTATGTTTTGGAGTCTATTAGGTATGTTTTTAGGTTCAGGAGTGTTTTGTAACAAAGTGATGTTTTTGGAGCATTTTGGAGCATAAAAGAGATTTCACCCGAGCTGACCATCAAACCAGACCAGAGGTCGACATTCAGAGTCAATAATCGATCGATGCACACTCTGCGCCATCGATCGATATCGAAGAAAGGTCTATGATTGAAGATAATAATCGATCGATGCACATCCTGTGATATCGATCGACGGTACATCGAGCTGAACACAGCCGACTTAATGCCCAAGACTTCACTAAATTACAAGATTGCCCCTGATGAGTTTTTAACCTAATATATATAGTTTTTCTAAGTGTTCAAGAGAGAGAGAGATTTTCTATTCTATTGTTTTACACAACAAAAGGTTTAGAGATTTGTAGAGTTGGAGAGAAGATCCAAAGAGATTTGTTATTGAAACTCCATTATTATCTATTTATCTATCTATGCAGTTTTCTTTATACCTTGTTGTTATGAATTGCTTAGCCATGTCTGAGTAGTTCTATTATTAGATTTAGGGTTCAAATAGGTTATGAGAGATTAGCCCTAACTATAGATTGCTAAATTGTGATATTCATCATTAGGATGCTTTTAATGCTTGTGTTCTAGATTAGATAACTAGAACCTTGACCTAGGATATAAGTTATTACTAAACCTTGTCCTGAATCTATCCTAATTGAGCTAGGATTGTTGGAGAAAGGCGGAAGCTGATCTAAGAACCCTTAGTGAGCATTCATTCAACCCGATGCACATCAGCATTGATCGACGCCGAGTCTTCATCAGACCGAGAGAAGCTCATAAAGGATAAGCTGTACATGCTTGATTCAATGCAAGAAGAACTGAAGGAACTATCAGAATATGCTTATGACAAGCTTGGGAGGCATCAGTTCAGCATTGAAAATCTAGGAGAAAGGCTATAAATCATCTCAAATGCAGCAGCAAAGATGAATGAGAGATGGACAGAGGAGATGACACCACAAGAAGCTTCATTGCTACATGGTTCAGGATGAGCAGAGATAATGTGGATACTTGTTTTCCAACAAGTAGCTGTTTTTCACCTTACTAGCCCAAACACCTCCAAAGTCAAGCTAAATGACTATAACAAAGCGCTGAGTGAGAGGTAACCCACTATAGGGTAATTTAACATCGTTTTATTCTCTATAGTTACTAATTTTCGTTTTATATCTTTATTGCAGGTCTTAAAAAAACCCGAGTATACGATTGCCCAAGAAATCGACCGACGAAACTAGGTCGACATCGATCGACACTGCCACAACAATAGTGATCGATGGACACTTCGTGCCATCGATCGACACGGACTTCGGTCAGGTATATCGATCTAACTTTTTCAATTCAATACTTATGATTTATGTTACTCCCTTAACTCCGACTGGATATACACTGAGGAAAGTGTACAATTTAAGTATGGGGGGGAAGGTTATTGATATTACTTTACCTTTTGATCTTACTTAATGTTTTCAAAGTTTTGATTGAGTCAAGAAGGGGGCGATGAACTTTTTCAATCTTTACTTAGTGTCTACCCACTCTGTAGCACCATTCTTAGATTTGTTGACTGCAGAATGCACTAGAGATACTAAAGTGGATCACCTGTCAACTATGACCCCACTTGCTGAGAATGTTTGAAAGAACCAAAGCTGACCTCCAACCTAATTTGACTTTACTGCTTGTCTTGGGGCTTGGTATACATTGGATCGGGTTCCTACAAGTCTGGAAAATAAAAGTCTGTGTGTTTCTGGTTCTCTCTCTCTCTCTCTCTCTCTCTCTCTTCAAGCATCCTAGATATAAGAGATTGAGATGATTTCCTGGAAGATGCAGAGGGGTAGGAGTGTCTCCTATGATCCCAGTATTCTAATTCAGAAAGGAATGATCACACATTGTGGAAACGAGGGATAGGTAAATTACCTGTGACCCCATTATTCGCTAAACTTTGTCAAAATCAGAGCTACAAAAGTAGACAAGTCAATAAGATGAACAAATCAATGTTCATTGGGATTGAAACTATAAGGATCCAGAGAAGAGAGAAAAGAGGTAAGAAAGAGATCAGAGAAGACTACATGTGTGTTCAGAAACTTGCTTGAGTTGAGTCCATGTGTCCCTTGATCGATACTCCCAAGGTAAAGCCTACACATTTATTTATGCAAGAAATGAGGTTAGTAGAGGGGTTAGTCAGACATGATTTGTTAAATTGATGGCTAGATGAATTTGGTTGCTAAGCTAGGATATGGTATATAAAGTGTTTCTAAAATTAGGAGATATTTGATGTGGCTTGCAACATTGTAGAGGTGATGATTCTAGTTTAAAGATGTGTGAGTCCCTACTGTTTTCAAACCTCTTTCAGAGAGACTGCCTGTTTGTTTTGCTTGAGGACAAGCAAAAAGGTAAGTCTGGGGGAGTTAATATACCATGGATTTGACCCACTTTTACCCATGGTATATATGTTTTTTAAGATATAATTATTATGTATTGGAGTCTATTAGGTATGTTTTCAGGTTCAGGAGTGTTTTGGAACAAAGTAATTTTTTAGAGCATTTTGGAACATAAAAGAGATTTCACCCGAGCTGACCATCAAAACAGACCGGAGGTCGACATTCATAGTCAATAATCGATATATGCACACTCTGTGCCATCAATCGATATCGAAGAAAGGTCTATGATTAAAGATAATAATTGATCGATCAATGCACATCATGAGACATCGATCGATGGTGAATCGAGCAGAAGACAACCGACTTAAAGCCTAAGACTTCACCAAATTACAAGATTGCCCCTGATAAGTTTTTAACCTAATATATATATATATATATAGTGTTTTTCTAAGTGTTCAAGATAGATAGAGAGAGCTTTTCTATTCTATTGTTTAACACAGCAAAATGTTTTAGGGATTTGTAGAGTTGGAGAGAAGATCCAAAGAGATTTGTGAGAACCCTATTATTATCTATTTATCTATCTATGCAGTTTTCTTTATACCTTGTTGTTATGAATTACTTAGCCATGTCTGAGTAATTCTATTGTTAGATTTAGGGTTCACATAGTTAGTAGCCCCAACTATAAATTGCTAAGTTGTGATATTCATCGTCGTTAGGATGCTCTTAATGCTTGTGTTCTAGATTAGCTAACTAGAACCTTGACCTAGGATATAAGTTATTACTTAACCTTGTCCTGAATCTATCCTAATTGAGTTAGGATTGCTAGAGAAAGGCGGAAGCTGATCTAAGAACCCTTAGTGAGCATTCATTCAATCCGAACTCAAGGCTTGCTAGAGAGCGTCGATCGATATTCCTATAGAATATTCGATCAACGGTGCAAAAGGTGTATCGATCGATATTCCTCTAGAATAATTGATCGATACTTTCTAAATGATCGATCGGTAAGATCATTAGATCTAGTCAATAGACGAATATAGAAGGCGAAAGATGATCGAATTGTTCTTATGAAGTTGAGCTCTATAATATCATGCAAACAACTGTTAGGCATCTATAGGATTATAATCCTGAATACCTGAATAGAAACCTAAGTCTAGCTACTTTCCATTTATTGTCTAAACCTCAATCAAACCAATCGAGCAACTACCTTGCTCAAAACCTGCTATTTAAGTTTAATCATAATCAACCTAGGTTAATCACTCTGATAAGATCTATTTGGTTCTCTAGCTCCTTGTGGATTCAATCTCTAATTACTTAATAACCGAACCTCTTATTTGAGAGAGTAAAGTTACTCCTGGGTAATTTAAGCATATGATTGGGCAAGTGTTCATCAGTGGAATTGTGTTTAAGGAAGTAGTGCTCGACTATGCTCAAAACGGGTAGGAACATCAAGCGAATCGATATGACAAGACAAAGATTGCATTTGTATGTGAAGGCAAAGGTTGCTCTTGGCGCATTTACTGCTCATCCTCAGCAAAGCATCCCAACAAATGGCAGGTGAAAATATTGAAGAAAGATCATGCATGTGTTTGTTGGGGTCAAAAACGGTTATCTCAAATCGGCTAAGATTATTTCATATTCACGGACTTCCGCAAAACATTCACTGAAAAAGATCGGAAGTGGGCGAGCGGCGAACCCGTACAAAGTCACTTTCGACCGGCGAGCTCAACCTCGTGTGAGCGCATTCGCCCGTCAGTACAACCACAACACAGGTCAGCTCGCCAGCGAAGCTCGACCGGCGAAGCTCAACCCCGGCGTGGCGTACTTTCGCCCGGCGAGTATGACCGCCACGCTGGTCAGCTCGCCAGCGAAGCTCAACTCCCCGGCGTGGGTGTGCTCGTCCGGCGAGCTCAACCCCGGCGTGCAACCGGCCAGTATGACATCTGCGGTCATTCGCGGCCAGCTTCAAGCCCGGCGTGCACCTAGCCCGGCTGAAAGATGCATGATTAAAGATAATATTGATCGTCAATCACATCATGAGACATCGTCGATGGTGAATCGGAAGACAACCGACTTAAAACTAAGACTTCACCAAATTACAAGATTGCTTTGATAAGTTTTAACCTTAATATATATATATATATATAGTGTTTTTCTAAGTGTTCAAGATAGATAGAGAGCTTTTCTATTACATTGTTTAACCACAACAAAATGTTTAGGGATTTGTAGAGTTGGAGAGAAGATCCAAAGAGATTTGTGAGAACCTATTATTATTTATCTATCTATCTTGGGTTTTCTTTATACCTTGTTGTTATGAATTACTTAGCCATAATGCGGTAATACATTGATAGATTAGGGGTTCACATAGTTAGTAGCCCAGTATAAATTGCTAAGTTGTGATATTCATCGTCGTTAGGATGCTCTTAATGCTTGTGTTCTAGATTAGCTAACTAGAACCTTGACCTAGGATATAAGTTATTACTTAACCTTGTCCTGAATCTATCCTAATTGAGTTAGGATTGCTAGAGAAAGGCGGAAGCTGATCTAAGAACCCTTAGTGAGCATTCATTCAATCGAACTCAAGGCTTGCTAGAGGCGTCGATCGATATTCTATAGAATATTCGATCAACGGTGCAAAAGGTGTATCGATCGATATTCCTCTAGAATAATTGATCGATACTTTCTAAATGATCGATCGGTAAGATCATTAGATCTAGTCAATAGACGAATATAGAAGGCGAAAGATGATCGAATTGTTCTTATGAAGTTGAGCTCTATAATATCATGCAAACAACTGTTAGGCATCTATAGGATTATAATCCTGAATACCTGAATAGAAACCTAAGTCTAGCTACTTTCCATTTATTGTCTAAACCTCAATCAAACCAATCGAGCAACTACCTTGCTCAAAACCTGCTATTTAAGTTTAATCATAATCAACCTAGGTTAATCACTCTGATAAGATCTATTTGGTTCTCTAGCTCCTTGTGGATTCAATCTCTAATTACGACAACTGAACCTCTTATTTGAGAGAGTAAAGTTACTCCTAGGGTAATTTAAGCACGTATCAGTTGGGCAAGTGTTCATCAGTGGAATTGTGTTTAAGGAAGTAGTGCTCGACTATGCTCTGAAAACGGGTAGGAACATCAAGCAGAATCGATATGACAAGACAAAGATTGCATTTGTATGTGAAGGCAAAGGTTGCTCTTGGCGCATTTACTGCTCATCCTCAGCAAAGCATCCCAACAAATGGCAGGTGAAAATATTGAAGAAAGATCATGCATGTGTTTGTTGGGGTCAAAAACGGTTATCTCGAAATCGAAGGCTAAGATTATTTCATATTCACGGACTTTCCGCAAAACATTCACTGAAAAAAAGATCGGAAGTGGACGAACGAGCGAACCCCGTACAAAAGTCACTCGACCGGCGAGCTCAACCTCGGTGTGAGCGTACTCGCCCGGTCAGTACAACCACAACACAGGTCAGCTCGCCAGCGAGCTCGACCCGGCGAGCTCAACCCTCGGCAGCTACCGCCCGGCGAGTATGACCGTCACGCGGGTCAGCTCGCCGGCGATCTCAACCCCGGCGTGGGTGTGCTCGTCCGGCGAGCTCAACCCCGGCGTGGGCGTACTCGCCCGGCGAGTATGACCGTCATGCGGGTCAGCTCGCCAGCGAGCTCAACCCGGCGTGGTACTTTCGCCCGGCGAGTATGACCGTCATGCTGGTCAGCTCGCCGGGCGAGCTCAACCCGACATGGGTGTAGGAATCCTCCGGAGAAGAGCGTCAGCGGTGCAATGCTTCGGGCGAGCTCGATCTCATCAACGAACGACAAGACCAAGCGCTCATACGAATCCAGAATTACCAGCATGCCGCCGCTAAGTACTATAACTCGAACGTCTAGCACCGCAGGTTCAAAGAAGGTGATCTGGTTCTACGGAAAGTTTTCCAAAACACGCCAAACGCAACGCCGAAAAACCGAGCAAACCGGGAAGACCATACAAAGTAATAAAGGTGGTCCGACCTCGATCAGACAAATCGCTAACATGCAAGATGTCAAGATCCCAAGAACCTGAACGCGATGCATCTTAAGAAATACTACCACTAATCACAACGCGGACTCTAAAGAACTACAGATGGCTTCGATCCCCAAAAAGGGTATCGCGTAGCAGCTCGCCAAGCGAAGCTCATTTATCCCCCACCTTGGGGAGTGGGTATGATAATTTATACTCCCATTAAATTTCAACCAAAACGAATTTTCAAACTTTCCACCATTAAATCTGGTAATATGGTATTCACCTAACAAAGCCCGCAAAAAATGCGCATAAAAAATCTACTTCGCATCGCGAGACGCCGCAAAGATGCTCGAATTACGATTTTCCCATCCACGATACGATGTTCTCGCTCTGGAACAGGTTCAACACTTAAACGGTAACATGCCTAAAATGGTATCATTTCGTTGTTGCTGATCACAACAAACGCAACTCTAACGCCCTATACGCTATTAAATACCGAAGGATATGCTCTCTTACATCCGACAAGGATAACATAGCGCTATACAAAAAATCCAAAATTTTGGTCAGAACCTCCAAACGGCTTGAAGTAGCTCAATTCGCGCTAAGACAAGTCATATGTTCGATAACAATTCGCGACTTTAAATCGGTTCAATCGTGTTAAAATCGCGAACAGAAAATGAGAGCCGACCATTATCGTGATAGCCTCAGTCCGAGAGTAAACCTGACTTGTCCTAAACCCGCCATTTTACCGATTCGAGATCTCAAAGGCATAATATCGCATCCCGATATGAGATCCCAAAACTCGCTCTTCACTTAAGTCTCGACTGCCACCTAACCTTCGCGAAAACAAAACCACACACACCGCAAGTTTAGATACGTGATCATCGTGCGCAATGAGCACGACAACTCATTTCTCGCCCTCTAACTTCGAAACCGTTCTCCTAATTTGTAATAACCAAAAAGAGTTTTATATTGAGCCTGCCATCTTACAAAAAGCCCTAAGAAGGGAAGGGATTCAAAGCCACCAACGGCCAGTCCCAAACATACAAACCGAGCCCTTTAAACAGGCCAAAATAAAATCCTCGAAAGGATCATAAACCTAGGTACTTTCGAGCACCGCTTCATCCTCAACCTCAAGTAACCTCGGAACCATGTCATCATCCTCCGCCAACTTCACCCTCCTCGGTCTCATCATCCTCGCCTCTCCTCGGACCACCGGATCTCGCCCCTGTTCTCCCAAACACGGCGTAAGGGTGTGCACTCGGACTGGAGCTGAGAGATGACCGAGTCGTAGTCTCCCTCGGAAATTTCGAGCTCCCCCTTGCGAGATAGTAGACGAGCCTCTTCGGAGTCTAAAGTCGGAGTCCTTTTGCCTTTAAACAGTTGATCTCGCCAGGCCTCAACGCTCGCCAGGCCTCTCGAACTGACAAGAGGGAAACAAACAGAGCAGCCATCCTCGCGACGAAGGGAAAGTCATCGCCGAGACGGCGACTCGGACTCTTCGCTTTTGAATTTCGCTGGAGAGACGATGAACTTCGAGACCTTTTTCTCCTTCTTCAACTTGAAAGAAGCACTCGCCGACTTGCCAAGATCCCGCTCCAAATCGCTGACCTGAGCTTCCAATCGAGAAACCTCGCCAGTATGAGCTTCCTCGATGGACATCAACGCATCCTCCGACCTCTTCTTCGCTTCCCATGATTCGACTAGGTCCTTAGTCAAGCGTTCTATCTCTGAGCTGCAGTCGCCGAGCATCCCGTCAATTAGCGACACAAACTGCATACAAAAAAAAGAGAAAAAAAAATCATCAGAAAAGACGAGAGACTAAGTATTCTATGCCGAATGTTCAAGAAAAACCTTGGTTTGATGGTGTGTGAAAAACCCCGAAGGTTCCCCTTCCGGGCCTTTGGTGCACCTCCTCTTCTTGGCAGGCTTGGTCGCGGTGCTGCCCCTCTTGCAACTTTTGGGTAGGGGAGGGGCGCCAGCCGCGGGAAGCCCTAGAACGATCTCCTTCCTGTACAAAGGGGGAGGCATCAGCTCCGTTTTCTTCTTCGAACCGGGCCGAGTGGTAGAAGAACCGAAGATTGAGCTGAGATCTCCGGTACCATCGCAAGAGCCGTCCGCCTAACAAAGCGCATGGCCGGAGTTTTTCCTTCAGCCGAGGGACACATTCGAGGAAGAAGGGACAGCGGCGACTCGGCATGGTTCCGAAGTCGCCTTCCTCGCACTGCATCTAGACAGTCTCTTTGAAAGAAAGAAACCCGCGCTAAGGTTGGAGTGGCTTCATGCATGGCCGGGTCGGAAGTACCGAGTTGGCCTCACCCATCTCAACGTCGGAGTTCTTCTTTTCGCTTGGGGAGGAAGACATTCTTGATAGGTAGTTTGAAGAGAAGAGAATGTGAGAGAGAGAGAGATGTGTGAAGAATGAGGAGTGATGAGTTGCTACTTATAAAGATGGGGGTGACGTGGATTTCCGAATAAATATTCTTAACCAAAGATTTCGATTTTTAATTTACATCATTCGCCCGCAAAATCGTCTCCGAGTCATACAGGCTGGGGGCTAACTGTTGAGGTCAAAAACGGTTATCTCGAAATTGAAGGCTAAGATTATTTCCTATTCACGGATTTTCCGCAAAACATTCACTGAAAGAAAGATCGGAAGTGGACGAACAAGCGAACCCCTCGCAAAAGCCACTGACCGGGCGAGCTCAACCCGGCGTGCGACGCTCGCCGGCGAAAGTACAACCACCACATGGGTCAGTCGCCGGCGAAGCTCGACTCGGCGCGGCGTGACTTGCCTGGCGAAAGTACAACCACCACATCGGTCAGCTCGCCGCGAGCTCAACCCGGCATGCATCACCGGGCGAGTATGACCATTATATGGGTCAGCCGCCGGCCAGCTCAACTCCGTGGCATCGCCGGGCGCAGTATGACCGGCACACGGGTCAGCTCGGCCGGCGAGCTCAACCCTGGCATGGGTGTACTCGCCCGGTGAGCTCAACCCCGGCTTGGGTGTACTCGCCCGGTGAGCTCAACCCGGCGGTATGCATTTCGCCGGCGAGTATGACCGTGCACGCTGGTCAGCTCGCCGGGCGAAGCTCAACTCCAGCGTATGCATTTCGCCCGGCGAGTATGACTGTCACGCTGGTCAGCTCGCCGCGAAGCTCAACCCGGCTTGGGTGTACTTTCGCCGGTGAGCTCAACCCCGCATGGGTGTACTTGCCCGGCGAGCTCAACCCCGGCGTGGGCGTACTCGCCCGGCGAGTATGACCGTAACGCGGGTCAGCTCGCCGGCGAGCTCAACCCTGGCGTGGGCGTACTCTCCCGGCGAGTATGACCGTCACATGGGTCAGCTCGCTGGCGAGCTCAACGCCGGCATGGGTGTACTTGCCCGGCGAGCTCAACCCCGGCGTGGGCGTTCTCGCCGGCGAGTATGACTGTCACGCGGGTCAGCTCGCTGGCGAGCTCAACCCCGGCATGGGTGTACTCGCCCGGCGAGCTCAACCATCACGCGGGTCAGCTCGCCGGCGAGCTTAACCATGGTGTGGGTGTACTCGCCCGGCTAGCCCGGCCGTCACGCGAGTCGGCTCGCCCGGCGAGCTGACCTGATCCTGGCCTGTCCGACTTACTTCGACTCTCGCATCTTCCGTATAGCTGTGATGTCCGACCTTCGGGACCACATACTTCTTGTTTCGTTTCGATTAAAGTTATTCTTGAAGTTTTATGACTAGAACCGAGAAATCGTATAAGCGCCAAAAGGCCTAAGAACGGCCCGCAAGGGTCTAAACTGTTCTAGAAGCCCATCTACGCTCTCCGAAAGGATTTGAGCCCATAGAAGTTATGACGGTTTGTCCTAACTCGCAGAAATACGATAAATGGTAAGTTTCCGAAGATAACTATCAAGATCAACTAAAACCGGAATATTCCTAAAAGAGATAAACTTGGGCCCGAAGGCAAAGGAATAAACAGGCCACCGACCTAAAGCAACTATATAAGGAGAGCAGGAGCAGAAGAAAAAGGGGACCGAGATTTTAAACTTAGAGAACTCCTGCTAGTTTGGAGAACATAGGACTTAGGTGGTTAAACTAGCACGACAAGGCTTAGGACGTTTTGGCCGCCTCTTGTTCTTTTGTTCCGATAGTTAGTATACCTCTACTCCTCTCGGAGAAATCTTGTTCCCATACTATTCGATTAATAAAACGCCTCTGAGCGACCATTTATTTTCATCTTGCTGTCTATCTTTTTATCGTTCAAAAGTGATTACACAGAGAATTCGGATCTTCAGGGAAAATCAGGTTTACTTGGTTTTCCTCTGATTTTATTCATCACAGTCGACGGTGTGAATTTCGGTTCCCATAGTGTTCCTACGGGTACTAGTGAGATGCTCAAAGTTCCACAAATAGCTCGCTTGTTTGTTGAAAATATCAGAGAAGAACCAGACTATTTCATGCCCATGAAGATTGAAGAGTTTGTTATGGAGAAATGGAAGATCAATGTTAGTAGGCCGGAATGCCAACATGCTAGGAACAAAGCGCTCAGATGGATTGACATAGAGTATGATGAGCAGTTTGGACGGCTGAGGGATTTCTGTGCTGAGATAAGAAACTCGAATGTTAACTCTTCTTTTGAGCTTGACTGCGTGAGAAATGATGATGGGATTGACGTTTTCAACAGATTTTATGTCTTTTTTGACGTTCTGAGGAGAAACTGGGAAGAAGCGTGCAGGCCACTAATTGGAGTAGATGGATGTTTCTTGAAGTCTAGTATGAATGGGCAGCTGCTAGTGGCTTTGGGTCGTGATGACGATAACTCCATTTACCCTATCGCATGGGCTGTGGTACAAGTAGAGAACAAAGACAACTGTTTGTGGTTTGTGAAAAAGATCAAGGTTGATCTAGGACTAAAAGAAGGAGAGGGTTATGTTATGGTTTCAGATCGTCAAAAGGGATTGATTGCAGCTGTGAAGAGAGCACTGCTGCGAATTGTGTTAGACACATCTATGGTAACTTGAAGAGTCTCCATGGGAAGAAACCTGATATGAAGCCAAAGATTTGGAACCTTGCTTGGAATTGAGCATAGGAATTGTGTTAGAAATTGAGCTGTATGATCAAGATATTTATGATGAAGTGATGAAGACAAAGCCAGAGAAGTGGTGCAGGGCGTTCTACAAGCTTGGATTGTGAAGACGTGGAAAACAATTCAACTGAATCTTTCAAAAACTCCATAGGTAAAGCCCGAGACAAGCCTTTTGTACCTATGTTGGAGACAATAGCTTGCTTGGCGATGGTTCGTATAGCGAAAAGAGATGTCATTTGCAGCAGTCATGAAGGGATTTGCACACCGTATGTCATTAAGATGCTCGAGAGTTTTCATAAGAAAGCCTTGGAATCCACGGTTAGACCATCCACCAACCAGACCTATGAATATACTACTAGTGATGGCTGTGCACATAGGCTGAACTAGGAAAATAGAATTTGTACTTGCAGGAGATGGGAGATTACAGGGATTCCTTGTGAGCACACCTATAGAGTTATGTTGAGGTTCAAGACTATGTGGTTCACTGGTTTAAGACAGCTACATGGAGGCGTACGTATGCTGAAGGGATTGTACCATTGCATGGAGCAAAGTTCTGGCCCGTAGGTCCAGAACCATCTATAATTAAACCTGAGATACCAGATCAACCAGGCCGTAAGAAGGTGACTAAAGCGGATAAAAAAGAAGAAATGAGTCAATGAATAACCATCGAAGAAAAAAGAGAAGTTCTTGAAGCGGACCATGCACTATGGGATATGTGGTGTTGCTAATCATAACTCCAGATTCCATAAGAAGAATCCGAAAAAGGTTTGTTTCATTGCTCTTTCGATTTTGTTGTTTATGATGATGTGTTTTGGATTGAAATGAAGTTTGGTGTGTTTATTGTGATGTGTTTTCAGCCTTTTGTGAGTGGTGAATCTTCTCAGACTGAAGCCTCGAAGGTGTTTGCACTCAAGCCACTCAGCCTGAGAAGTGAATATGCAAAGAAGAGAAGATGGATGTGAAGAAGTGGTCGCTTTTTATGTTGTTTAATGACTTTTTATCGGTTTTAGGTGTTTTTTTTGAGGTTCTAGGACCTTGTTTCTCGACTTTAGATTCCTTTTGCACGTTCCATGACTTTGTTTCTCGGCTATTTGAAAATTTTTAATGGTTTTAAACTCTATTTTGATGTGTTCAATGTATGCTTTAGAGTCAATGTATGATATTTTAATGACTTTGGTCATTCTTATGAATGATTTATGAATGCTTTTGAACTCAATGCTATTTTAAAGGCTTTAGAAAACAACAGGAATATCTTAAAATAACATACTTGTCTTACCATCTTAAACAAACAAACACTAAACAATACAACCATTATCATCATCTTAACAATACCACCATCATCATCTTCCTAAACATAACAAACACCATCATCATCTTCTTAAACATAACAAACTGAGACAAGCTATATTACCTTAGACAACACAACCATCGCCAAACATCCTACAACAACAAGCACAAACGCTTTCTTGACCTCGCATTTGGCTTCACTCACAACATCTTCCATTCTTTCAAAAATCTCGGTCTCTAACTTCAATTCAAGCTCTTCAATACGATCATCAAGCATTGTCTTTTCAAGTCTTCATATCCTAAATGACAATGCTTCAACCTCATCCAACAACGCACCATCAACCCATTTATAAGCGTGATTATCATTACTCAGCTACAAACACAGAAAAATCGATTCACCCACACATTTTGAACAATCACATTTATATAAACAAACTAACCCTTTTCTCTGCCGCAAAAGCACAACGAAAGTATCTCCTGTAAGGATTTGCATTCAACTTCGACATCAAGGGGATAACTAATTCTCCACACCAACATCTTTTCGGCACACCAACAACACGAAATATTGCTCGAGCGCTAGAGACACCGATCGAATTTCCAGATTCATTGCTCATAGTTCTGGGGTTTGGAAAGGAGATTTCTTCTCTGAAATTTTAGATTTTAGGGTTCTAAAGGCTGAAATCGATTTTGGGGGTTTAAAAGGGTTTCGGGTCGGGCTTAAATCAAACCCAACTCGAATCTTTATCTGGGTAGGGTTGTACCAATATCAACTGATACAAACTGGTTCACTATCGGTTCATGTCATAAACCATTAAAACCAAACCAAATCTTGGTCTGTGTGGAAACGGGTTTCGAACTTTCATCGTGTGTGAAAGTGAGTTATTATACTTCAGTAGTGTAAAATTAGGACGAGGTTGAAACATTGTGCACATTTATTATTATACGATAGTTCTGATATGGAACTAGGTCGTTTTCCCTAGAAAAACTATAAAGTGTTTCTGTGAAGTGTTTCCCTTTTCGACGACTTAAACGTCTAATGGGCCAACTGGGTTTTTTACCGAAATAGATCACATAACGAAAGGGGCTCGGGTTAATGAGCTAAAGGTTTTGGGTTATATTCATCGTCTTCAACACAAGTAACAAAGTAGAGAGAGAGTTTTACAGTGGAGAGAGAAAGTGATCTAAGAGACGAGAGATCAAGGTGCCATCGTACCTACCTCGTGAGGCGTCAGTGTTTTCTTTTGGTTCAGGTTGCCTGTGTGTCTTCGTCATCTTCCAAAGGATCAAGAGTTGAGAGATCGTCATCTTCATTGAAGTTGCTGTAATACTCTTTTCCGGTGGTTTCTTTGTGTAGCTTCTTGATTACTCTTCTCTCGTTCCTAATCTTTTTTGTAAAGATCCATGAAGCTATTATCCTAATATGGATGCTCTTAGAGCATAAATAACTCTGGCTCTTAATTTGGGGTTCTTAATTCATGATTTAACTTTTTTTACACTTTTCGGCTAAGAGCCGATTCTTATATCTCTTATTTAAGAGACGGTTCTTAACTTTTTTTAGTTAAAACCTAAGAAACGATTTTTAAGCCGAAGCTAAAAACTCCACCCTAAGAGCCCGAATTCCGAATTAATCATGGTCTTATGCTTTCAGTTTTCTGTTTATCCTTTTAAAAATTTCAGAAACATTGCAAAATTCTTGTGAGAAGTTATTTTGTTGGATAATACAGTAGACAAATTTGTTTTTTTTTTTGTTTCGATCAAATGTCTAATTTGTTTTCTGTTAACCTGAAATTTAAATGATTTTGAATAACTTGATTTATGCCGACTTTTTGTCGTTTTAGGAGATCTTGGATATGCAGGCACATTAGTATTGTATGTATTCAATAGATGGATTTAACTGTAAAAGCTTTATCAAGAAATGACGAACAGATACAAAAAAATATACAAATTATACACAGATTTGTGAGGATACAAAATTGAGATTCTTTTTACCAACAAATTCATATTGATTTTTATTTTATTTTAAGCTGGTTAAATAACATTTCTAATTTTGTCAACTCGTACCATTTATCTTTCTGATGAAAAGGATGCAAATACAAACTTTTACAATTCTAGAACGGGATTGAAAAGTACGGAGTGGATATGATCAACGGTCTTCGCTTTTTCGGGACAGCTGTGGCCGTCGCCATGCTGGTACATACATTGTACCACTCGGTTAAGATTTGCGGCGGCTGCCACAAAACCAAGGGGAAGAGAAGAAGTGTGTGCCGTGGTTAGGGGCGGATATACATACACCATAGTGGGGTCAGCTGACCCCACAAAAATCACAAAATCTGGTTATTTATGTTAATGAAATTAGTAACTGCACCCGGTAAAAATTGACTCATGAACCCACTCATTTCGGTTTAAGTCTCTTACACGTTTTTTATTTATTTTTTGATTCGTTTAATACTACTTTTTCTTGCTCTACCTAACTAATACTTTCCCCATGTCATTAAATACCTCAAAAAGTTCCATAATTTCTGGTGCGTAACGCATATGCTATTTTAAACATAACTTTTCATGTGCCGATATATTGTTACATTTCATATATTTCATGTGCCGTTATATAGTTACTATATAGACAACTATAATATTCATATATGATAAAAATGTCTATTCTAGTCTAACTATTTTATCAATAAACAAACAAACACAATTAACTAGCTTATACATAATACTAGGTGGACCGCCTGCACGCATGTGTGGACATTAATATTATAATTAAGTTGATAATTACATATTTAAAAAATGTATAATACATATATTATATATATGTGGTTAATATGAAAGATTAATTATTATTAAACCTCTGTGGTTCTAAACATACGGTATACTTCGTTTTAGATTTTATAAGTTATGGTGTCATTTTTATTTTTAATATGATAACTTATCATTTTAAATTTCACCATAAAAACTAAAATCCAGCAATTGAAATTTATTAATTATTATGCATTTAAATTATAAGAAGAAAAAAAGAACAATAATAAGAGAAAATATGCAATTAATGGTTATAATCAAACACGAATGCCCTTTGAAGATTTGATAACAATACCATTAACAGTCATAAGATCAGCGTAGGAGTATGGACCTCTTATGATATGTAGCATCTCACGTAAGTAGTAAAGTTCACCGAGACAATCTGGACATTTAACAATGACAGATACACATGTATAAGTCCTACGTCGAGGTCTCCAATCGCATATCTTATTATCCCTGACAAAAGCAGTAGGGAATTCCGTATACAGATAACGCTAAGCTTGTGGATAAATAGCATTACACTTCATCCATGACATGAATTTGAGCTTCGAAATAGTCAAGGTTGGTACGTAACAACTACCGTACTCGTAGGTATATCGGGAAGATGAAATGGCAACACCATCTTCGTGGTAGTATCTGATCCTATAATTAAAAGTATAATAATCATCAAACATAAATCATATTGTGCTAAAGATAAAGAAAACACATACAATTGAAAACCCTAATTATTAATATATATTCAAAAAAGTTTGTTAAGAGAAACCAACCTAGAATTTGAAGATCATTCATATTTGGTGTTTCCAAGAGATGGCATATAGGTGATTGGAACATACTAATGTTTATATTATATATATATGAAGAAGGCAAAATGAATCGATTAGGATGTCCAGTTTATAGATTAATGGTCTATCAAGGATAAGTGTAATTAGGTAACAAAATCTAAACTACAATATTTTATATACGATTAAACTTTAGATGTACTATTTGTTTTTGTAAATCTTTAGATGTACTGTTAACATATCGAATATGTGATTATTAAGTAAAGCGTCTTAAAAAATGCAAATTTATAAGAGAATATATTGATATAATAAATAACTTTGGTTTAGTTTTTGTTCATTATAAGGTTTTGTTTTTCGAACCCATATGATTGGTTTATTATAAGGTTATGCTTCAAGAGAGAAACGAAAGGACAGAGGGGAAAAATGTTATGTTTTATACAAAACTAGGTAGTGACCCTGATCTTGCGCGGAGTGAGAATAATTAAAAATAAGTATTATGCATTTATATTTCTAATTATTAAAATTTTACATAATTTTACATTTGAGTAAAAATTTTGTATGAAGTTTATGTTATTCGAATAGTGAATTTGTTATAGAGAAATTTGGAAAAAGGGAACAAAAAAACTCTACTTTTGTCCCCTTGGAATGTTTTTCCCAATCTTTGTCCACATAGAACTAATAATAACTAAAATCTGTGGGAACCGAAATTCACACCGTCAATTTTAATGAATAAGATTGCGGAGGAAAGCCAAGTTAACCCAACTTTCCTTGAAGGTCCGGATTCTCTGCGACAGCCAACGACAAGTGACCGAATAAATGCGGAAAAAGATTTGTTAAGATTTGAGACTGGACCTTAAGAAAGGCTGCCTACGCACTTCGAGGATCAAGTCGGACGTAGTTCAGTTAGAAAGAATTGAACAAGAGATCGAACCGCCTGGGCGGGTTCGCCTAGTATGAGCGCTTGTCATAGAAACAGGCATGTCGAAGATAACGCCAGGGTTTCTATGCGCGAGCTCTTAAGTAAAGAATTGTCCGCTCCTTTCGAGAGGGCGGAGATTCTGGCGAGGCGACCAGGCGTTCTAGGGCCTGGTTCGGTCTAATATGGCGTTGGTCATAGAAGCGGGCATGTCGAAGATAATGCCTAGGGTTTCTATGTGCGAGCTCGAGTAAAAGTATAGTTAGATCCTTCGAGAGGAGCATGGGTCTGCGGAGAAGATAAAACTAGAACAAGAGGCCGGGCGTTACGAGTCCTGCCTCGGCTGGCTTTGCTAAGTTAAGTTCTCTAAGCTAGCGGGGATGCTCTAAGTCTCCAATCTAGGATTTTCGGATCCCCTTCTCTTCTGCCCTTGCTCTCCTTATATATCCACTCCAAGGTCGGTTTGCCTTAGGATGATGGACCTCGCCTTTGGGCCCAAGCTTATCTCTTCGGAAGTATTCCATTTTCACGATCTTTGTAATTATCCTCGAGTTTTGGTGACTTGATGTTTATCCGATGTTGGGATATCGGACAAACTGTCATAGCCTGATTGGGCCTGAATTCTAAATTAAGTAAGTTAGTCCGTGGACTTGTCTTAAGTCGTTAAGCGTTTTATCACGATTTCGGAAAGACTATCTTTCGTAAAATAAACCGTATAACCTAAAGGATCGATGTTCAAGTTAATCGACCTTGTTACATCACGATATCTTCTACGAGAAATCCAATCCTTCTAGTTTTGTCGTAAAACATCGAGGACGATTCCAATCGAAGTCGTAGGATGTTTATTCCAGTAGCGTGATCGTCCCAAACTCATGATGATTGATCCAAACAAGCCAAGATGGGATCAGACCGAACGATGGGACCGAGACCAGGACGAGGGCCGCCAACCGGCGCCAGGCGAGTGCCGCCGGCGCCAGGCCAGCCAGCGTGTCGAGTGCCGCCGGCGCCAGGTCGGTGCCGCCGGCGCCAGGCCAGCCAGCAGCGGCGAATTTGCGCCGGCGCCAGGCGAGTGCGCCCGGCGCCAGGCCAGCCAGCAGCGGCAGATGCCGCCCGGCGCCAGGCGGCCAGCGTCCGCAGTGCCGCCGGCGCCAGGTCGGTGCCGCCGGCGCCAGAGCCAGCCAGCGTGTCGAGTGCCGCCGGCGCCAGGCCAGCCAGCGTGTCGAGTGCCGCCGGCGCCAGGCCAGCCAGCGTGTCGAGTGCCGCCGGCGCCAGGCCAGCCAGCGTGTCGAGTGCCGCCGGCGCCAGGTCGGTGCCGCCGGCGCCAGGCGAGTGCGCCCGGCGCCAGGCCAGCCAGCGTGTCGAGTGCCGCCGGCGCCAGAGCCAGCCAGCGTGTCGAGTGCCGCCGGCGCCAGTCCGGACCGCGTGGCGCGTGCGCCCGGCGCCATGCCGAGTGCCGCCAGCGCCAGGCTGTAGATCTCGGCGAGGGCTTCGATTTGATATCTTGATCGTTTTCTGGTTCCTCACGGTTTGAGAGCGACCTCTTGAAGTTTCGGCGATTCTTTTATGTTTAGGGTTTTGTGGTGATCGAATCTTGATGTCGCAGGCGGCGGACCGATCTTTCGGGATTCTCGTCCACGCGCGCCGAGGATCAAGTCGGACGTAGTTCAGTTAGAAAGAATTGAACAAGAGATCGAACCGCCTCCGGCTGGTTCGCCTAGTATGAGGCTTGTCATGTAAACAGGCATGTCGAAGATAACGCCTAGTGGTTTCTGGCGCGGAGCTCTTAAGTAAAGAATCTGTCCCCTTTCGGAGAGGAGCCGAGATTTGCGAAAGCAGAGGCCACCAGACGCTCTGTAGCCTGGTTCGCTTAATATGAGCGTTGGTCATGGCTGGGCATGTCGAAGATAATGCCTGGGTGGTTTCTGCGCTAGCTCAGTAAAGTATAGCAGATGATCCTCCGAGGAACGGCTAGGCGAGAAGATAAAACTGTAACAAGAGGCGGCCAGACGCTCGAAGTCCTGCCTCGCTGGCCTAACCGCCTAAGTTCTAAGTTCTCTAAGCTAGCAGGATGCTCTAAGTCTCCAATCTAGGATTTTCGATCCCCTTCTTCTGCCCTTGCTCTCCTTATATATCCACTCCAAGGTCGGTTTGCCTTAGGATGATGGACCTCGCCTTTGGGCCCAAGCTTATCTCTTCGTGAAGTATTCCATTTTCGCCGATCTTTGTAATTATCCTCGAAGTTTTCGTGACTTGATGTTTATCCGATGTTCGATATCGGACAAACTGTCATAGCCTGATTGGGCCTGAATTCTAAATTAAGTAAGTTAGTCCGTGGACTTGTCTTAAGTCGTTAAACGCTTTATACGATTTCTGAAGACTATCTTTCGTAAAATAAACCAGATAACCTAAAGGATCGATGTTCGTTAATCGACCTTGTTCTATACGATATCTTCTAGAAATCCAATCCTTCTAGTTTTGTCGTAAAACATCGAGGACGATTCCAATCGAAGTCGTAGGATGTTTATTCCAGAGCCGCGGATCGCCCCAAACTCATGATGATTGATCCAAACAAGCCAAGATGGGATCAGACCGAACGATGGGACCGAGACCAGGACGAGGGCCAACCGGCGCCAGGCCGGGTGCCGGGCGCCAGGCCAGCCCGCGACGACGGTGCCGCCGGCGCCAGCCGGTGCCGCCGGCGCTAAAGCCAGCCCGCGGCTGACGGTGCCGCCGGCGCCAGCCGGTGCCGCCGGCGCCAGGCCATCCTGCGGCGACGGTGCCGCCGGCGCCAGGCGAGTGCCGCCGGCGCCAGCCGGTGCCGCCGGCGCCAGGCCGGGTGCCGCCGGCGCCAGCCGGTGCCGCCGGCGCCAGGTCGGTGCCGCCGGCGCCAGCCGGTGCCGCCGGCGCCAGGTCGGTGCCGCCGGCGCCAGGTCGGTGCCGCCGGCGCCAGGCCAGCCAGCGTGTCGAGTGCCGCCGGCGCCAGTACAGGTGCCGCCGGCGCCAGGCGTCAGCCGCCGGCGCCAGGCCGGTGCCGCCGGCGCCAGCCGGTGCCGCCGGCGCCAGAGCCAGCCAGCGTGTCGGTGCCGCCGGCGCCAGTCCGGACCGCGTGGCGCGTGCGCCGGCGCCATGCCGGTGCCGCCAGCGCCAGGCTGTAGATCTCGGCGAGGGCTTCGATTTGATATCTTGATCGCTTTCTGGTTCCTCACGGTTTGAGAGAACGACCTCTTCGAAGTTTCGAGGCAGATTCTTTTATGTTTAGGGTTTTTGTGGTGATCGAATCTTGATGTCGTTGGGCGAGCGGACCGATCTTTCCGGGGATTCTCGTCCACGCACGCCCGTAGTCTTCCGATCTCACAGAGAGTGGATATTCTAATTTGAGAAAATCTCGTATAACTCCTTTTAGAAATTATCCGAGACTTTTTGTTTCAAGAAATACTTTCTAGAGACTTTCAGTCATTGATTCCGTCGCGACCGATTTTGACACCAACAGTTAGCCCCCCAGCTCGTTAGAACCTTCGTGATGTTCTTGCGAGCGATAAGACATGTCAGGTAAGATAGCGGAATCAATGGTTGAAAGGCTCCGCTGAAAGTGGTAAGATTGGGCTGCGCTTCGAAGGCTGCTCACGCACTTTGGTGCGGGATCAAGCCTTCCGTAGTTCGTTTTGGAGTTTAAGACCCTTGTGATCTGTTTTCCGGCGAGACTTATATGGTCTGGTTATGTGTCATGAGAGACTTTCGAGCATGATGCTGTTGATGTATTTGTTTTTCGATTATTTATGAACTTCAGTTTTTTCGAAGTATGAGAAAGAGGGTGTGAGTTGTCGTCTCATTCCTAGTTCCCTGAAGATCACCGTACCTATTGTTTGCATAAAGCGAGATTTTCCGCGGTTTACCGATTCTGAGAAAGTTAGGTAAACGAAACGAGCTTAAGTGAAGAGACAAATTTTGGATCTCGTATACCATACTATGTGCGTGAGATGTCAAGATCCAGCGTGGCTGGGTTTAGGCAAGACCTAGGTTTACTCTCGGACTGAGGCTGCGATGACAAATCGGCTTTCGTTTTGCCTGTTTGCGATTTTAACCTGACTCGTACCGTTTAAAATCCATGGTGTTGTCGGCTTATATGATTTGTGCGAGTGAGTCGAGCTACTTCCTTCTGAAGAGCTAGACCAAAATTTTGGATTTCTTGTATAGCTATGTTTATCCTTGTCGGATGCAAGAGAGCCTACCCTTGAAGGGCTGCTATTTGTCTGTTTAGGGCGTTAGAGTTAGTTTGTTGTGATCAGCAACAACGAAATGATACCAGTTTAGAGGCATGTTACCGTTTAGAGGTGTGTTTGTATGTTTTGAGTTTTAGAGGCGAGGATTTGCGTGCGGAGCGTTTTGAGGAAAAGAATGTCCCGGCGTTAGCGGCGTCTCGCCCGATGCTGAAGGTCGAGTTTCCCTTGTGCGCATTCGTGGTTGAAATGTTCGCGGGCTTTGGAGATGTTTTGCGAATGTTAGCAGCCAGAAACTGTTGTTTCGGTTTAGACGCGAGGACCAAGAGGTCGCGTAAGTTCGACCAGGGAGAAGCGCCTACATTCACAGTGCTTCGTGAAGTGTTGGCCTTCGGGATTTGTTTGTATATATTAAGGATGACTCGATAACTCTTGGAGCCTTGTCACGAAGTGTTTTTTTCATGCCGTGGTTTACGGGCGATAGAACTTAATCGATTGACGATGAGTTTAAATCTTCCGCTAACCGTATGGTTGTTAGGACTGAGTTTTGGTATGAAGAGTTTATCGTATGATTTCGATTCTGGGTTATCGCGACAAATTGCTAGCGTAATAGTCACTTGGCGTTCTATGAACAAATCGTGGATTGTTGTTTTAGCCGTTAAGTGATTGAGCGTGCTCGCCAGTAGCTTTGGATTGGCATGGAGGCTAGATTCAGCCGTGACGCCAAGGAAATTGTTGGTAACGATCAGACCATGACCCTTATTAAGGTCATGTTAGTTTACGATTATCCTTAATGGGGATGCCAATTCAGGTTCGGCTTTACGGAAGGCTGAAGGTCGAGGGCCAAATAGCGTTGCGAGATAGACATGCCAAGCATAGCGGAGTTTTCGAGTTATGGCTGATGGCTTTAAACGATCTTCCACTTTAGGTCTTAGTTATAATGATGAATGGCTCGTATAAATTCTTTTTGTTGCATGAAAATCGCTTCATTTTATCCGAGGGAGACAAAGTTTAAGGGATCGGCGGACACGTCGCGGGTTCGTCTACGTGATTATTTCCTGCTCGGACGCTAACCGCTGGGAGTGAAAGCAGGAGCCAGAAACCTTGTGGGCGAAAACTGTCTATGTCGGTTACCGTTGGACCCATTATGTTTTTACTTAAATTTGCTTTGTATGAATTGACTCGACCATACGAGGATTTCTCGTAAAAGTGATGTAAGGGGTTTTCGCAAAGGTAACGGAGGCGTTTCTCACGAATTACTTGCGATATTAGCGACCACGGATTGTGTTTTCCTCATTCACTTTTATGCATCATGAAAATCGTTTTGCATAAGACCGGTCATGTTTTCCATAGGCTATTTTGTTTTAAAATGTTCTTGTTATCACAGTAATGGATGACCGGTTTCATAGAGATAGAAAATCGCAGTTTGTTAAAGTAGCGATGTTTCCGCTGATTACACGGGAGATGTTTCCGCTAAGATTTCGACCTTTGACTAAAGCTGCTTCAACTACTTATGGAGTTTTACGAAGGTTATTTCGTTATTTTAAGTAGTTCACCGTCATGCTATTACCGACGTTGGTAATACGCTTCTAGTCGCGAGTTTGCGACGAGAGACGATGTAGAGTTTTCAAGACTATGTTTGTAACGGCCGGCTATGCCATTAGCGTTTTAGGCGAATCTTATTGCTGTGAGAGTTTGCTTTGTCAAAGCGTTGTCTTGATGCTGAAGCAAAAGTTTTCAAGATGGGATTATACGGCATAAGATAATGCACTTCTTTTCTTTTACGGAAGAAAGCGGGTTAGCCGTTCTTCAGAAGGCTTATGCGTTTTTCTTTCTTTTAGGAGCGGGATGAGTATGCTTTTAGAGCGGCGTGGCGATCGTTTCTCGGTTTTCGAGACTAGATCGGTTTGCATGTTCTGCTGACAATCAAGGAACGATGGAACAAGGCTGGAAATTTTGCCTAAGACTTAGCTTGCTAGACTATCCACTAGGTCCTAAGTTCCTTAAATTCTGGCAGTTTTCAAGGCGTTTTGTTCTGTCCTACAAAGAATTTAAACCTTTACAAAATTTTGAGAAAATAGTCTTTTGAAGGTTTAGGCATTTAGAAGGAATCCCATTTTCACCCACCGCAAGTGACGAACAAGAGCTGCGCAATGTTAGGCAACCAAAACGCAACGAGCGTCGAGGTCATAGCACCGGTGATTCCAAAATCGAAATGAACCACTAGGAGCCACGACAAGAACACATGGACCGCTAACGAGACTGCAGCCACATAAGCAATGATTTTGTTCTTGCTCTGAGCTTGGAGAAACATTTGGCAAGTGAATGATGGTATGAATGAGAAGTTGATGCCTATGACCCATAAGGCTATGATCCGAGCCACACGGACAATGCGTTCCTCTTGACCTAAGGCTAAGAGGATAGGGCCCGAGAAGATGTATACGGGCGTGAGGCAAATGGTACAACCTGTGAGGACGATCCATGACCTTTGGAGATAGATTCCGAGCATATGGTTTTGTTTTGCTCCGTAAGCTTGACCACATAGTGTTTCTAGTGCACTGGCCATTCCTAACTGCATCACAATTCGTAGTTTACACGCGATGATTATTGTATGGTGAGTTATAAAACAACACTTAAAAGTTAAAACGATAAGCTGAGACATCCGCATAGTTACATGATATGTGTTATCCGAAATATACTGAAAAATACTCCAAAACCAACAGGACTTAATTTTATTCAAGATGGTGCATGATTTGCCATTAGTTTCTTGTTAATTATACTGTAACGGTCAAATTTCTTCGGTGTTGGATTTCACTTGAAAATCAATAAAAATATTCTTCACACAGAAAAAAAAAAATTTGGAAAAACCAACAAGGTAAGCAAGCACAAAATCCAAACACAAAAAGATGACCAACAAGAAAAGTTATAGCGCAAAGCAAGATGGACCAGAAAAGATCGACCAAAATGCAGACCGTAAAGTAGGAAAGCCCATATCACAACATATGATTTTTAGGCCGATCAGTGACAAGACATTATATTTTGACCTGATTGGTGGCCTCCGAATTGAACTGCCACGGAATGTTGTCAACAAACTTGTCGACAATACGTTTTCTACACCTTTTATTTTCTTTATAAAAAAATAAAAAGATATCATAATATATCTGACCAAAAAAAGATATCATAATATACATGTTTTAAGTCAAAAGAATTTATAACTAAAACCAAAAATACACATATATATACACAAATACACCATCATCATCTCTATGGGTTCAGCCACGGCGGCACGGATACCGCCACCGACTTTTCCACCGGCTCCGGTTGAACGGCACCATTACGACTCGGAATGGTTCCATCTGAAGCGAGGACTCGGAGTGGTTCCATCTGAAGCGACGACCCGAAGTGGTTCCATCAAGAAGTGACGACTCGATCTGGTTGTGGAACCACCGGTCTTGGCTCCGATTCGTTACGACACCGCCACCTTCGGCGTGTCACTGTTCCTTCTTCTCAGATCTGTAAACAAAACAAAAATCAGTTAGAAATAGCATAAGGAGATGAAGGAGATGAAAAGAAAAGAAAATGACAAGGAGAGAGCAGAGAACAAGAAGAAGATGAAAAGAAGGAAAAAAAGATTAAGTCTTGGAGAAACACACAAGGAGAAAGCAGAGAAGTGGAAGGAAAATAAGAACTTGACTAAATTATGGCCGTTAGATAAATACTAATAACGGTGGATGAATGACAAAGCCAATCCTTCCCTTTGAGAATTGACCAATCAGAAGCAATCTTTCTAGTTTTTATTTATAATTTTATTAGCCAAATTATACTACTAAAGTGTAACTACATTAGAGCAAATGGTTGCAAAACAGTGTCTAACAATACCCTAAACTGTAAATATCATTTCATTGCTTTTAAAAACTACTATATCTGAAGAATACATTTATTAAGTAAAGAGAATATAAAATCATTTGTGTAAAAAAATCTAATTGAAACATTTCAACCTAAATCCTAATCATTACACATGAATGTATTACATTTAGGTAACATATGTTTTGTGAAGATGTCCATATATCCAAATTATATTCAATGGTTCTATCTTATAGAAAATATAACCATTATGGTGTCTTATGTTATTTACTAATGATTTACTGTAAGACAATTTAGAAAATAATATATGTGGCTAATTAGTAAAACAGATTTGATTGCAGTGGCAAATTAGTAACAACATTTGTCATTACTTCTTACTAAAACTTTATTGTGTTTTACAGTTTCACATTAGCAACTAATGATACCCTCAACTCCAAATATCTTTTTTTTTTTAATTTTAAAAAATCATATGTAAAAAAAGATATATGATATATTATATGAACAGACTTAGAAAATCATTAATGCAAAACAACTTGATTGATTTAAAAAAAAAAATCTAAATGACTATATACTTGAAACTTGAAACTCTTTTGAGATTACAAGTTATAAAATTTTAAATAGTGATATTATTTGCTACTACATTGCAACTACAATACATTTAAGAGTTGCAAATAAGTTACAAAATAATTGTACATATGTTTTGAAAAATACTGCAACTAATTTGCGACTACCAGTAGAAAATAGTGAAAATTTTTTACCTAAACCCCCAAAGTAACTTATAATCATCGTAGAATGGTCTAGCTCCACAGTAATTTATCTATATACAAGATATATACTAAGATATGAGATATAACAAAAAATGATTGTTAAGTTTATAATTTACAACAAAATTCAAAATATACACATGAAATTAATAAAAATGTGTTTGTTGTGTGGTTATATCCATTTTTTAATGACTCAAATTTATTCAAGATATAGTTAATTTTTTTATTTATTAGACTATTAAGTAATTATATAGAGTAAAAAATAATTAATGCATACGAATAACTAAACTTATATAATTCTAAGTAATGATACTATTTGCAACTACATTGTAACTACAACACACTTGAGAGTTGCAAAAAAGATAGAAAAAGATACATATGTCTAAATATTGTGAATGAATATAATTTACGTGAGAGATGATTAGTTTTCTTGGGTTATTTGATTATTTACTGAACAGTTTGACATAAAATATTTGTGAAATAAGTATCTCAAGGTTTACCAGAAATACTTATTTAGATATTTTGTGAAATAAAAGAAACAAATCCATATAGTTTCAAATTGGGATTGCAAATTAGTGGCAAAAAGTGTCACTGTTTTGTGACTAAAATAAACAAACAAATAAAACAGGTGAACATTAGTGGTAAGTGCCACTGATTTGCGACGCTCTGATATTTTTAGTGGCAATATAGTAGCAATTATACACCCAAGACCTAAATATTCTTTATGATCACATTTTATCAAGTCATATGTACATATTTAAAATATAATAAATATGTAAAAATATGATGTGGTAAAACTTCCAATCTTTCCTTGTACTACCTAAAGAAAATAGGTTAAAAGTTAGTGAATTGGTAGTAATATATTATTCTGGGAAAATAAATAAACTAACCTCATGTCCAACAAACAAAACAAAATCGAATTAAAAATAAACTTTCAAAATTTTAACAAAAGTGGCAAAGTAGTTACATAAATTGTCACATTTTTGCAACCATACACTTTTTGATTATATTAGTAACCAAAATGCGACTACAGCTTTTGTGATTACGTAGGAAGTTGCAAAATAGTTGTAGTTTTGCAACTACATTATAACCCAAATTTTTAGTTATATATAAGTTGGAAAAACGTGGTAACTAAGCGACTAAATTGCTACATAAATATTAGGTTGCAACATTGCAACTGATTTATGATTAAATTTATTGAGTCTCAAATTAGTTACTACTAAGTGACAAAATCATTGCACATTTTTGCAACTATCACTGTGGTTGCAAAATGGAGTAGCTAAATTGATGTTTTCTGTAGTGGCCAGGCCAGCCAGCGTCCAGCGTGCCGCCGGCGCCGAGCCAGCCAGCGTCCAGCGTGCCGCCGGCGCCGAGCCAGCCAGCGTCCAGCGTGCCGCCCGGCGCCAGGCGAGTGCCGCCGGCGCCGAGCCAGCCAGCGTCCAGCGTGCCGCCGGCGCCGAGCCAGCCAGCGTCCAGCGTGCCGCCCGGCGCCAGGCGAGTGCCGCCGGCGCCGAGCCAGCCAGCGTCCAGCGTGCCGCCCGGCGCCAGGCGAGTGCCGCCGGCGCCGAGCCAGCCAGCGTCCAGCGTGCCGCCCGGCGCCAGGCGAGTGCCGCCGGCGCCGAGCCAGCCAGCGTCCAGCGTGCCGCCGGCGCCGAGCCAGCCAGCGTCCAGCGTGCCGCCCGGCGCCAGGCGAGTGCCGCCGGCGCCGAGCCAGCCAGCGTCCAGCGTGCCGCCCGGCGCCAGGCGAGTGCCGCCGGCGCCGAGCCAGCCAGCGTCCAGCGTGCCGCCCGGCGCCAGGCGTCTTCTTGCGTCTGTGGGTTTTCGTTGTTCGATCTTTCCGCCGTACCGCTTATGGAAATCTTTTGAGTTTTGGGAAGGTCTTTAGCCGTAGATTTTGAGATAACCGTTTTGACCCAAACAAGAGCAAAGTGAGGTTTCCACAGGCGAGGTGACCTTGGTGATAGTTGTTCTCGTCCCACGGCGAGGTGGCGGGAGAGTGATTTTGTTCCTTCGTAAAATCTCAACGGAAACTCCGATTGAGGCGAAGCGAAAGCCATTTTGACCTAGACACAAAGGAGAACAAAGTGGGCTCTTACTAAGGCGAACTGGGAAGACTGATCTTACCTTATGACAAGTCGCCCTAGTAAGATCAAGCTCAGACCTCCTTTCGTTTTCCGTTTGTTCCTCGAGAGTTGTTTGTAAGAAGTATGGCAGTGGGAATCGGTGAACCGATTTTCCGTGCTTCTGTTCCACAGTAATATAGGGTTTCCCAAGGTTTCGAGGAGAATAAGTTTTATTTTTCCGAGAGGTTCTCGAAAAGCGTTTTTCGTAGAAACCTTGCTCGCTATGCATTTCTCTAACTTGGTAACAAGGCAATTTTTGGGGTTTGATAGATTTTATCGTTGCCCTTTCTGTTTAGATAGAGAAATTGCGAGCTCGTTTTTGTGCTCTTCCTGTGGCGGAAAGCCGCGGCTAGGTTTTTGATTTGCTCGAGCACCGTGGCGTTTCGCGTGGCGTTGGCCATAAGACGATCGCTGCTGGAGTTGTTTTACCATTGTTGACGAACTGCAACTTTTTCTTTCATATTTCTTGACATTGGTTCGACTGCGTTTGGGCCGTATGAGTAAGAGTAATCCGCCCCACCCTCCTTCTAGCCAAACTGTGGGAACCGAAATTCACACCGTCAATTTTAATGAATAAGATTGCGGAGGAAAGCCAAGTTAACCCAACTTTCCTTGAAGGTCCGGATTCTCTGCGACAGCCAACGACAAGTGACCGAATAAATGCGGAAAAAGATTTGTTAAGATTTGAGACTGGACCTTAAGAAAGGCTGCCTACGTACCCCTTTCGAGGATCAAGTCGGACGTAGTTCAGTTAGAAAGAATTGAACAAGAGATCGAACCGTCTGGGCGTTCGTCTAGTATGGCGTTGTCATAAAGCAGGCATGTCGAAGATAATGCCTAGGGTTTCTATGCGCGGAGCTCTTAAGTAAAATTGTCCGCTCCTTTCGAGAGGAGCGGAGATTTGCGAGCAGGAGGCGACCAGACGTTCTAGGGCCTGGTTCGTCTAATATGAGCGTTGGTCATAAAGCGGGCATGTCGAAGATAATGCCTAGGGTTTCTATGTCGGAGCTCTGAGTAAAAGTATAGTTAGATCCTTCCGAGAGGAACGGGTCTGCGGAGAAGATAAAACTAGAACAAGAGGCGCCGACGCTCGAGTCCTGCCTCGCTGGCCTAACCGCCTAAGTTCTAAGTTCTCTAAGCTAGCAGGATGCTCTAAGTCTCCAATCTAGGATTTTCGGATCCCCTTCTCTTCTGCCCTTGCTCTCCTTATATATCCACTCCAAGGTCGGTTTGCCTTAGGATGATGGACCTCGCCTTTGGGCCCAAGCTTATCTCTTGAGGAAGTATTCCATTTTCGTCGATCTTTGTAATTATCCTCGAGTTTTCGGTGACTTGATGTTTATCCGATGTTGGGATATCGGACAAACTGTCATAGCCTGATTGGGCCTGAATTCCTAAATTAGTAAGTTAGTCCGTGGACTTGTCTTAAGTCGTTAAGCGTTTTATACGATTTCGGAAAACTATCTTTCTCGTAAAATAAACCGTATAACCTAAAGGATTGATGTTCAAGTTAATCGACCTTGTTCTATACGATATCTTCTACGAAATCCAATCCTTCTAGTTTTGTCGTAAAACATCGAGGGCGATTCCAATCGAAGTCGTAGGATGTTTATTCGTAGCGTGATCGTCCCAAACTCATGATGATTGATCCAAACAAGCCAAGATGGGATCAGACCGAACACGATGGGACCGAGACCGGGGCGGGGCCGTCGGCCGCGCCAGGCGAGTGCCGCCGGCGCCAGGCCAGCCAGCGTGTCGGTGCCGCCGGCGCCAGGCCGGTGCCGCCGGCGCCAGGCCAGCCCGCGACGACGGTGCCGCCGGCGCCAGGCCGGTGCCGCCGGCGCCAGGCCAGCCAGCGTGTCGGTGCCGCCGGCGCCAGGCCGGTGCCGCCGGCGCCAGGCCAGCCAGCGTGTCGGTGCCGCCGGCGCCAGGCCGGTGCCGCCGGCGCCAGGCCGGTGCCGCCGGCGCCAGGTCGGTGCCGCCGGCGCCAGGCCGGTGCCGCCGGCGCCAGGCCAGCCAGCGTGTCGGTGCCGCCGGCGCCAGGCCAGCCAGCGTGTCGGTGCCGCCGGCGCCAGGCCAGCCAGCGTGTCGGTGCCGCCGGCGCCATGCCGGTGCCGCCAGCGCCAGGCTGTAGATCTCGGCGAGGGCTTCGATTTGATATCTTGATCGTTTTCTGGTTCCTCACGGTTTGAAGAGCGACCTCTTGAAGTTCGAGGCAGATTCTTTTATGTTTAGGGTTTTGTGGTGATCGAATCTTGATGTCGTTAGGCGGACCGATCTTTCGGGGATTCGTCCACCGCGCCCGTAGTCTTCGATCTCACGAGAGTGGATATTCTAATTTGAGAAAATCTCGTATAACTCCTTTTAGAAATTATCCGAGACTTTTTGTTTCAAGAAATACTTTCTAGAGACTTTCAGTCATTGATTCCGTCGCGACCGATTTTGACACCAACAAAATCCAGTTTTGTCCTTCTAATTACGATTAGTAAAAAAATAATTACTGATTAGTAAAAAGTAAATAAGGTAAAGAGTGAATAAAGGTAAAAGAAAAGAAAAAAAAAAGTAAAAAAAAGAAAAGTCTAAAAACATTTCTGTCGTCTCTCCGTCGAAGCTCTCACACAAGGCGATTCCCGACTTCGACATCTCTGTCGTCTCTCCGGTCCGTTTTCGTTCGCCGGCGAACTGTAAGGGGAGAAACCATTTTTCTTCCTTCCTTCCTCTGTGGTATGTCGAATACAATCCTTTTGTTCTTTCTCCGACCTATTTTTCTGTATAAACTATGTGACCTTGTTATATCCGACAGAGGAAGAAATTGGCATTAGCACGAGGCGGACGAAGCTGTCATCGCTCATTAAAAATACCGTTGGTGTTCGATTTCATCTCTGTTCCTCTTTGCCCAAATTTGAAGGTTAGGGTTTTAGATCCCCTTTTCAATTTTGATTTTTTCGACATTTTCTTGATGTGCATGTATTTCTAAATTACTGAATGGCCTAGAAACCGAGATTGATTCAAGTTTATTGTTAAACCTGTAAAAGAAAATGATTCTATAGCTTCTTTGGAATCGGGTTTGTTATTTGAATTCAAAATCCAAAGAACTTCAATGTGTTTATTTGAATGTACTAGGAAGTAATTGAATTGTTAAAAAGCAAATTGATTTATGTTTATGGTTTTGAATTTAGAGAATGATATTTTACCACTTATCTTTGCGAGAAAATAAGATGGTTGTATCTTGTTGTTGTTGTTCATTTTTGATTTCGTGTAAAAAGAATGACTAACGAGTTGATGTTTTGATTTCATGTTATATAGGAATGGCTTACCAGGTTCCAAAACGTATTCTAGAAGATGGAGCTGAGATCCAGATTGATAAGATTAACAATACGTGTAGACGTAGGACTCTGGATATGGTGAAGAGTGTTCTGAAGGATGAGTATGAGGAAGTTATGCAAGACCCTGTCTTCGGTCCAATTCTGGCAATCCTAGACAACAAGCTCATGTACTCAGGGAAGATTATTCACAGCTTCATATGCAAGCAGCTCAAGGTTTCCAAGCTTCACGAGTTGTGGTTTCTATTTGCAAAGAGGCCTCTTAGATTTTCTATGCAAGAGTTTCATGCTGTGACTGGACTCAAGTTCAAGGATGAACCCGACATAGACTTTGAAGATTGGAAGGATGATAAGGGGTTTTGGAGCGTGGTGCTGAAGCAAAACAGGAAGATCAACTTACTGAGTATAAGGACTGAGCAACTTAAAGTCTGCAACAAATGGACATATGTGGACAGGGTGAGGCTAGTCTATCTCTGTATTATCCAAGGATACCTCATAGCTAGGGATGATAGAGTTCATATCCCTCATCAGTACATCCGTTTGGTGATGGACTTTGAGAAGATGAGGATGTTTCCTTGGGGTCTGCACGCGTTTGATGATCTGGTTGATTCAATACACAAAGCAACCAAAGATCTTCACCTGAAGAACAGTTACGTGTTGGATGGATTCTCCATTGCGTTTCAGATATGGGTTATGGAGGCAATCCCAGACATTGGTACTATGGTGGGAAAAAAGATCAACAAAAACATTACAAAAGTGAGATGTCGAAATTGGAAAGGAAGTGGGAAAGTGTCCTATCAAGATATCAGTAGCCTAGAGTCCCACTTTAATAAGGTACTCATCTTTCCTTTACTTATATTTTGACTGTATTATGAGAATGATTTAAATTTAGTTGTGATCGGATTTGTTCTTGTCAGGCTGATCTGTTCCCATTTATATCCGCTACTGAGAACAATGATGTGATTCTGGACGATCAGTTTCTTAGGGAAGATGAGAAGACAGACGAAAGAGTTGATCGTATTGTTGCTATGATCAATCAAGATTGGTCACAATTTGTATGGGAAGTTCATGCTTTGCCTCGCAATGTGGACATGTCCGATGAAGAAGACCGTGTTGCTGTCAAAGATGTCACAGAAACCCATATGGAGGAATCGACAAATGTAGAGGAACCGGCTGTTGTTGCAAGAAGGGGAAAGCGTAAGATAAATGATCCTGGTGCCGAGTCCCGAAAGAAACAACTGCTTTGTCAACGGGCGTCTGAGCAAAACATTGGTGTCTCAGGTGAACTGAAAAATTTCATTGAAGGCTTGTTCACCTCTTCTTTCAACTCTTTAAAAGAGTTGGTGCAGAAATACATTCAAGAGCGTTTTGACAAGGTCGACAAAGAGATGTCTCAACTCAAAGAAGTGGTGTCTCAGATTCCTGGCCCGTCATATACAATGACAAAAGAACGAGCATCTGAGATTTCGTGTCCTTCAGCAACAATGGGGAAAGACCAAGAAAAATCACAACAGACTCCGTGTCCTTCACCAGCAAAGGAAAAAGGCAAAGGCAAGGCAAAGTCTGTGGTTCCTCCTACGGTTCGTCGTAGCCCTCGGCGAACAAGAAAGGTAACCATACTGTAATGAAGCTTTGTAATGTTCTTGGTGTTGGTTTGTAATATAGAAGAATTTTATTTTGTTGTAATTTTCTCTTTCCTCTTTTGTAATGTTCTTGGTGTTTTTTTTTGTAATAATATCGGCTGGTAATTTTTAGTTAGTTATTTGCTATGAAGTGAACTGATTGTAATGTCCTCTTTTGTAATGTCCTTGTTGTTTAATGAATCTTTTGTTATGTGGTTTGCCTCTTCTGTTTTGTCCTTGTGGTTTGCCTCTTTTGTTATGTCCTTGTTGATGTTTTGCTAATAATATGATGGTTGGTTTTCTTAACAGGAGACTGAAACTGAAGACATGATGGATTTTTTGGAGAATTGTCACAATCATCTAAAAATGGAGTTATGGGGACGCAAGAGTATCTACAGAACGCCATGGGGAAGCTTTCTCAAGTTTCGCATGTTGATGGTTTTGATCCCTCACAACAATTCGATCTGGAAGAAGAAGCAGAATTGATTACTCCATTATCATCATCTAGTCCTGCAAATTGGAAAAAACTGAGTCTCAAAGATACAGAACTACCTGAGGACCGGGTGAACGACAAAGATCACTCATTAGTGTTTGTCCCTGAAGAATCATGGGTGAAACTTATGGAGTGGTCCTCAACTTCCAAACAGTAAGTCAATGCCTTTCCTCAGTGCAGTTAATTATATTTTTTCGTGAAGCTCAGTAGTGTTTTGCATCGCAGAGACCTTAAAATTGGACCTTCTATGTTTACAACCGAGTTAGCATCACGGGTCATGGGACCTGCCATTTGGGTGCAGAATCAAGTGAGTTTTAAAACTCTAAACGTACTTACAACACTTTTCTATCCCCTGGTTTCTTATTTTTTTTCTACACTGACTTATAATCTCTTCTAAAATATTCAGGAAATTGATGCTATGATGTTCTTGTTCACTGAGAGGACTACTTTGCGACGATGGAAACCAACTAAAGTAGCATTCATGACCTGCATGTTCAGTAATCAAATAAAGACCTCATTCCAAGAGTTTCGGAAGGACAGGAAGAAATGGGAAGTATCAGAACTGCTACACCAGTACGGCAGTGGGGAACTTCCAGCACACGGACGAACTGGACTGATGTGGGATCTTGACGTTACACGCATGTATGTGCCTCTAAATGTCGGTAAACACTGGATCTCTATGTGCGTCGACTTTGTTTCTCGTTCGATAGAGGTCTTTGACTGTGAGGGATTGAAATACACCAAGGAAATCGAGCCATTTGCTGTTCTCATCCCTAGAATTGTCAAAGCTGTTCAGTCTTCGAAGAGTCGACATCAACACTTGGTCAAGCAATATACGGTCAGTTACGCCCCAATGCCCTTCTTACTAAACAAGAGTGGCTGCGATTGTGGAGTATATGCGTTGAAGCACATTGAATGCCATCTTCTAGGCTTCGACATCTCTGTTGTGAATGACGACAATATTCGTGAAGCGCGCCAAAAGATTGCTTATGACCTATGGGAAGCTGCTAATGATCCTGTGCTTACTTCGAGAATGGCACAATTCATTCCTCCAAAGACAATTACAAATCCTTTAGTAGAACTTGAATGAAATGTTTGAATTATATTGTTAGGAATGATGTTGTTATTTGGGTGTGTTATTGAGACATTGTTATTTAACTATCTTATTTTGAATGAAATTTTTCAGCCCTATATCTATACCCTATATCTATACCCTATGTCAATACCCTAAATGACAATGTTAGATAAGGCAAACATATTGACCAAAAAAAAGATTAGACAATCGATTCCAACCCTCTTGTATACCCTATCTATACCCTAAATGACAATGTAAGATAAGACAAACCTATTGACCAAAATAAAATAAAGACAAACGAATCCAACCCTCATCTATCCTCTATCTATACCCTAAATGACAATATAAGATAAGACAAACATATTGACCAAAATAAAAAACGATTCCAACCCTCTTCTATACAAATCTTACTAACCAAAACACATACAAATTGACATACTATATACCATACAAGCTTAAAACGATGGTTTGCCCTAAAAATAAACATATAAATCACCAGTCGCCTCTCCTTCTTTCTCTATTTCTCAATAAACCGATCATGAAGAACAATAGAGGGATTCCTTCCAAATGCTGGTGTGGGAACGGGATTACCACTTTTGTTTCCAAAACAGAAGAGAACCCATACAGACGATTCTTCCGATGTGAGATCGGTTTACAGGTAACTCTGATATCTAATATCAATTTTTTTTGTTCGAGATCTCAATTGAATTTTTTTTCGATTCAGAGAAAGAAGGAACAACATCTTTTAAGTGGGTAGATGAGGCTCTGTGTGACGAGATTCAATTGATGCGCGAGCAACAGTCGAGAATGGCCGAAGAAATTGAAGATCTTAGAGGTTCTTTCAAAAATACAGTGCAGGAAGAAGTAATGAACAATAAGAATTCGGGAGATGTAGGATGTGTAGGAACCATTCTCAGTTTCTTATGTCTGTGTTCGAAATTTGATTGATATTGTAAGGTTCTCTGATTCGAGATACTTTGAGAAGATCAAATGCGTTTGTTACTCTGTTTGATATTCACTCTTATGGTGGATCAAATCTGAATACAACTTAACATTGAGTTAAACATGAATAACTTGCATAAGAAGAAACATCTGAATTCAACATTAAACAAGATAATCTGAGAAAAAGTAGATACTGAGTTCAACACCACAAAACTAGAAGCAAGGTTCGACATGAAACAAGATAATCTGAGAAACAACTCAGAAACATTGGATGCAAAAGACAGAATGCTTGAATCCTATATTGCTCTATCACATGTTGACCTATTGTGACCTTCAATACCACATCGACTGCATTTGCGACGTTTAGTGCATTGAGTTCCTTGTGAAGAACGGATCTTGTCTTCAACTGTCTCATATCTTCGTTTCTTTCTCCTCCCAGCACCTCTTCTACTCTCTGGAGGAAGGACCTTCGAATGCTTAACGTGAGATGGGACGATCCATGAATCTTCGGGGACATTAATAGGATTGATGCTTTCCGCATAGACCGATCTCCAAGAAGCAGTGGTGTACATCTCATCAGTGAGCGTGTGTGCTTGTTTGCCAACACTGAAAGCTGCTTTTATGGCGTGCCTGCATGGGATTTTCATCAACTCGAATTTTCCACATGAACATGTGCGTCTAACCAAGTCAACCAGACAATCAATAGTGTCGCCTTGGACCAAAAATATGTCATCCCCAATTGGGAAAACCTGAAACTTCTTACCCTTCTCAATCCTTCGGTCAATCTTCTTCTCCACAGCAATGGTCAGTGGCTGTGTATGCTTAGAACTTTTTCTTTTACGTTGGACAAACCATCGAGTCATCATCTCTCTTATGCTGTCCAACAAAGGTATAACTGGAAACTCTCTTGGTGTACGCAAAGCAGAATTGATCGATTCAGCAGGGTTTGTGGTCCTGATATCATACCTGTAACCCGGAAATTGACAACGAGCCCACTTCCTCACATCAGCTTGTATTAGATAGTTTCCAATTTCAGGACTAATTGAGAAGATAGCACTGAACATCTTCTTAAAATCAGAAACTCGATAGGCTTTAGAAGCCTTTGCCACCAAAGCAGTGACTCCTTTACCCTTGAAATATGTTACAACATTGTTGAGCAAGTGGTGGATGCAAATACCATGATGAGAACGCGGAAACACATTCGCTAGAGCTTTAGCAATTGAGGCATTCCTGTCTGACACAAAAGCTACACTCTGATCATCAGCAATTACGACATTAAGTTGTCTCATAAACCATTCCCACGACCGGTCATTCTCTGAGTCGACAATTCCAAAGGAAATAGGATATAGGTTCGAGTTTCCATCTAAAGCAGTAGCAACCAGTAAAACTCCCTTGTATTTGCCCTTCAAAAATGTCCCATCCACAACAATAACTTTCCGAATGGCAGCATAAAAACCGCGAATTGACTGACCATATGAGATGAAAGCGAATCGGAATCTCCCAGTGCTATCAGTTTCATAACATGTGTGTGTTCCGGGATTAGCTTCCTTCATCATGTGCAAGTATTTGGGAATTTTTTGATAACCTATCTCCGAGATGCCTCTCACAGCATTTACTGCATACTCACGTGCCTCCCAAGCTAGAGAGTAGGGTATCTCAACGCCATGAGCATTACGCATAAACTGGATGATATCATTAGGTTTCGGCCCTTCCTTCAACCTTTCATACTTAGGAATAATGAGAGTACCAACTGTCTTTGATGAAGCTGTCCGAACAGAGTGTTTCCTTGTTGATGCAGCACATGAATGATAAGGTACATACTTTGTGATAGTGAAATATGAAGACCCTGTTAATCCCTCTGCGAGAACACGCCAGGTACAATCATCATCCGCGCAACGAGCATACCAAACTCTTTTATCCGACTTTGCAACCGTGTAGTCGAAATTATGTTTCATTGCACATATTTCCATTGTTGCCTTCAAAGCGGTTTTGCTACTAAAATGTTGACCTTTCTTCACAACATCAACCAGAGAAAAACGGACAGTCTTTCCATTGATCATACCTTTCTCAAGCTTGCTTTCATCATCACTTTCATCGCTTTCACCATCAATATCATCTGCAACTTCATACGGCTTGGGCACCTCATCTCTGTTAGGCGACTCAGTAGCATCTTCATTCAACTTCAAATCCACTTTGATATTGTTTGCCTCGGCCTTTGATCGAATACACACACACAACCGCGTCGAAGCTTTATTCTTCACATATGTAAGAAAACTTTTGAGTTGCCGATCATTGGTGATGAAAACAGGGGGTGAATCGATGCCAATGACCAAATCAGAAGGTAAGTAACTCAGCTCGATATTCACCATGTTTACATCGATCTCGAAGTCTTCACAAACCATAGCTCTTAGGTTATCAAAGGTTTTGCTTGTGTCCAAAGTAAGTAATCTACCTCCTTTTTCTTCATCAACAAGGAATGTCCATCCACTTCTTTTGGACGATTTCCACAAACCAGAATAAGCATAGATGTGCATTTTGGAATAAAAACTTGAAATTATTAGGAGAATCTTGGAAGAACAATGAAAAGAAGAAGCCCCAAATTGACATCCAAAATCGGTTTGCCAAAGAAGAAGACGCAGAACTGGGGATTTTTTAAAAAGGAAAGAAAAATATTTAAAAGATTTAGTGAATAATTGTTAACCGTTTTCTTGCTTAATTTTCGGATTTTGTTTGAAAATCGTGGCAGAACATGCATTCTACCAATGTTAGAAAAGAGATGGAATCGTAGATAGGAAATACTGAAACGATAGATAAAAGAAAAAGCCGCAGAATGTATGTTATACCAAGCCAGATATGAGAATAATAAGAATTTCTTGTGATCTACCAACAATACAGAACGTAGAAGATGTCGTAGATTTTAAACTCTTCCATAGTAGATGTTTATGTTATTGGTGTATTATGTATTCTACTTTCGGTAGATCATAATATTTTTAGTGTATTGCGCATTCTACGCATGGTAGATCGTTATGCCTTACCTAGAATGCAGATTCTAAGTCTCCGCAGATGGTAGATCAGATATTCTAACACTTTTACTCAATTTGTGAACTTACTATTCCAAATTTTTTTTTATAAAAAAAATATTTTTCATATATGAACATGCTTTTGGACTACTTGTTTCATATTTTAAAAATATTTTTGCATTGTAAATATATTGTTATGAATTTTTATTTGTCAAAAGGGTAGTAAAAGTCCAAAAGTGACAAAATTTGATTTTGTTCTAAGGGGACAAAAGTAGAGTTTTTTTGTTCCATTTTTCCAAATTTCCCTTTGTTATATGGATATGTGTATAACTACGATATTTCTACACAAAAATATAATTTATACCAAAAATGGTTTCCTACTGTAGGTGAAGGAATAAAAATTTAATTTGTTTGCATTTAAATAACATTGTATTAATTCGGTTGATAATTATCTGTTTGTGAATACAGAAAAAAATGTAACGTATTATTGTGCATTGGAGTAAAAAAGATTGAAATTTATTTTTTAGTAAAGCAAAGTATAATACAGATGATGTGTAAAATGGATTTCCCAATTTTTTATGTTGGACCTTTACTATGTGCTATAAGTCACAGAGAGACAGTCAATGACCTATATATTTATGCCTGCTTTAATATAATTGTTGAAATTCACATTAACTGTATATTATTGTTTTCATAAAAATTTCATAAGAGCAATTTGCGTTATTCTATACATAAATGGTTTCCAAAAACGTGCAAATTTTCGATTTGAAAGTTACTATAGTAGTTTAGCTTTACGAACACACACAATTTGAATTTGATAAAAAATCAGTTTATTATATTGAAAAAGACGAACATTTTAAATCAATGACATGTTAGTTATTGTAAATAAGATGCTGTAAAAGCTTATTTTATTCTATAGTCAAAGACTCATATATATACAAGTATTTAGATCGTCATAATAGACCGTCATAAGATAAATGAAAACATATCAATTCCTAATCTATCTAAGAAAAGGATAAATACAAATATGAAAAAGTACAAAGTAGATAAGTATAAGGAAAGTAAAGCTGGCCGCCAATCTCCTAATGGGCTGGACGCCTCCTTCCTTCTTCATGGGCCGGTCATGGACCGGGCTTGGTTATGGGCCGTCCACCATATGATTTATAACACTCCCTTGGACGCCATAACCGTTCAGAGTTCGTAGTGTGTTTCATGTTGCCTCATTAAAACCTTACCAGAAAAACCCAGTGGGACAAAACCTTGGTGAAGGAAAAATAGTACAATACACACTACTCCCCCTGATGAATGCATCACTGAAGATCTTCTTGTATGAGCTTCTGAATGTTGCTTCAGTGAACTTGAAGTTCTTGTGCTTCTTTGTTGTCGTCCACTCCATAATCTGGTCGGACATGTTTTATGGTTCTCGACCAAAACATACTTACAGACATGGACACTCTACACATGGAAGTGTCTCTTTTGTTATCGTCCATCTAACTTGGATAGACCTCGATCATAAACGCTTACGGATTGCCTCATGGTCCATAGGGATGTAATTTATCATCCTGTCGACCATCGCAGCGTTCTGTTTTAATAAGTTCATGGCTTTTGATCTTTCTTGCCTTCAGCAATGCCATATTTATCAGACCTCGACCAGACATACACCTGGTCACTCTCTTGGGTCATTGTGGTTCCTCTTTACCCACTGATACACATAATGGCTCATACTTGTATTGCAGTTTCATACATAAACTTTGTTAGTTAAACATCGCAACCCATACTTATATTTTGATGGCGTTTCATGACCTTCTTGCTGTGGACTACACCACGTGCTGAAACATATATGTTAGGTCATGGACCTTGTCCACACATGCCTATAACTTTCCCATGAATGGCTAATATATTGTAGCCCAATGTTGCTGCAATGACATGATCAGTGTGCTGCGATGATGTTACTACAATGTCTTTATACATTGTTGTTGGTTCCTAAGGACCTTCTTTACCATCAGCTATATATTAAACTATGCATATTGATATGCATGCTGATAGTTGGTACCTCAAGGCCATACCACGTTTTTTGAGTTAACATGTTGGTTGTCTCACATGGACGATTGGGCCGGAACATGGCCGGACATGGTCTTTGATTGGTATGGACTTTGGCGTGAACCTTAATGGTTCCCTTTGCCTTTTCTTATGACCATCTCACATTACACTATGTATTTGTGGCGTGCTGATCTCAATATACACACACACGGCTATGATCTCTACTACAAATCATTGTAGTCCCATCATATGTAAAACATAGCCTGTCCAAGAATCAATCGATAACTTGTATCATCGAAACCAATTAACTTTTCTTTAAGTTGGTTTAGTATAAACACAAGGAACTTCTTTCATAATGATATATGGGCTGATTTGGATTGTTCTTTATAAAATTCCTTTACTAAGTATTACTTGGTCTATCATATCATATACAACTTTTTTGCTTCAGTCCATAAATGGCTTAGGAACAACGCTGTTCTATGAGAACTTCTTTTCTCATCTTTCAGGTACCTTTATTACCTTTATCCAGTGATCAATATGCTGCTTACTACATCATTATTTCTTACTTATGACCAGACCTTTATCAATTTCGAATTTGTGTAGTAGCATCCACCACATAGGAATATATCTCCTTATAATATATTCCATGGTCTCTGTGAGTATCCTTGTGTAACAAGCCATCCTATGAATGTTGTAAGTAGGAACATGAACACCTTAGTCCACGTGATCATGTACTATATCTCACGGTTTTTCTTTTCCTCATGAGACCCATTTTTCACTAGTTTTATCTTATCAGATGGCGTTTCTATATATATGGCCAATACGCCCATCTCTTCTATAGATTCTTTAAATCCTTCTTTAAACCCCACTTCTTCTTTTAATCTATGAATGCATTCTTGTATTCACGTGGGTTATGATCCTCGCTTATATCTTTAAAACTCAAGTGCTGTTTTCTTATGCATCTTTATCATTTTTGTGTCGACACTCTTATGTATATTGTTCCATTGTGTTCCAGACATGATCCAATCGATTTGAGATCTCACTCTTATCAAGGACCTTTATTACCTTGCAGCTTGGCGTCCCAAGCTACATGGTTTGGTACCTTAGATGTTCAGCTGCGCAGCCTTATCTCAATGTATGGTCTGGTTTCCCTTATGACCTCGGATCTGTCATTCTATGCACCTTTCTTTCTTTCCGAGGTTCCTTATCTTATGGAACATATTGGTCTATCTTTAATAGACTTTGTAGCAACTTGATTATATCTCTTCTAGGACATCAAATTCGTTGGTGCAAGCTGGTATGACTTAGTCATTCTTTTCTTTTCGGGTCTAATCTGTCTGGCATTCAATTAGCTAGCTTTGTATAATCTCTTTCTTTCTTTGGACGTCTTTAAATCATATTCTCTGGTCCGAGGATCTTGCCAAGACAAAGATGGTTAATACCATTCCATTTCTCTTATTAATCTTTTACCAGCTTATTACTTTCTCCCCCTGATGTTGGATAGTCGGATTCATTAGTCATGCAATCCGTGTACCTGGCCATAATTTGATCACCCATATTTGGCTCAAGGTCTCTTAAAACTCGTGGGAGAAAGACATACTTATATCCAACATATATTCCCAATCCTCTTCTGAGGTTCCATCTTAGACGGCACATATGTTTTGTGGTGGTTTATTCAAAGTCTCTTAAGATGGTGTCTGTCTGGCTCATGACCCGTATTCAATCTGAGATGGGAATATCTATGCTCACTTATATGGCCTGATGCATATTAACCTTATATACATGTAAAACTCGTGATGTCCCCAAGCTTATAGACTTTTAGAATCTGAACCTTATAGGTAATGGCCTGTACGGCCAAGCTGTCATATTCATGTTTTATAGTATGGTCATGGACCATGGGTGTGTCTTCACTCCCCCTCATGAACATGCTATAATCTTTAGATGCTTGGGACATTATAGCCTAATGAGTTTCCCTTGTGTACATGTTACACAACGTGAGATTTTATGGGATAACTCTTTGTGCCTTTTGCAATATCAATCTTTGCATCAAGTTTAGACCAGGATGGCTAATCCGGTCATGCCATAAAGTGTGTAAATTTCGTGGGTCAACCAATCTGGTTACCTAGGCCTTTTGCCTTTATCATACTGATCTTAGCATAGTTCAGATCAATAGAGAATGCAGGTGTGGCCTTTGGGCGATTCTCATAACTTTGAAGGAACCTTTTGTTTCCTTTTGCCCATTGTATCATTGTGGAAACCATTCTTATATCTCTGTATTTTATAATCTCAATTGGTTTCTCTGGGTGGATATAAAGCATCTGAATGCTTGCCCTTATACATATATGGCCGTAGCCCTTAATGTGTACCATACCCGCAATTTTATCTCTTATCTCTTTGGACAATTAAAAGGAACTCTTTTCCTTTGCTCATGGTTTCACTATGAAATCATTCATTCATTCTTTAAAATGAAAAGATTTTAGATGATTTTGTATATATCATTAATTATAGATTTATAGATATAATTTTCGAAGAAAATTTCAGAGATAAGATTTTAATATCAACTTTTCATTCATATAATAAATTCTAAGAAACATTTTTGTTTAAATAAAGCAAACACCAAATCATGAAACACAAAAATCAGAATGTCGAAAATCTTATTTTCTTAGTCAATAGACAAACCGGCCACACCATTCATTATTTTGGACATGGCTACTTCGGATTCCTCATGCATCTCACTGCTTTTCTTTAGCAATTTCTTCTGCTCAATTATCAATAGGCATGAAAGCATATCATTATAGGTGGTGAAGCCTTTTTCTCTTAAGGTATATTGTAACAATAGATCACTTGGATTGGCTGTGAGGAAGGTCTTTTCCAGTAAATCCTCATCTGTTACCACTTCACCACATAGTCTCAGTTTGTAAACAACTTTGGACAAAGCCAAGTGATAATCGTCCACAAACTCAAAGTCTTGGAATCTGAGACTCATCCATTCATGCCTGACCTTTGGTAATAACACCATTGTGTATCTGGACTTTAATTCTGTCCAAAGGTCATGAGGATTCTCAATATGTAGATACTGATTTCTCAGTTCCTCAGTGAGATGATGGCGCATAATTGTTATGGCCCTATACTTTTCACTTTCAGTTGCATAATCACCCTGAATGATACTCCTACCGAGTCCTCTTTATTTCAGGACAACTGAAGTGTTCATTGCCCATTCCAACCAATTATCTCCAGAGAGATTTAGGGCATTATAATCCGAAGGCTCAAATTTCGACATCTGAAATCATATTTACCAATCAATTCAAGATTTCATAGATTCATAGAATTCATGCAACCAATTCAAATAATCAATGCATACGGTTTCACAAGTCTCTCGACCAAAACAATTTACTACTCGACCATGGTGCGAGACAAGTTGAGATTTTATATGTGAATGCGATCAATGCATCAATCAAAACAAGTAATCTCAAAGATGAATGCCAAACGGCCACCAGTATGCAAGCAAGGTCACACGACCATCTAAGGTGATTACTTATCTAGCAATATCAATGCAAAGCCACACGGCTAAGAGATGAATCAATTCTATATGATCTTTAATCAGATTTTGAACACCTTAGCAATCAGATTTCTAAGTGATCATGATGCAACCGGTTCTATTCAAGCAATCAATCAATTCGATTTTTAATCATCCTAGCAAAACAGTTTCTAGGTGATAATTCAACCAAGTTCGGATTTGAATATTTAAAAACAGTCATGATCAGGTTCAGATTAATGCAAAACAATTAATCTAGCAACAATCCTAATCAGATTCAGATTCAAAATATTTGAACTTCAATCAATATGAAACAATACGAATTCATTCAAGCAATATCAATCAATCAAACAATTTCGATTTTTAGGGTTTTGAATTGTTCCATGCATGGCATGTGGATTGCATCCATGCGGTTTAGATTTTGATTTTGGTTTTGGTTTTAGATTTTGATTTTGGTTTTGGTTTTAGATTTTAGTTTCTAGATTTTAGATTTTGGTTTTGGTTTTAGATTTTAGTTTCTAGATTTTAGATTTTGGTTTTGGTTTTAGATTTTGATTTTGGTTTTGGTTTTAGATTTTAGTTTCTAGATTTTAGATTTTGGTTTTGGTTTTAGATTTTAGTTTCTAGATTTTAGATTTTGGTTTTGGTTTTAGATTTTAGTTTCTAGATTTTAGATTTTGGTTTTGGTTTTAGATTTTAGTTTCTAGATTTTAGATTTTGGTTTTGGTTTTAGATTTTAGTTTCTAGATTTTAGATTTTGGTTTTGGTTTTAGATTTTAGTTTCTAGATTTTAGATTTTGGTTTTGGTTTTAGATTTTAGTTTCTAGATTTTAGATTTTGGTTTTGGTTTTAGATTTTGATTTTGGTTTTGGTTTTAGATTTTAGTTTCTAGATTTTAGATTTTGGTTTTGGTTTTAGATTTTAGTTTCTAGATTTTAGATTTTGGTTTTGGTTTTAGATTTTAGTTTCTAGATTTTAGATTTTGGTTTTGGTTTTAGATTTTAGTTTCTAGATTTTAGATTTTGGTTTTGGTTTTAGATTTTAGTTTCTAGATTTTAGATTTTGGTTTTGGTTTTAGATTTTAGTTTCTAGATTTTAGATTTTGGTTTTGGTTTTAGATTTTAGTTTCTAGATTTTAGATTTTGGTTTTGGTTTTAGATTTTGATTTTGGTTTTGGTTTTAGATTTTGATTTTGGTTTTGGTTTTAGATTTTGATTTTGGTTTTGGTTTTAGATTTTGATTTTGGTTTTGGTTTTAGATTTTGATTTTGGTTTTGGTTTTAGATTTTGATTTTGGTTTTGGTTTTAGATTTTGATTTTGGTTTTGGTTTTAGATTTTGATTTTGGTTTTGGTTTTAGATTTTAGTTTCTAGATTTTAGATTTTGGTTTTGGTTTTAGATTTTGATTTTGGTTTTGGTTTTAGATTTTAGTTTCTAGATTTTAGATTTTGGTTTTGGTTTTAGATTTTAGTTTCTAGATTTTAGATTTTGGTTTTGGTTTTAGATTTTAGTTTCTAGATTTTAGATTTTGGTTTTGGTTTTAGATTTTGATTTTGGTTTTGGTTTTAGATTTTATGTTTATAGGATTTTTAGATTGATCAATAGATCAAGGGAAGTTTAAGCACACGATTTGATCACTAGATCATAGGTTTTGAGATTAAAAACCATTATGGTTTTGAGATTCAAAACCATTATGGTTTTGATTTTAATTGTTAAAACAATCTCAATATAGAATATGGAATATAATATGTGCTTCTAGCAACCTAATGACCATTGATCTATCAACCTAACATGAGATCAATCTAAACCAAAACCTAGTTCCATAATTTAGGGTTTCTATTATCCTAGATTAGGGTTCATCAAAATTTGTTCAAGACTTTATCAATCAACCGGAATCAATATGGGTTCTCAATTAGGGTTTCGATTTTACCTTAACCTCAAGTAGGGTTGAATAGACCACCGAGAGAGAAGAACCGCGAGTTGATTGTTGCTGAAGTCGCGAGCTGGAACGAGCTTGAGATCGTCGGTCGCGAACGGAATCGGATTTGGTTTCCAAAACAAATCGGTGCGCACTGTATCTGTGCGTGAGGGCGTCGGTGGTCAGATCGACAAGCGGTTTGAACTGTTTGATTCTTCTCGGCGAGGGCTTCGATTTGATATCTTGATCATTTTCTTGGTCCTCACGGTTTGAGAGAACGACATCTTTGAAGTTTCGAGGCAGATTCCTTTGTGTTTAGGGTTTTTGTGATGGTCGGATTTAGCTAGGGTTTAGAGCAAGCTCATGCTGATAACGTGTTGTAAATAAGATGCTATAAAAACTTATTTTATTCCATATCCAAAGGCTCATATATATACAAGTACTTAGATTGTCATAAATAGACCGTCATAAATAGACCGTCATAAATAGACCGTCATAAATAGACCGTCATAAATAGACCGTCATAAATAGACCGTCATAAATAGACCGTCATAAGATAAATGGAAACATACCAATTCCTAGTCTATTTAGGAAAATGATAAATACAAATCTGAAAAAGTACAAAGTAGATAAGTATAAGGAAAGTAAAGCTGGCCGCCAATCTCCTAATAGGCTGGACGCCTCCTTCCTTTTTCATGGGCCGGTCATGGACCAGGCTTGGGTATGGACCGTCTACCATATGATTTATAACATTAGCCAATTTAAAATCAAATGACCGTGTCCTACCAAACCATTAAATTAACCAAAGCGAAATCATATCCATATTTATTTTTATAAGTCATCCCTTTTTTAGTTTTTACTCAATATAACACATAAATCTATGTAAAACCATAATATAATACAGACTTAGAAAAACAAACGCAATTCTTAAATTTGTTGATTTTGACTTATATACAGTTTAACTCTATGTTCATAACAAAACCATAAGATTAGTTAATTTTGACTTGTATACAGTTTAACTCTATTAAGTTTCCTATATACTACATTGTATGTTTTTCAACGGAAGAGATCAATATACATATATTCATGCAACAGGTTCGTAGATAATAATGATTTCAAAACGATGGTGTGAGAGAAATGATCCTATTTATCTATGTATATGAATGACTTGAATTAATATAGTCACAATGGCATATTATGTAATTCTTCTAATAAATGTTGGTCAATTAAAAAAAGGGCTAAAGAGGTTCATGGGGCTGACATATAAGACAAAATGGCAGAATTGTGAATATAATACCAAACAAAGGTTACTCTCCAAAAGTGCTTCTCCTTTAATAAGAAAGTGATTGAGATTACAATTTTTTGGACTTTATGATACTTATTATACCCGTTTTTTAATTTACAAAGTTGTGTGACATACCTAATAACATAAAATATGCTATCAGAATCTATATGGAAAAAATCATAAATTCAAGCTAATTAGTATGTCATCAAAAATGATAAAGTTTAAATTATTATACTACTCTATGATAAAGAGTTTTCTAAAATAATATCATAGCCAAAAACATAAGAATTTAACATATACAAACAGAGTAATCAATCATATATTATTAATTAAATCCATGTTGGATCAAATTCGAATTTAGAACATGGTCCTCCGTCTGTGATCCTAACTCTTCCTGTAAATTGACAACAATTTAAATCTTTTAGTGACTATGTTAAAAGATATCAGAAAAATTTAAATGATTTATAATATAACCTTCGTCAAGGTACTGTACTCGCTAGAAACGCAAAGCTAAGAAGGTTTTCTGGTATTTACTCAGCATCCAACTTTTCATATCCAGTTCTTGGGCAAGTTTTCCTAACGCTTCACATTCTAACTCACACCCACTATGTAGTATTGTTGGTGAAATACAAATAAGATGAATGTAGATTTTACATATAATTTTTTTGATAGTCATGATAACTTAACCTAAGAATAGTAATTACCTTTCATCCATAAGCTTAAAATTTATTTGAGTTAGATGTACACCAAACATCTCCTCATAAGGATCATCCTCAGACTCAATTAAAGTTCCAAATGAAGTAACACATCCTAACAAGTCTACAAAAGTCAATAATTATTTAGGATATTAAATTAAGTTAATAATAAATAACATATTAATTAATTATACCAATCTGCAGAATAACCAGATCAGACTACGTACCGATTGGATAGGTTTTGTTGAAACACCTTTGGAGAACTTGTTGGAAAGGAACATGTACAAACATTGGGTTTTCTGTAAGTGAATACCCATAAAATACCTGTGTACGATCTACAAATATGATATGGAATTGATGTGGTGTATTCCTAATCAAACCATCGCAAGGTGTAACTTGAAATCGTCTAAATACCCTCCTTTGATTTTCATCGAAATAGCCAAAATAGTGCTTGTTAATCAAACTATTAGGGACTATAATTTCGATTCTGCAATCCTAATAATTTATTATCATAAAAGGAAATTACTTACAAAATAACAAACAAAAAATGAATTACTAAAGATGAAGTTTAACTTACATTCGGATCAGACACTATCAGATGACGCTCTATCTCATCGGGAGCAGTTTTCATTTCTCATACTCGTAGGATTTTTGCTAGACTTCGACATCGTTTGATGATTCAGTGAGATCCGAAATTAGGGTATTGTTGCGTTCCATGAATTTCGTTTTTAAGATTCGCAAAACCTTCTGTGCTTTCTTTATCAGAGGGAGAATAAGATAATTGAGATTTAATAGAGGCTTTTGATTTGGTCTTTTTGAACGGCTTAGTATTTTAAAGTGAGATATTAAAATGATTACAAATTAATTAATTGTGATCGAGTACCAATGTCGACATCATTTTGATAATGATTTAAAAGTAAATTTCACTTATAAAATAATTAAGAACAAATATTTAGATAGAGTGAACATAAAATCTTTCAAACCAAAATCTGATTCAATCATATTAATTGTTTATAACCATAAAAAATTTCATGGCAGGCTAACTATAAATAATAGAAAATATAACCAAATTAAAATGGAATAAAACACATAGATCATGGACAATAAACTCTCAAATTTCTTTCGTTTGCTTTCCTTCGAACCTGTAAATAATAATATATAAATAGTATGATATTTTTCAACATTGTTTTGAACGTTGTAACTGGTTCAATTAGTGGATTGAACTTTATCTCAGAACATCCTGGAATATTTGTAATCTATCTATATCCCCTATATATTGTACACAAATATAGCAATAGAATTATAGTGTGAATAAATATAATATAAATTATGGTAATATATACGATCCATATTTGTCTAACCGTCGATAACTTATATCTTCCAGAATCGTAGCAAACAGATGACTATGTCATCCGCATAAGATGACCAGAATGTATTTAAATGTTCTGCCATATTTTCATATGCAACACAACTCACTCCTTTGAGGCTAAAGTAAGGATAGAAAGATAATATTAGAATCATATATATCAAATAAATATGGATAAAAAATATTGTACACTTACTCGATATCAGTTAAGGTGAACGATGCTAAACTGATAGGTTTGAGATATTCAGTTCCAACGGCTTGGTTAAATCCCCATTCAATATTTTCAACGGATATCAGAGCACATAATATGTCTAACGTTTGAAAACAATAACTCTACAATTTTATTAAAGTCTAACATAACCAAATGAACACATAATATGAAAAAGATAGAGTTCCAACGAAATGAAAATTTGGGATGAATTAATCCCCTGTTTAACTCTTTGTATTTTACGAATGAGAATACCTGGCAAAAAAATGATAGAAAAATCATGAACCGCATAATAGAAAATTAAATAGTTTCCATTAGAAGATACACTTAAAAGGTTTAGCATAATTTAAGGTAAGCGTATATACCAAAATTTTGGTAATTCCGATAAATTAATGGATTCAATATTTTTTACAAATTATTTTTTAAAATATGACAGAATACAGGTTGTTTAAAAAATCAGACTTCATAGGCGGTTACATCAACAATATTTTTTTGGAAACTATTTAATATGTATGAACAATTATTAAATTCCATAGAAAGACACAATAAATTAGTGGATTCAATATTATTGAATACCTTACATTTAACTTTCCCATAGAGTTGAGAAACATTTAAGAGAAATAATATTAAGAAGCGCATTTTTTATTCCTGGAAAATACATAATAATATTATTTTTTTTAAAAGTACATAATGACTATTACTGGAAAAGTGAACTATTTGTAAAGATGCAAAAAATCTTTTTCTTTCTGAAGATTTGGGTAAGTTTTCTGAGATAACGTGATATGTTTCACGACAAATGTTGAAAACATATGGATGAAGAACTCTCTTGCTAACATCCTGATCAATTTTCTTCTTATTCCATTGGCAAATATATATCTCATGATCAGTTAGCTTCATATTTTCTTAATCTTCGTAGTATTTAACATTCTCCTGCATTAAATTAATATTTTAAAAATGACAATCGATGGAATGATGATAGATCAATATTAATGGAAATTCATCCGAATCATACAATCATTAAATAGATTATTAAAAATTACCAAATAACTCACTTTATCATTCATTTCCTTCTCAGTCGTTTGGTATTGACAGTGAAGATTCATCTGCACTAAAAATGACGGATTAGTACACAAATGAAATACATAAAATATTAAAGATTACTATCAGGACAGGGTATCAGTTAATTATGTTGAACGATAACTATACACATGCATATGTAGAGGGCAATGATAAATATGTACTCTGTTGGAAGGAAACTCGATTCATCTAATAATAGTATCTATCATATTAGTTTATTAAATTTTATTATATATGAAATTTTTGATGTTATGATATTAAGATTTATTTAGTTTAGTTAAGACTTCAAAATATTAGATTGCTTTAGTTTTTACAACATATATAGTTGATTTTTTCTGGTGAATTTCAAAAAGTTATTATTTATTATCTATGATTTTATCTTTTGTAAAATTTGACAACTATTTTGTCAAGAAAACTTTGGAAAATTACACAACTATTTTGAGTTTGGAACAATACATGAATTTTGAATTTGTTTTTGTTATTACATTAATATATTATTTTATAAAAAAAAAATTGAATCTTTGGTAATAATTTTTAAATTTTTATCAACAGGTTTTCTTACAGTTAAAATAAAATCAAATTTATAATTTAAATTTGATTTGCCGTTAATATTTTAAATGAATTACTAAAATTTCATAGTTTACTAATAACATACATTTTAAATAGTATATGAACTAAAGGTTATTATATACTATTTTACTTTATATAAACATTTTTAAACAATATATTGTTGAGAATTTCAAAATAAATAAAAAGATAATATATAGTTGTAGATATAAAAGTTTAACCTATGTCAAATTAATATATTTAGATATTAACCTATGTCAAAATCTAGTCTAGATACGTAAACAAATTTTAGTAATTACAAGAAAAGTAATTAATATAGATTGAAACTGATAAATATATGGGGGAACGTTAAGTGTAGTTACCAACTAAAAATTTTGAATCAAGACTTCCATTCATGATTGCTGTTGGGGTCAAAATCGGTCAATGCCGAAATCGTCACCGAAAATCCTCGAAAGAAGCCAGCGGCGATCAAATCCAAGAAGCGGTCGTCGCCGATAAAACTCCGCGGAAGGCTCGTCCACTCCCATCTGGCGCCAGCGGCGAAGTCCTGGCGCCATCCGTGCCATCATCTCATGATCTCGGCAATGGCGGCATCTTGGTCCCTTGAAACCCATATGTCAGATCGTCCGAGATCTAGCGAGTCTTAGTAAAGCCTTCCGATTATTTAAAAGATTCATCTTTTAACATCTAAGCTTCGAAGCCACATTGCTCGCATCCTCGGCGGACGAAAAATCTACAAATCCAAGTCCATCTCAAATCCGATACTCGCGAATCGTTGGATTAAAGCGATTATCTCAAAATCTCGGCTAAAGACCTTCCCAAACTCAAAGATTTCCCGAAGCGGCTGGCGGAAAGATCGAACAACGAAAACCCACGAGGCGGCAAGATGGCCTGCGCCCGGCGACAGCGGACAGCGGGCTGGCCTGGCGCCGGCGGCACTCGCCTGGCGCCAGCGGCATGCGGAGGCAGGCGGCCTGGCCCGGCAGCACCGTCCACGCGGGCGGCCTGGCGGCGGCACCGTCAGCCGGTCAGCCTGGCGTCGGTCCAGCGGCCCTCGTCGGTCTCGGTCTATCGTGCTTCGGTTCGATCCCGTCTGCTTGTTGGATCAATCTACACAAGTTTGAATGCGATCCGGTTATTCGAAACACCACTATCTCGACTATCGAGGAATTAAGGTTCCTTCGGAAACACTGAAACCTTCAAAGACCGTCCTTTGAAAAACCGTAAAAGCGCTAAGCGGCACAACATGGCCAAAAGCGGTGCGTCGATTTTCGAAGAAGGATAAACTATGGCGGTTTATCTTTATCCTCACATAAGAGATAAATGTCAAGTTTCGGAAGATAAATGTCAAGTTTCCGATAAACGAAGATGGGCCGAAAATGGAAAAACCCGACTCAGCCGAAGAAGATAGCCCGTCTTAGAAGGAGTATATAAGGAGAGCTTTGAGCAAGAAGCAAACCAGATCACAAACTTTCAAGCACTTAGCACTTAGGCGATTTAGCATTCTTTTGTTTTCACTAGCGAGCTGCGACTCAACTAGGATAGACTTAGGCGCGACCCAGCGGACTCCTCGACAGCCCTACGGCGGTTTCTTTTCTTGTTGTACTGCGCTCAAGCGAGAATCAGAAATAAGATCTCTTTGCTCAACTTTTACGATTTCTATTTTACGCAACTTTATTTGATTGTTTGTGTGCGGCCCGGCAGATATCCGGACCTTCAGGAAGATCGGTTAACTTCGGTTTCCTCCACAAATCTTTATCGGAAATTGGCGGTGTGAATTTTGGTTCCCACAGTTTGGCTAGAAGGAGGGAGGTTACGGATCTATCTATCTCGCAACTGCACACGCCGATCATGTCTACCGGCGTCACCAAGGATCAGCCAACGCTAGACGGAACAACCGCCGACGCCAACGCTGAGAAGACTCCAGCTGGAGATCGTCGCGAGTCACTGCTGATGCAAACACTGGCTCAGGCAGATGAAGGCTGTTTACCTCGCCCGGCGGCGAACAACAGACAAGCTAATAATCTCGCCGCAAAACAGGTCGACACCTTAACTGCGAGGAGCAAGTTGCAGCGGATCCACCAAGGCACGCCGCAGCAGAAGACTCGACGGATCTCCGGCACGAAAAAGATGCCCGAAAGAGCCCACTCGAGGAAGCGGCTCGAAAGGACAGCAAAGCGACCTCGCAGAACCTTCCACTCCCGGCTGCGAGAAACAAGGAAAGCGACGTCGAGCGCATCGATCTAGATATCAGCAACCAATCAGATCCTTCCGATGAAGGCGCTGACATCCACCCGAGGAGACCCGAAGCCAGTCCTCGGCGAGGCGGTATCGCCGATAGGCCCATGACGAAGAGGAAGAAGAACTCTACTGGATGGAGCAGGAAGAACTTCGCGGAAGATCAAACTTCGGATCTATCGTGACCAGCGCCGACAAACTCGGAGGAACGCTGGTAGCAATAGCGAGATCCATGATCTCCGCGAATCTCTAAAAAAGACCGTGGCCGAAGTGAAAGCGGTGAAATCGCAAATTCATCAGGCGACCAGTTCCGCTCCGAGATCGATAGACTTCGAGGAAGCCGCGGAAAACACCGTTCACCACCGGATCACGAAACACGCATCTCGACCCAGGGAAAATCAAAATCCCGATTACATGGCGGTCTGACGATCCCAAGTCGCACCTGCAGTCTTTCCAAATTGCAATGGGCAGGTGCAAACTACCGGAGCGAACGAGACGCGGGTCATTGTCTTCTCTTCGTCGAGCACCTCAAAGCCGCTGCGCTCGAGTGGTTCTCCCGGCTCAAAAGGAACTCCATCGGAAGCTTCCGCCAACTGGCCTCGGTGTTTCTCAAACAATACTCCATGTTCATGGACAGAGAAAGCGTCCGGCGTGGATCTATGGAGTCTAGCTCAGAAGGAGGGCGAGTAAACTCCGCGACTTCATCGCGAAGGTTTAAGCTGGTGATGGCGAGTAACAGGCATCAGCGACAATGTCGCAATCGGCGTACGAGGAAAACTCTGCGGTACAAGTCAAAGTTCGAAAGTGGATACTACTGGAAAAGCGCGGACAATCAGGATACTCTCCACAAGGCAGCGGACTTCATCATCATGGAAGAAGAGATGAAGCTTCATCGCGAAGCACGGACCACGAGAAAACCTCTCGTAACGACAAAAACGTCCATCACGAAGGGGAAGACACCCAAGGCGAGCATAACTACGCCATCAACTCGGAGCAAGGCAGAACCTCCGGAAACACCTGGACCAGGAACCAGTACAAGGATAATTCCTACTGGAGTTCCACGAAACCGAGGTCACTCCACTGCGAACTGCAAGGTTCTCGGCCCGGCTTCGCCGCAAAACTCCTCACCGCTAACTATCAAAAGTCAAGAGTATAAAGGACCTGCTCACGGACTCCGACCGCCAAAACCAACAAAAGCGGCCTCCGAGGACCGCGAACCGAAAATCAATCGGGGGAAAAATGCGGAAGAAGACAGGACGACCAAGGGAACAACAGCAGTCGCCAGAGGGTAAACATGATCATCGGAGGATCACAGTTCTACCAAGATTCGTCTCATCGATAAAAGCCTCAGGTGGCGAGACAAGTTCCAATTGGTTCCCAGACAGCGATGTTCCTAACAACACGATCGCTTTCGAGGAACAGGAGACCGTCGGAATCGACAAACCTCACTGCGATCCTTTGGTAATCGACCTGGTCATCCAGGATCTCGAAGTCGACGCATTCACCGTCGATACAGGAAGCACGGTCAGCGTCATCTTCAGCGACACCTCTACAGGATGAAGATCCCACTTGGGAAGTTGTCCCTGAGCCAAAACCTTTGACGGGTTTTCGGCGCCACTACCATGACCCTCGGAGAATTAAACTCCCATTTATGGCAAAGGAAGTTACAAAGATCGTCGAGTTTGCAGTAGTCGACAACCCGGCCAGCTACAACGCCATCATGGGAACCCCTTGGATCAACTCCATGAAGGCAGTACCATCCACATATCACCTCGGTATCAAGTTTCCGACTCCGGCCGGAACGCAGCCATATGGGGAGTCGAAACAATCAAGACTCTGTTACTGGCGAGTTCAAACTGCGAAAAGATCGGAACTCCCCTGCGGCCAACCGAAGCGAGCAAAGGAATCACACAACATTCGAAGACTTCGTAGAAAGATGATCGAGAATCATCCGAACAGGCAGCGATTCAAGGCGGCGACAAAGCCTCACGAGTCCACCGCCGTAGGCGGACAGCTTCGACCCGCACAAACCACTGATCCGACCAGCACGATCGAACGGCGGCGCCGCGGGGAGTAAAAGCGTCAACGCCATCTTCCGCGACACCTCTACAGGATGAAGATCCCACTTGGGAAGTTGTCCCCGAGCCAAAACCTTTGACGGGTTTTCGGCGCCACTACCATGACCCTCGGAGAATTAAACTCCCATTTATGGCAAAGGAAGTTACAAAGATCGCCGAAGTTTGCAGTAGTCGACAACCCGCCAGCTACAACGCCATCATGGGAACCCCTTGGATCAACTCCATGAAGGCAGTACCATCCACATATCACCTCGTATCAAGTTTCCGACCGACCGAACCGCAGCCATATGGGGAGTCGAAACAATCAAGACTCGTTACCTGGCCGAAGTTCAAACTGCGAAAAGATCGGAACTCCCCTGCGGCCAACCGAAGCGAGCAAAGGAATCACACAACATTCCCGAAGACTCAGAAAGATGATCCAGAATCATCCGAACAGGCAACGATTCAAGACGGCGACAAAGCCTCGAGTCCACCGCCGTGAAGAGCGACAGCTCGACCCCGCGACAAACCACTGATCCGACCAGCACGATCGAACGGCGGCGCCGCGGGGAGTAAAAGCGTCTGCGGCAACTATCAGAACTACGAGATGGCTTCGATCCTCAAAGAGGTACGTGAGGCAGCTCGTCGAAACCCGGCGGAGTTCACCTATCCCCTCACCAAAAGGGGGACAGGGTGCGATAATTCTATACTCCCACAAAACGGAAAAATCCGCGACATGTACTCGAACTTCTCAAATTTTAATAAAATTCTTTCTATCTTTCATGCTCACTTAAACGATCAACGCTTCGAAAACGAAAATCATATCTTCAAAAGAAACGCCAGACGCCGCAACTTCTTAAAAGATAACAAAACTCAGATATCCGCAAAAGACAGTCCACCAGCGACTTAAAATAACTCACGCCCGTCGATTGGCCCCGACGGACGACACAAGAAACGTTTCACTCAATACAAACTCGTAGTCAGACCTACAAGGTCCTCTTACATCCAACACGGATATCATAGCTATACAAGAAACCCAAAATTTTGGTTTAGCGTCTCGGATAAACTCGAAGATAGCTCGATTCTTTTAACACAAGTCATATAAGCCGGCGACTAGTCTCGACTTTAAACGAAAAGAATCAGGAAGAAATCACTAACAGGCAAAACGAAGCCGATCAGTCATCGCGACAGCCTCAAAGCTAAGAGTAAACCTAGGTCTTGCCCTAAACCCAGTCTTGCTGGATCTTGACATCTCACAGATATAGTATCGTGATAATGAGATCCCAAAACATGTCTCTTATAAACACACCTAAAGCGGCTCGCTAAAAGTAGCATACGGACCAAGCGACAAAGAAAGAGTTAGGATACGAAGTGACTACTCGCATCCTTCCCTCTACACTTGACGAAAGTATAAATCAAAACAAAAGACAAAATCTCGCAAATTTTCATATTCATAAAAGCCGCAAAAGACGGCAGGATTCAAAGCCACCAACGGCCAGTCCCAAACATAAGAATGCAACCTCCAACGGTCGCAGAATAAAATTACTAAAAACGGCCACACACGGCCAAAAAGTTCAAATCACAAAAGGAAGTCAACATTGAGAAATCCGGATGCGGAAATCCCAAATGAACTAGCAGGCTGGTCCACTTCCTCATTCACGCCTCGAGCATTCCCACCATCCTCGGCGTTCTCATCGGCTCCGGCCTCCACCGTATCCTCGGAAACCTCGATAGGTTCCCATAGTCTCCGGACTCTTTCTTCTACCGGAGGAACCAAGGACTCAGCATGAGCACACTCGGCCATGAAATCCTTCATTTCAGCAATCTCGGAATCAAAAGAGAAATCCGGGTTCTGAGACTTTTAAAGGTTTACGACCGAACCCCGGCACTCGCGGAAATCACCAACAAACTCTTGAGCTTCTTTAAAACATTGAAACTCAGCAGCAAACGATTCCGCCCGTCTTGCCACCTCCGCTGCGACCATCCTTCTTCCTCTCCTTTCCGACCGAACGAGAGCCCGAGCATGAAGCTCAGCTTGCTTCGCATTCTGTGCCTTTACCTCTTGTCGGAATCGGAAAAGCTCTCGCTCCGCTTCTGTGGTCTTGAAGTTAGCAATCCTGGATTTGCGGAAACTCGAGTCAAGCGCCTCGCTAAACACTCTTAGTCCCTGCATAAAACTCAAGATCAGCAAGCATGCTTATATACATATTGGAACGCAAGGTTAAGAAGTTCGAAGGGCCAAACCTCGTTGACACGTTGGGAGCCCTCGACAAAAACCCATTGTTTCTCCTCATCCTCCAGCGACTCATCAGTAGTAAACTCCGGAGGAAGGCCATCAAAGAAGTTGTTAGGTGGAAAACCGCTGGCTCCGCCTTGTTCCGTTTGAGTAAAACTAGGTTTTTCCCCCAGCGGTGAAGGACTTTCCGAGCCTTCTCCATCATCGATTTCCTTCCCCTTACGAGACCTCTGTCTGCGCCTCCGAGTAGGTGCTGCGGTGACAGGTTCGGCATCATACGACGGGACAGGATCTCGGGACCGATAAAGTCTAACTGCATCTCAAATCCGTTCGAGGGTGAAGGATTTCCAGAAAAACGGCCTTTGACGAAGAAGATCTCTCTTGACAAAGGCGTCACCAGGCAAATCGCCAGTAGGGTTGTTCCCTACAAAGCGAAAATTTTCACTAAAACTTCGCTTCGAAAGGTGATATAGACAACGGGTTTTCGTCGTATTACCTCGGTTGAAGTTCCATGCTCAGCGGAAATAGATGGAGGCAGCTCTCCTCGACAGACTCGCCATCTATTTTGGACGAAGAAGAAACGCCCTGCCACGATTTGGGATTCGGTAGTCCCCGAATCACAGCCATATCCTTCTTAGGCAGCATGGAGTAGTAACCGCCACTCCCCGCCGCCGAAAGTGCCCCAAAGACCTTCAAATCATCGACCAAGATCAATCCCGAAGTTCAGAAGAAGCGATCAGTACGCCAAGCCAACTCTCCAAGGCAGGAACGCTGAGTTGGTTGATCGAAAAGTTCAAGCGTGAAGCGCATCAACAATGGCACCAGGGATCGGGAACCACATACGGAAGTACGAAGAAAGCTTCAGAACATGTAAAGAAACCTTATGAGGATTCCTTGCACTCGCTACCAACGGAACTGAATTTGACTCTTCAGAACCTGGTAAAAATCTCAAGAACCTTGAGATATTTACGAGAAACCGAGCTCGGCGCAAAAGGAGCACCGGCTGCCTCGCAGGCCTCGAACAGGGATCTCTGGCAGTGTTGGGGCTTAACCTACAAGGACTCGAATACGTGATTCTTTCCTCCTCGACCAACTCCTCCTGCTTCACCGCCACATGGGCAGGAGAGTCATCCGAGGATGAATGGGAAGAAGAGTCTTTGAGGATCTTGAAGACATTGTTCTTAAAGAGAGAGAAAGGATTCGAGAGAGAGAGATTTCTTGTGATGAAGTAAGAATGAGATTTCTTACTCCATCCATATAAAGGAGGTAAAATCACTATTTACCCTAACCGCGCAAACGACACGCCTCAATCGGTCAATGACGAAATCGCCACCCGAAAATCCTCGAAGAAAAGCCAAGCTTAACGATCAAATCCAAGAAACGGTCGCCGCCGATAAAACTCACGGAAGGCTCGCCCACTCCCATCTGGCGCCAACGGCGAGGGTCCTGGCGCCATCCGTAATCATCTCATGATCTCGGCAATGGCGGCATCTTGGTCCCTTGAAACCCATGTCGGATCGTCCGAGATCTACAATGAGTCTTCGTAAAGCCTTCCGATTGTTTAAAAGATTCATCTTTTAACACATCTAAGCTTCGAAGCCACATTGCTCGCATCCTCGACGACGGAAAATCTACAAATCAAGTCCATCTCAAATCCGATACTCGCGGAATCTCGTTGGATTAGCGATTATCTCGAAATCTACGGCTAAAGACCTTCCCAAACTCAAAAGATTTTCCGCAAACGACCGACGGGGAAAGATCGAACAACGAAAACCCACAGGCGGCAAGATGGCCTGGCCCGGCGTGCGGCAGACGCTGGAGCTGGCCTGGCACCGGCGGCACCGGCCTTGCGCCCGGCGGCACCCGGCCTGGCACGGCGGACACCCAGCTGGACCGGCCCTGGCGCCGGCGGCACCGTCCGCAGCGGGCGGCCTGGCGCCCGGCGGCACCCGTCGCCCTGAGTCGGCCTGGCGTGGTCTGCGGCCTCGTCCGGTCGGTCTATCGTGCGGTTCGATCCCGTCTTAGCTTGTTCGGATCAATCTACACAAATTTGAATACGATCACGGTTATTCTGAAACACCACTATCTCGACTATATGAGGAATTAAGGTTCCTTCGGAAACACGAAAGGCAAATCCTTTGAAAAACCGTAAATGCTAGCGGCCCAACATGGCCAAAAGCGGCCGCGTCGATTTTCGAAAGAAGGATAAACTATGGCGGTTTATCTTTATCCTCACATAAGAGATAAATGTCAAGTTTCAGAAGATAAATGTCAAGTTTCAGAAGATAAATGTCAAGTTTCCGATAAACCGCGAAGATGGGCGTAAATGGAAAAAGCCGACTCAGCCGCGAGAAGATATACCGTCTTAGGAGGAGTATATAAGGAGAGCTTTGAGCAAGAAGCAAACCAGATCACAAACTTTCAAGCACTTAGCACTTAGAGATTTAGCATTCTTTCTGTTTTCACTAGCGAGCTGCGACTCAACTAGGATAGACTTAGCGACCAGACTAGCGGACTCCTCGACAGCCCTTCACGGCGGTTTCTTTTCTTGTTGTACGCTCAAGCGAGAATTCAGAAATAAGATCTCTTCGGCTCAACTTTTACGATTTCTATTTTCGCAACTTTATTTGATTGTTTCGTATGCGGCCAGAGATATCCGGGACCTTCAAGGAAGATCGGGTTAACTTCGGTTTTCCTCCACAAATCTTTATCGGAAATTGCGGTGTGAATTTTGGTTCCCACAATTGCTTGTAAAGGAGTTAACGTCAAGAAATCGTCATCGATTTTCAGATTGGAGTTGGTGACATTGGTACTGCCTGTGATGGACATCTTGTATTTGTGGCTTGTTGCTCGGTACTTTCTGGTAGCTGGAGCAAGTGAGACCCCAACTTTCGAAAAGCGATTACGTCTCAATCGGTCAATGATGAAATCGTCACCCGAAAATCCTCGAAAAGAAAAGCCAGCGGCGATCAAATCCAAGAAGCGGGTCGTAAATCGATAAAACTCCGCAGGCTCGTCCACTCCCATCTGGCCCAACGGCGAGGTCTGGCGCCATCCGTCGATCATCTCATGATCTCGGGCAATGGCGGCATCTTGGTCCCTTGAAACCCATGTCTGATCGCCCGAGATCTACAATGAGTCTTCCGTAAAGCCTTCCCGATTGTTTAAAAGATTCATCTTTTAACACATCTAAGCTTCGAAGCCACATTGCTCGCATCCTCGACGACGGAAAATCTACAAATCCAAGTCCATCTCAAATCCGATACTCGCGGAATCTCGTTGGATTAGAAGCGATTATCTCGAAATCTACGCTAAAGACCTTCCCAAACTCAAAAGATTTTCCGCAAACGACCGACGGGGAAAGATCGAACAACGAAAACCCACAGACGGCAAGATGGCCTGGCGCCGGCGGCACGCTGGACGCTGGCTGGCCTGGCACCGGCGGCACGCTGGACGCTGGCCGCCTGGCGCCGGCGGCACTCGCCTGGCACCGGCGGCACGCTGGACGCTGGCCGCCTGGCGCCGGCGGCACCGTCCGCAGCGGGCGGCCTGGCGCCGGCGGCACCCTTGTGAGTGAAACCTGGCGTCGGTCTGCGGCCCTCGTCGGTCTCGGTCCTATCGTGCCGGTTCGATCCCGTCTTAGCTTGTTGGATCAATCTACACAAATTTGAATGCGATCACGGTTATTCGAAACACCACTATCTCGACTATACGAGGAATTAAGGTTCCTTCGAAACACCGAAACCTTCAAAGATCGCCCTTTCAAAACCGTAAAATGCCTAAACGGCCCAACATGGCCAAAACCGGCCCACGTACGATTTTCCGAAAGAAGGATAAACTATGGCGGTTTATCTTTATCCTCACATAAGAGATAAATGTCAAGTTTCCAGAAGATAAATGTCAAGTTTCCGAAGATAAATGTCAAGTTTCCGATAAACCACGAAGATGGGCGTAAATGGAAAAAGCCGACTCAGCCCGCGAAGATATACCGCCTTAGGAGGAGTATATAAGGAGAGCTTTGAGCAAGAAGCAAACCAGATCACAAACTTTCAAGCACTTAGCACTTAGAGCGATTTAGCATTCTTTTCTGTTTTCACTAGCGAGCTGCGACTCAACTAGGATAGACTTAGCGACCAGACTAGCGGACTCCTCGACAGCCCCACGGCGGTTTCTTTTCTTGTTGTACACGCTCAAACGAGAATTCAGAAATAAGATCTCTTTCGCTCAACTTTTACGATTTCTATTTTCGCAACTTTATTTGATTGTTTCGTGTGCGGCCCAGCAGATATCCGGGACCTTCAAGGAAGATCGGGTTAACTCGGTTTTCCTCCACAAATCTTTATCGGAAATTGACGGTGTGAATTTTGGTTCCCACAATTGCTTGTAAAGGAGTTAACGTCAAGAAATCGTCATCGATTTTCAGATTGGAGTTGGTGACATTGGTACTGCCTGTGATGGACATCTTGTATTTGTGGCTTGTTGCTCGGTACTTTCTGGTAGCTGGAGCAAGTGAGAAGTTCTCAAAAAACTTCCATTGACCAACGCAGAGTTTCTTCACCTGAGGAAAGAAGTTCCTCTTGCAGGTACAATGTATCTTAACAACCTACATTAAAAACAATCAAATTTGGCTTAGAATTTTGTCACTAAGAAGATCTAATGAAATCTAACCAAAAGGTGTAAATATTAGTATGCTTACGTTCTCATCTGCAAGAATGAAATCTAAAGAATTTCCTCCAGTATACGATGAGTGTTGAGTCCATGAGTGAAGAATTTTGATTTCAACTTTCCAAGTATCATTGAATGGCTTGATATCGTTCAACTGTCGGACTTCCTTGGGTGTAACGATAGCCATTAGTCTTTTACATTATGATTTAGAGGTGAAGAAAATATTAGAAACGGAATGCATATTTATAGTGATTAGATAGTCACATGTAGGTATAGTGAAGATATTCTAGGCATATAGTCGGCAAATCTAGTATAAAAAACCTAAATAATTAAAGTTAAACTTCCACGAGAAGAATCACTTAATAAATTTAAAGTGAAATTTAAGGAAACTTCCGAATATATTGTAGGAATAATTGTGTATAGCATTCCTTATGTGCCGACTTTAGGTTTTCAAATGATTTTATCGGGTTTTATTGGAAAATAATATCAAAAAAAGAATTTCAAATTATATGTGGTTACGAATAAACCAAATAAAAGTTTTTTAAACAATATATTGCCGACATTATATGGTCTTTCTTACGTTCTTTGTATCGACATAGCAGAAAAACTCTCAAATTGCACCCTGACTACTGACATATTAAAACTAAACCCTAAATGTATACAAACTAAACCCTCAAAGTGCCATGGAAATTGCATAAGACTAATTTTTGAGTAACAAACATTATCGGAATAATTGAAAGTGAAACTTCCACGAGAAGAATCTCTTAATAATTTAAAAGAAAATTTAACGAAACTTAAGAATATATTATACGAATAATTGTGTATAGCATTCCTTATGTCCCAATTTTTATTTTTCAAAATGGTTTTATCGGGTTTTATTGGGAAATAGTATTAAAACAGAATTTTAAATTATATGTGGATACAAATCAACCAAATTAAAGTTTTTTAAACAATATACAAACGACATCATACTATTTCCTACATTCAGCTAGAATCATATAAAAACTTCACCCTGACTACTGACCCCTTAAAACTAAACCCTAAATGTATACAAACTAAACCCTCAATGTGCCATAGAACTTAGAAACTGATATTGCATAACCTAGTAGACCGAATAATATACCCAAATATCTCGTTATTTCCTTTTAAAATGGTTAACAATAAATATAGTATCTCAACTACCATAATTTGTGATATATTAAAAAGAATAATGGTAGTAAATGAGAGGGAGTATAATCGTAATATATCCAAGTATCTCGTAGTTTCCTGTTTAAATAATTAACAATAAATATTGTATCTTAACTACCATAATATGAGATATATTTATATGATTGACTGAACGAATTATGGCATATATAATAAGATTTAATTGTTTTAAAAAAAATCAAAACAAGTTTTTAAATTATACGTGGTTACGAATCCATAAAATTAAAAATTGAAGAAAATATCGAAATGACGTTACATCGTGTAAGGTACGTTTTGCTAGATTAATATACCCTAAAAGTATCCAACTGCACCCTCACTCTGTGGATACGAACCCTAAACCCTAAACTCTAAAAGTATACAACCTCTAAATACAATCCATAAATCAAAGAACATGTAATTCATAAATGTGGATAATATAAATCTTGTTTAACAAAACCATATCATATGTGGTTAAACAATAGGAAATTCATCAATTGTATAAACGTATATAACATGCATCATTTGAATTAAATGTGATGGACCAAACCAAAATGTGAAGAGATACAAACTGTAAGAATTTTGATTAGAGGATACACAAACCGAGATTGATTAACATGGTGTGATTAAAAACGGTTTAAAGAAGGTAACTAGAAGGAATTTAAAAACGGATAAGTGATGGTTTAGCGAGATGATTAGTCAATCAAATTAAGACGTTTTCAGTAAATCGTAATGGCGAATAAAAAAAAACACATCATCATTGTAAAATAGTCTAATCAGCATTGTAAAATAGTGAGCCAATCAGCTTATAACGTTTTCACTTTAAATTCCGTCAATCATTTTTAAGTTCCAAGTAAATAGGATCTTATTTTATATCAGTATGTGATCTAAAAGAAAAAAAATATAAAAGAATACCAAAACATAAGAATTAAAAAGCATCATTATTATTAATTGTCAATAAAACTAAAAGTAGCAACAAACTGGAACTGCCTATGAGAAATTTAAATCATAGTATTAAAAATCGAAATGCTTTCCACATTTCTGACAAATTCCTTTAGAGTTCTTATCAGAAGCACCGGTGTTTTTGAACTGTCTGATTGTGTTTCCTTTTAACTTACCTGTTCCAATGGAAGACGTTTGATTTTCCATGAGGTTCTTGTTTGTATCTTCAAACTTTACCCTGATGAGTATATCATCCAACGACGTCAACTTACTTTGGATACGCCTTTAAAAGTCCTGAAATTCACTCATCTCGGAGGAAGCTTCTCGATGAAACAATGTACAATAAAAGTATTGCAAAGAGAAATACCCTCTGAACTCAAATCGCCGCAGATTGAGTGAAAATTCTTAATTTGTTGAACAATAGGTTTAGAATAAACCATTTTAAAGTGTATGAATTTTCAGTAGCAAAAAGTTGACGCTTTGCAACATCTGCTTTGTGATTCTTCTCTGTTGGGGTCAAAAATGGTTACCTCGAAATCAACATCTAAAAATTTCATCTTCGTACACTCTCGACAAAAATTCAAAATCAAAAAACTCGAAAAAAAACATCCAACTCGCCGTCTTGGCGAGTTGGAGCTCCCGAAGCCATTCCAACTCGCCAAGATGGCGAGTTGGAGCTCCCGATGCCTTTCCAACTCGCCATCTTGGCGAGTTGGACCAGCCCAACTCGCCAAGATGGCGAGTAGGATCAAACATTCCGTTCAATTTTGCCCGTTTGGCTAGTTGGATCAAATCTTGTGCCTCCCGTTGAACCTCAACAAGATCGTTCCCTCATTTCGTCTCGATCGGAGTTATAATTGGAACTTTACGATGAGAACCTACAAGGTTCTATTTGATATCAATCAAATTACCGTAAGGAGTGACTTTACTTTCTCAAATAAGAGGTTCAGTTGTAGTACTTAGGGATCGAATCCACAGAGAGCTAGTGTACAAATAAGATGCAATCTTAGTCACTATGCTAGGTTGAGAAAGGTTTAAAGTAAATCCAGGTTTTTGAGTAATGGTAAGACTACTCAGTTGAAAGGTTTTGGTTTAAGACAATAAAATAAAGTAGTTAGATTCAGGGTAGGTATTCATGAATTCAGGATTATAAGTACTATAAATGCTAACAAGTTGCTTGCATGATATGTCAGAGCTCAACACTTTTAAATGAATCCATCAATTCTCGCAATATTTAGACCATCTATTACTTAGATGCTAAATGGTGTTTGCGGTCAGAAATATCGCCGATAGTATCGATCGATTATTCGATAGGAATATCGACCGATACACCTCTAGCTACGTCGATCGATTACTCTATAGGAATATCGATCGATACGGCTCTAAGAAGAACTTATGCACGAGTTGATACAGTGCTCACCATGATCTTAGATCAGCATTCGCTTGTCTCAAGAGGGTCATAGATTGTTTAGGATGTTATCAGGAATTGTATTGAATGTATAATGCAATCCAAGTTCATGTTCTAGTTAGCTAAATGTAGAAAAAGCATTAGTGAACAATCCTAACAATAAATATCACAACTATAGCAGATATAGGCTGGGGCTAATCCCTCATATCCTATTTAAACCATAAATCTAACAAATGAATCTACTCAGACATGGCTAAGTGATTCATAGTAACAAGGTAATAATAGGAGTTCATAGATCTATTAGAGGAGTGAACACTTAAGTTCCAATCACAAATCTCTTTGGATCTCTCCTCTAGATCTAGAATCTTATAACCTTTGTTAAGAAGAACAAGTAAAGAACTGAATAGAACTTTATTGAGAACTTGCAAAGTAATGAAACAATGGTGACATAAATGAGTAGAAAAGATGATGGTAAAAAGAAACTCTTAGGTAAAAACTTATAAAAAACTCATAAAAAACTTGTCTTGTGCCAAAACACTTATGCACATATAAATATGAGTTCATTAGGTTAAAAACTCGTCAGGGGAAATCTTGTAAAAATGTGATGTCGTGGGCTTCAAGTTCGGCCAGGTCTAACTTGTCTTATGCCGCTCGATATCGATCGATAGTACATGGTGTACATCGATCGATTATGATCTCGATGTATCGTCCTTCGGCAAATGTGTGTCGATCGATAGCACAGAGTGTGCATCGATCGATGTGTAGCTCCGGATGTCGACCTCTGGTCTGATCTCGGGTGAACTCTTCTTTAAGCTCCAAAAAGGCACCTAAAACATCACTTTTTCAAAAATGCTCCCGAGCCTGAAAACATACCTAATAGACTCCAAAACATAGATAATAGTAATAAAAATACTCATATACCATGGGTAAAAACGGGTAAAATCCATGGTATATCAACTCCCCCAGACTTAACCTTTTGCTTGTCCTCAAGCAAACACACAGGCAGTCTTTATGAAAGAGATTTTAAAAGCAGAGACTCAATCAAATTCAAACTTAGAATCATAACCTCTACTTTGTTGCAAACCACATCTAAGAATCAGTCAATCATAGAAGTATATTATGCAATATCCTAATTTAACAACCTTGATCATCTAGCCAACAACTTAGCAATCTGTCGACTAACCCCTCTTCGATTTCATTTCAGACATAAAATGAAAGTGCAGGCTTTACCTTGGGAGTATCGATCACAGGATGCAAGGTTGCTCAAACAAGTATCTGGACCTGCATGTAAAAATTAGTTCATATCCTCTCTCTCTACTATTTCTCTCTCTACTATTTCTCTCCTAGTCAAGTCTGCTTTTATTTGCAAGACATTGACCAAGATTGGACAGGCTTACATGAATCAGGCCTTAATGGTTGTAGCCACTAAGTCATGTTCACTTCTTTTGACCTATATCCTAGGATTCATTCTGAAGCAAGTCTTGAAAGGTAACCACCAAGTCCTGTTGAATACTTTACCTATAAATTCTTATGAATCAAGTCTTGAGGTAACCACCAAGTCCTGTTCGAATACTTTACCTATAGAATTCTTATGAATCAAGTCTTGAGGGGCGTAACCACCAAGCCATGTTCGAATTTCTTCCTAAGTAATAACTAACTAGTCCTAGAACATACATTTAAGCTTATTTTCGAAATATATGTATATATATATATATATATATATATATTTAACTGAATAAAATTAAATCTAAATTCGAAAATGAGAGAGAGAGTGATAAAACTATCTACACAAGGCTTTACCTTCAGACTTGTTTGAAGCATCCGATCCCATGTATACCAAGCCCCAAGACAAGCAGAGAATGTCGTTAGGTTGGAAATCAGCTTTGGTTCCTCCATACAATCAATGAAAACGTTGTCATAGCTGATAGTGATCAACTTTAGCATCTATAGTACATTATGCATCAACAAATCTAAAAATGGTGCCTAAAAGATTGGTTAGATGAAAAGTGAAAATTTAAAATATCATTATCCTTTCTTGACTCAATAAAACCATTTTGAAAACATTTTTAGATGAAGTCAAAAGGTAAACAACATCAGTAATCATCCCCCAGACTTAACCTTTTGCTTGTCCTCAAGCAAACACACAGCAGTCTTTATGAAAGAGATTTTAAAAGCAGAGACTCAATCAAATTCAAACTTAGAATCATAACCTCTACTTTGTTGCAAACCACATCTAAGAATCACAATCATGAAGTATATTATGCAATATCCTAATTTAACAACCTTGATCATCTAGCCAACAACTTAGCAATCTGTCTGACTAACCCTCTTCTCGATTTCATTTCTGTACATAAAATGAAAGTGCAGGCTTTACCTTGGGAGTATCGATCACAGGATGCAAGGTTGCTCAAACAAGTATCTGGACCTGCATGTAAAAATTAGTTCATATCCTCTCTCTACTATTTTCTCCTAGTCAAGTCTGCTTTTATTTGCAAGACATTGACCAAGATTGGACAGGCTTACATGAATCAGGCCTTAATGGTTGTAGCCACTAAGTCATGTTCACTTCTTTTTGACCTATATCCTAGGATTCATTGCGAAGCAAGTCTTGAAAGGGGTAACCACCAAGCCATGTTCGAATTTCTTCCTAAGTAATAACTAACTAGTCCTAGAACATACATTTAAGCTTATTTTCGAAATATATGTATATATATATATATTTAACTGAATAAAATTAAATCTAAATTCGAAAATGAGAGAGAGAGAGTGATAAAACTATCTACACAAGGCTTTACCTTCCAGACTTGTTTGAAGCATCCGATCCCATGTATACCAAGCCCCAAGACAAGCAGAGAATGTCAGGTTAGGTTGGAAATCAGCTTTGGTTCCTCCATACAATCAATGAAAACGTTGTCATAGCTGATAGGTGATCAACTTTAGCATCTATAGTACATTATGCATCAACAAATCTAAAAATGGTGCCTAAAAGATTGGTTAGATGAAAAGTGAAAATTTAAAATATCATTATCCCTTTCTTGACTCAATAAAAACCATTTTGAAAACATTTTTAGATGAAGTCAAAAGGTAAACAACATCAGTAATCATCCCCGGACTTAAATCATACACCGTCCTCGTATAACCAGTCCGTGAAGGCGTAGGCAAAAATAAAATATAATGATATCGAAAAAGTAGAACGAAATACCTGACCGTGATCTGTATCGATCGATGTTGAGTCGCCTTCGTCGATCGCTATTATTTGGTGTATGTCGATCGATATCGACAGTGTCATGTCGGTCGATTTCAGTGGTAATCGTCTAGTCGTAACTACAAAGAAAAATAAAATCCTAAAGATAAAAACTAAATTAAAAATTACCTAACAGTGGGTTGCCTCCCACTCGGTAGCTTTGATTATAGTTATCTTGCTTGACTCTGGATGGAATGAGCTCTTGAGGTGAAGTCAGAACTTGTTGGGAAACAAGTATCCTCTGTATCCTTCTTTTCACCAAACCATGAGTCAAAAAAGCTTCTTGTGGCTTCATATTCTCTAGTTCGTTTCTTTTTTATCTCAATTAACTCATCATTGATCCTTTGAATCCTTTCTGCATGACCTTCAATGCTGAGCTCGTGCCATCCTAATTTCTCGTAGGCATGTTCTGAAAGATCACTGAGCTCTTGGATAGAGCTGGTATCGATCGATTCCTTTGTTGAATTGTCGGTCGATGGCTGTTGAGGTCCATCGATCGATCGCTGGTTCTTACGTCGATCGATGCTAAGGGTGCAGGTCCGCCGCAAGCTGCCTCCGAATGGCTCGATTCCTTTTGCATCCCTTTTATGCTAGATTCCACTCTGTCAACTTTGTTGTTTAGCGGGAAATATGTCTGATCTAAACGTCTGTCTTGCGAATCATCTACGCTCGTAATTGACGTGTAGACTTCATCAGCTAACTTATCCAAGTCAGCTCTGGTGCAGATTTCTGAAGTCTGTATATCATCGATGCAACATGTTGTTCATCGGTCGATGTGTGCTTCTGCAGATTCTCGTGAAGCTTCTCGGCAAGGAGCTTCATCTGTCCGTCGATTTCAGTCATTCGTCTATCGATCGATGTGAGGTTGTACTCATCGATCGATGCGATTGATGCACCCTGATAATTGAGTTGGCGTTGGAACTTCTCAGCCTCCTGCTGTATAGTGTCCATGCGTAGTGCGAATTCCTCCACTTTTTTGTCTACTAAGAAGTGTATGTCAGCAAGTTTCCTCTCATCTGCTTTTAGGCGAGTCAATCCTCCAAAAGGATTGCAAGGTGTCAGCGGGTTCATATCTGCATGCCTCATTGATAAGGCGGATAGATCTCTTCATCTCTTCGGTGCAGATGCTTAGATCCTCTAGGTTGTGGAAGATAGGTTCACAGGTTTTGGTGAGTTTGCTGCTGAAACGATCTTCTGCTTTCTTCAGTTCCTTCAAGATATCTCCGTGAGACTCATCGTCCTCACGTTTTGAGTAGGTGGTCGATGGTGCAGGCTTCATATCGATCGATGTGGATGTTACTCCGTCGATCGATATTGAACTTGTCTGGCCGTGATTCTGGGTGTTGCGAAGATCTTCAAGTTTCAGCTCAAGACGTTTAACCTTCTTGCTTAATGCCTGGTCTGCACTGAACATCCAGTTCATCTCGCTACGAAGCTTGTCTGTAGCATCCTCTAAACTCTTTTCCATGGAGAGTTTTTCCCACTTGCGTTCTCCAAGTAGACAAGTGAACATCTCGTTGATCTCATCTTTGGTGTAGGTTCCGTGCACCAAATCTCTTCTTGTATATGAACTGGCGTGCTCTGGTAAACCGATGTAAGAGCGCTCGTCCATTGAAGTCCTTTGAAGCAGTTTCTTGATGTCGTCTTTAGAAACTTTGATGAAGTCACCATCTACTCCTCTAGCAAACCCTTTCTCGTCCCTGTAGAAAAGCTCTCTTTCCGAATTCAGGACGCCTATCGATCGATGTCATGTACTCCATATCGATCGATGTCCGCTGAAAATCTGGGTCCTTCGTGTTAAGATGATTATCCTCAGCTTCCTTTGGCTTGGCTGTTGTGTCTGCCTCCTGGTGCTGATGATGGTGGTCTAGTCCGTAGCGTTGCTGCTGGAATAGGTTTTGGGATCCGTTGGCTACCTGTAGGACGCCTGCGATGTCCTCTCTGGATATGTGGAGTGTTAGTCCATCCATTGAGCGTGCAAAGCCTTTTGAATCCCTGAAAATACCAAACTCATCCGGGGTTAAATTACCGAAATAAGGTACATGTGAATTTGTTACCTGGGATGGTTTGATGAATGTACCGGTCGATGGCACAGGTACGGGATCGGTCGATGGTTGTTCAGGCCTATTGGTCGATTGTGTTGGTGCCGTGTCGATCGATGAGACTTCCTCGGGTTGGATGATGTATGTTGGTGTTGCTGTCTCGACCTCGAAGCTCTAGTGCTGGTAATCGCTTGCCCAGCTCCCGATTGAGTAGTCTCCGTCTCGCTTGTTGTTGACTATGTTGTCGAATGATGCGAGGCAAGTAGTATCGATCGATGGGGAGAAGGTCCTATCGATCGATGTGTTGATTCTAAGGTTGTGGTGGAGAAGTCGATCTTCATCTTTCGGAAGGTTGTAATACTCTATAGCTCTCTCCTCCTCGTAATCATCAGTATACTCGTCAATGTGAGTAGTATCTACAACATGTGGTGGGATGTAGTAGTCGTTCTCCAACTCGTTTACCTCGAAGTCACTGTCTGGAAACTCCTCCTCGATCTGGTTGAATCGCGAATCGATCGGTGACCATGTATGTCTGTCGATCGATGTGTTTTCATCGTACTCCGTCTCGTATGCGTCGTGTGAATCGTATTCATCTCCACAATAGCAAACAGCTACGAGGTCTGAGCGTCTTGGATCTTCGGGAACCTTGATGACTCGTGACCGATCATAGTAATCGTAGGATTTATTAGGGTTAAGCCGGTTTGTTTGTCGAAGGTTGCAGATAGCTCCAACTGTGGCTAGGAAGGCTCTTCCAAGTAGCAAAGAAGTAGGTAGGTTACCTTGACGCCCAAGACATGGAAGTCCCTTTGGAACTAGGGTTTCTACTATGTTAACCTCCGGGTTTGATGATGCCTCGAGTTCTGGAGAACAATCCACAAAGATGAGCGATTCTTCAGTAGGCTCTATCTTCAGACCTTGATGGTCTGCCATAACTTTGGGTAGGATGCTGACTCCAGATCACGTATCACGAGAGAGTCGCGGGGAACTCAATACCTCTTATTGAGCAAGGTATTGTGAGCTTCCACGGATCATTCTTCTTTTCCATGGAGAGTTTTCCCACTTGCGCTCTCCAAGTAGACAAGTGAACATCTCTTGATCTCATCTTTGGTGTAGGTTCCGGCACCAAATCTCTTCTTGTATATGAACGGGCGTTCTCGTAAACCGATGTAAGAGCCATTCATTGAAGTCCTTTGAAGCAGTTTCTTGATGTCGCCTTTAGAAACTTTGATGAAGTCACCATCTACCTCTAGCAAACCCTTTCGCCCCTCAGAAAAGCTCTTTTCCGACCAGACGCTTCATCGATCGATGTCATGTACTCCATATCGATCGATGTCCGCTGAAAATCTGGGTCCTTCGTGTTAAGATGATTATCCTCAGCTTCCTTTGGCTTGGCTGTTGTGTCGCCTCCGGTGCTGATGATGGTGGTCTAGTCCGTAGCGTTGCTGCTGGAATAGGTTTTGGGATCCGTTGGCTACGTAGGGCGCTGCGATGTCCTCTCGATATGTGGAGTGTTAGTCCATCCATTGAGCGCAAAGCCTTTTGAATCCTGAAAATACCAAACTCATCCGGGTTAAATTACCAAATAAGGTACATGTGAATTTGTTACCGATGGTTTGATGAATGTACCGGTCGATGGCACAGGTACGGATCGGTCGATGGTTGTTCAGGCCTATTGGTCGATTGTGTTGGTGCCGCGGTCGATCGATGAGACTTCCTCGGGTTGGATGATGTATGTTGGTGTTGCTGTCTCGACCAAGCTCTAGTGCTGGTAATCGCTGCCCAGCTCCCATTGAGTAGTCTCCGCCTTGTTGTTGACTATGTTGTCGAATGATGCGAGGCAAGTAGTATCGATCGATGGGGAGAAGGTCCTATCGATCGATGTGTTGATTCTAAGGTTGTGGTGGAGAAGTCGATCTTCATCTTTGGAAGGTTGTAATACTTATAGCTCTCCTCCTCGTAATCATCGGTATACTGCGTCAATGTGAGTAGTATCTACAACATGTGGTGGGATGTAGTAGTCGCTTCTCCAACTCGCTTACCTCAAGTCACCGTCTGAAACTCCTCCTCGATCTGGTTGAATCGCGAATCGATCGGTGACCATGTATGTCCGCCGATCGATGTGTTTTCATCGCATTCGCCTCGTATGCCGTGGTGAATCGTATTCATCTCCACAATAGCAAACAGCTACGCAGGTCTGAGCCGCCTGGATCTTCTCAGAACCTTGATGACTCGTGACCGATCATAGTAATCGTAGGATTTATTAGGGTTAAGCACGCTTTGTTTGTCCGAAGGTTGCAGATAGCTCCAACCGTGGCTAGGAAGGCTCTTCCAAGTAGCAAAGAAGTAGGTAGGGTTACCTTGACGCCCAAGACATGGAAGTCTACCGAACTAGGGTTTCTACTATGTTAACCTCCGTGTTTTCGATGATGCCTCCAGCACTCGCTGAGAACAATCCACAAAGATGAACGATTCTTCAAGAGGTTTCTATCTTCAGACCTTGATGGTCTGCCATAACCTTGGGTAGGATGCTGACTCCAGATCACGTATCACGAGAGTGCGAGGGAACTCAATACCTCTTATCGAGCAAGGTATTGTGAGCTTCCCCGATCATTCTTCTTCTCCATTTGATCCTCTTCCTCATATTGTCTCGACTTGGTTGAACATCCTCCGATGTCTTCTTCGTCTCCTTGGTTTCTCTGAAAAACATCCACAACTGTGTGAAAAGTAGGCTTCTTCAAAGGGTTTCTCAGAGGTATTCTTATAACTCGTTTTCTAAAACTTTCCAGCTCCTTCTCATTAACTCCTCTTTTAAGGTGTTTAGGAACCTTCTCTTTCCTTTTTCTGAGAACTCTGCCATCTTTTTCCTTTTCTATCTCCATTGGATCAATGATATCCGTGGGCTTCTTCATGATGGAGTTCGTGGGTTTCGGAAGGCTTAGGCTGCTCGGAGTGCATTAAGTCGCGGCAACATCTATCTTGGGAAGTTGCACTCGGCGTGATAACTGAATATCGATCGATAGGTTCTGGAGTATGTCGATCGATTTCCTTATCCTTCTGTCGGTCGATTGGATATCCATTCTGTCGATCGATTTTGTAAGGGCTGGGCTGATGTGGTTGCTTTGCTGCGAACTCCTCGTGAGTAAGTATCTTTACGGCGTTGCACTCGTGAGTGGATTCTTCAAGGTCCATCGGTCGATGCTTGTCTGAGTCCATCGCTCGATTTGAGTTGGCGTACATCGATCAATAGTCATGTCCAGACATCAGTCAATACCAATGGTTCCCGCTAATACTCATGGAACTTTCGATCTGGAAGTCTCCCTCTTGCAGCTTCTCATGCTTCACCACTCTCCAAAAATCGTCTTCTATGATAGCATTGACGTTGTGGCATGTTGCTTCTTCTCCTGTTCCTTTTCCTAAGGCTTCTGCTTCTTAACAGCTTCTCCTCGCCTGAATCACTGAGTCTCTAGTTTCTTCACATGAGTGCTCAAAGCATCGCTTTGTGTTCAAGGTGGTGTAGACAGCATCGATCTTTCCATTGAAGTTCACCTCTAACTGCTGCTGGCTTTCAAGAACTTTGCTGAGCATGTCTTCTAGCTTTCCTTCTGAGATTGGTGTGGGTGGCTTCATGTAAGATGAGTTTCCATAACTCCTGTTGTTGTTGGGGTTGCTGCTGTTGAAGTTGCCTCTTTGTCGTGAAGTTTCTGTTTCCTTGATTTCCGGATCTCACGAAATCGGTTCCATTGATCTAGTTGACTTCGCTTCTATGTAGTCATCTTCTTCATCGCCTTCGTGATCCTCCATCGAAAGCAGATTTGCTTGTTTAGCGCTTCGAACATTGTCGAGTGTAGCATGTACCTCCTTTATCTGTTCCTTTCCAAGGAACGCTGCAGATCTTGCTTTTACAATGTTCTTTGTGATGTTGCTGGATGCTAAGTTGTCTATTAGATTCACGGCATCTTCAGGATTCTTTGTGGTGAAGTTGCCTTCACTCGTAGTATCCAGAGCCTTCTGATATTTCAGCGCGATGCCTCTGAAGAAAGTGCAGAGCAGTTGCACCTTGTTGAATCCATGGTGTGGACAATCTCGCTGGTAAGAGTTGAATCTGATCCAGGTATCCTTGAATGACTCTCCAGGCTCCTGGTTGAATGTGGCAATTTTCCTCCTTAAGTCTTCAGCGCGCGCATCATCAAAGAAGTTACGCAAAAATGCATTTTTGATGTCGCTCCAGGATGTAAGAGATCTTGGCGGTAGCTGCTTAAGCCACTGTAAAGCTTCTCCAGATAAAGAGTGCTTGAAGAGCTTACAGAGAAGGTAGTCCACGGGAACTCCATTGGCTTTGATAGCAGATATGAGATCCTCGAACCTCTCGAGATGGTCAATGGGATGCTCATTGGACAGCCCACAGTAGGGTGTCTCTCCCACAAGGGTGTAGTACTGCGGCTTGAGCTCGAAATCGCCTCTCTGAATAGCAGGGGGACGAATGGCTGATCTGTCGGTGTAGAACTGATATGGACGGTTGTAGTCAACTAGTGTTCGAGCAGCCTCTCCTACAGGTTGAACAGCTCTTGTAGGTGCAGTTTCTCGCTCAGGGATTACTTCATTCTGAGCATTGAGCTTCTGACCTGCTTCATTACGATGGTGACCTTCTTGGTCACGCAAGTCTCCATTCTCATCTCGTGTGAGAATAATCGACGCAACCATGACTCGCGGAACAGTATCGATCGATATAAGGTTACGGCTATCGATCGATGTCGGATGAAACGTGTCGATCGACGGTGAAATAGTGTCGGTCGACAGGAAGGTGCGAGTATCGGTCAATGAAGACGGTGTCTCGGTCGACAGTGGTGCGTTGGTATCGGTCGACAGACAGTTGTTGATGTCGATCGATGCAGAACGGATTTCCTTGCGGATTGAACGTTCCAAGCTAGCAGGGTCTTCTAAGAACAAAATTTGAGATGCCTTGTTACTTCTTGTACTGCTGGGCATGTACCTGAAAAGACAAGAAAAAATTTGTGTCAGAAAACAAATTAAAGTAAAAATAACCTAGACCTAATCAGATTAAATCATATTCTATCAAAGCTCCCCGACAACGGCGCCAAATTTGATATCAGACAAATTCATAAGTTCAATCTCCAGTCTCTTGTCTTGATCCTCACATAAGTTCATAACACATAAATTCTTAATACATAAATTCATAAGACAAATTCATAAGTTGACACATACCCCACTACATAAATTCATAAGTTGACACAGACTCCACTACATAAATTCATAAGACAAATTCATAAGACAAATGCATAAGACAAATTCATAAGTTGACAGAGACTCCACTACATAAATTCATAAGACAAATGCATAAGACAAATTCATAAGTTGGAAGGCTAAACACTGAACGACTTACTTGAAGGTCTTCTGGAAGACTAAACACTGGAAGACTAACTTGAAGGTCTTCTGGACGACTTATTAGAAGGTCGTCCACGTCATTTCTTACATTGTGGTTTCGTATGGCCAGTTTCTTTGCAGTTTGAGCATCTATAAACCTTGTGTTGCTTCGGGGTTTCGTCCTTTCATCTAGATAGCTCCAACCAAGATTGCCATTTTGATTTCTTGATCTCCCCGGACCACGCTTTACATCCGGAGGAAAGCATGTGCGTTTCTCAACATGTTGTCCAACACAAGGATATATATTCTTTGAGTATCCTGCAAACAAATAATCATTTGAGTACACTGAACATACAAGTGTGGAGATATGCAAGCGAGCATATGTTCCAGCGGTATAGAATGAGAGCAAGGTATTTTCTCCACTTCATAGACACCACAATCACACTTTCCATGTTGCAAATCAACCACACCGTCCATTTTGCCACCTTTCACCAAGAATCACCATCCATCAATTGGTTGGGCCCTCATCGTATCCGCTATCTCCGATCGAACAGCAAGCAAGTATTCAACACCCCGACTATGTTGAGTTGGGAGACTCAAAGCATCTTCTCTCCTTTTCCAAAACACCATCCTAGCTTCTCCTTATGAACTCCAACATGAACTGAATCGGAAATCCTCATGCAGCTTCAGTCGCAGAATTAGTAGATTCAGCGATGTTGCTTGTTTTATGTTTTACCTGTCTCCTGACAATAAACCCTTGACCAAAGGCTGACATCGGCTTTCTCCAAATATTTTGCAAGGTCCGGTTTACACTGTGATCTCAGCCATGTACCGGTCAAAATCATAAACCGTATGAGCATAAGCGGCACCTTTCACCAAGTACAAGATATGTTTTCTTTTTACTTTTGACAATGTTATCTTGAAGGTGATAATAACATATTCCTCGAGGTTGCCCAAGGAAACACCTTATCACACTCACTTTTAATGGCCGTGTGCGGTCGGATGAAACGTGGTCGACCGGTGAAATAGTGTCGGCCGAAGGAAGGTGCCAGTATCGGTCAATGAAGACGGTGTCTCTATGACAAGGTGCGGTATCGGCCGAATGACGCTTGTTGATGTCGATCGATGCAGAACGGATTTCATGGATTGAACGCTCCAAGCTAGCAGGTCTTCTAAGAACAAAATTTGAGATGCCTTGTTACTTTGTACTGCTGGGCATGTACCGAAAAGACAAGAAAAATTTGTGTCGAAAACAAATTAAAGTAAAATAACCTAGACCTAATCGATTAAATCATATTCTATCAAAGCTCCCCGACAACGGCGCCAAATTTGATATCAGACAAATTCATAAGTTCAATCTCCAGTCTCTTGTCTTGATCCTCACATAAGTTCATAACACATAAATTCTTAATACATAAATTCATAAGACAAATTCATAAGTTGACACATACCCCACTACATAAATTCATAAGTTGACACAGACTCCACTACATAAATTCATAAGACAAATTCATAAGACAAATGCATAAGACAAATTCATAAGTTGACAGAGACTCCACTACATAAATTCATAAGACAAATGCATAAGACAAATTCATAAGTTGGAAGGCTAAACACCGAACGACTTACTGAAGGTCTTCGAAGACTAAACACCGGAAGACTAACTTGAGGTCTTCGACGACTTATTAGAAGGTCGCCCACGTCATTTCTTACATTGTGGTTTCGTATGGCCAGTTTCTTTGCAGTTTGAGCATCTATAAACCTTGTGTTGCTTTCGGGGTTTGCGTCCTTTCATCCTAGATAGCTCCAACCAAGATTGCCATTTTGATTTCTTCAGTCTCCCCGGACCACGCTTTACATCCGGAGGAAAGCATGTGCGTTTCTCAACATGTTGTCCAACACAAGGATATATATTCTTTGAGTATCCTGCAAACAAATAATCATTTGAGTACACTGAACATACAAGTGTGGAGATATGCAAACGAGCATATGTTCCAGCGGCTATAGAATGAGAGCAAGGTATTTTCTCCACTTCATAGACACCACAATCACACTTTCCATGTTGCAAATCAACCACACCGTCCATTTTGCCACCTTTCACCAAGAATCACCATCCATCAATTGGTTGGGCCCTCATCGTATCCGCTATCTCCGATCGAACAGCAAGCAAGTATTCAACACCCCGACTATGTTGAGTTGGGAGACTCAAAGCATCTTCTCTCCTTTTCCAAAAACACCATCCTAGCTTCTCCCTTATGAACTCCAACATGAACTGAATCGGAAATCCTCTAGCACGCTTCAGTGCAGAATTAGTAGATTCAGCGATGTTGCTTGTTTTTATGTTTTACCTGTCTCCCTGACAATAAACCCTTGACCAAAGGCTGACATCGGCTTTCTCCAAATATTTTGCAAGGTCCGGGTTTACACTCCGTATCTCAGCCATGTACCGGTCAAAATCATAAACCGTATGAGCATAAGCAGCACCTTTCACCAAGTACAAGATATGTTTTCTTTTTTACTTTTTGACAATGTTATCTTGAAGGTGATAATAACATATTCCTCAGGTTGCCCAAGGAAACACCTTATCACACTCACTTTTAATGGCCGTGTGCCGGTCGGAGACTATCACCAGTGGCTGCTCATCAGATACACAACTAGCCAATTTTGTGAAAAATCATTCCTAAGAAGATTCATCTTCAACATCTACGATCCCAAAAGCCAATATGGAAAGATCTGAAAATTCCCATCTTGTGCGGCTGCAACTAACATAACACCTCCATACTTCCCACTTAGGTGAGTCCCATCCACCACAATGACCCTTCTCTGATACTTAAAACCTTTTATAGAAGTTTCAAAAGAGAGAAATAGATACTTAAATCTATTCTCAGAATCAAGTTCTATAGCCGTGATAGAATCGGGATTTGCTAGGAAGATTTGCTCGAGATATGATGGCAGACGCGAATACCCATCTTATGCTGATCCTCTCACCAATGTTTGTGCATATATCAGTGTTCTGTATGAAGTGGTGTAATCAAGCTCCATGTCAAACATGTTCTTCATTGCATCAGTGATATGCTGCGGAGTCAACCCATCAATGATTCCAACACGATCAATGAAAAGCCTACCAACATACTTCGCTCATGAGCCGCATTTCGGTCTCCCAATCGAGCATGTATGTTTTTCACATACTTTTACCCAAAACGTGTTTGTCCCATGTTTCACACTCGCTCAAATCTTCCATCCACAACCACTAACCCGACATGTTGCCACAAGGAGAGTTTTTGTTGAATTGTATATTTCGAAGGAGAACCCACCCCTCACTGCTGTCAATAGCAGCTCTGAAAGCAGTGCATCCTTGCTAACAAAACTCTGGTTGACATAGATACTGTTACCATTCGATCTTCCTCCTTCAATAGCATATGTCTCTTTGAACTCTTCAAAACACATATCATCTTCTTCTTCCTCATCTTCATCTTTAACCTTTCCATAAACACTGTAATCCTCGTCCGCTTCAGCAACCATAGAGATATGAGCGTCCTCCTCCCCCATCATCCTCCTCCCCATCATCCTACACATCATGATCTTCATCTTCGTCAGCTTCATCAGCTTCATCATCTTCTTCCCATTCCTCCGAAACCGTTTCCAACTTGCTACGGCTTGATATACAAAGCCGCACTCCATGCGTTTTGGTTATCTCGAGCAAGTTTTGAACTTGTCTATCACTTGTAACATGAATAGGAGGGGTGTTTGGAGCCATCTGTTGCATCATTTATGCTGGTAATGAGTAGGTTATCTCCATAGACTATGTGCTCATATCCAGGTTATAATCTTCTTGAGCCATTGCAACAAGTTCAGCATGTGTCGAACCTTCACTCAAAAAAACATTCTCCCTCCTTTGAAATTATCAACCACAAAATCCCAACAGCAATCTTTCAACAATCATTCTCCATACATTGCATTTAACTGACGCATCATCTGCAAAAGTTCAAAATAAAACACATTAGTAAACATAGACAAAATGAAAGTTTACTAAACATTGACGCAGACGACATACCAGTAAGTCGTCGGAAGACTAGATGACTTACCGTAAAATTCGTCCAAACAGGTCATTTTTGCAATTGACTTTTAAGTAAGTCGTCTAGCTTTGTTTGTTAAAAGAAAATCTAGACGACTTACCAATAAGTCGTCTAGGATAAACGGGTTAGTTTTGCATTTGACCGAATTGTGTCAGATATTTGACTTTTCCTGGAAGACTTACCAGTAAGTCGTCTCTGGTAAAACAAAAAACTCAATATTTTATGAGAGCACGACTTACCGAAGTCGCCTCCAGTTAGTTTGCTATTCAAAATAAAACTTAAATATTTAACTTTTCCCGCATCTAATTTACTTGAAAGTCGTTTAGTTAAACGACTTCACGAGAAAGTCGCCGAGATAATAAAGGTTTGACCAGAATCTTGGAAAAAAATATGGACGACTTTGCTTATCCTGGACGACTTTCAAGTAAATTCTCGTCGACTGAACTTTCAGTAAGTCGATGCGGGAAGAGTTAAATATTTAAGTTTTATTTTCTAATTGCATTCCTCGGAGACCACTTACTAAGTCGCCTAAATTTTATAAAATATTAAAAAATTTCGAGGCGACTTCTTGGTAAGTCGTCCGAAAAGTCAAATATCCGACACAATTCTGGTCAAGTACAAACTAACCCGCGATCTTACACGACTTACCAAGAAGTCGCTAGGGTATGCTCTAGATTTTTTTTTAACAAACAAAGATGGACGACTTACAAGTAAGTCGTCGGGTAAGTCTTCTACAGCCAGACGACTTACGGGTAAGTCTTCTACGCGAATAGATTTGAAAAAAAAATCAATTTCATACCTTAAACTAGTAAGATGACTTTCTTAGCACACATAAGTTTTCTCCAACCACCCAGAACCTCAAACGAAAGTAACCCACCAAGAATAGTATGCTTGAATGGCTTTATCAACCATAAAAAATTTTGAATCAAAAGCTTGAGTTTTTTGGATGAATATGGAGACAAAGTGATAGAGATGTTGTTTTTCGTTCATAACAATTGAGAAAGAGAGTGTGTAAATCGATTTTAGGTGCATTAAGAGTTTCAAATTGGTTGTTTTTGGTAGTTGGGTATTGGTGGCAATGACAATCTTGTAAATACATGAAGATGATGAGGTTGAGAGAGTAAAAAACTCATTTTCAAAAAAAAAAAAAATTAACGACATTTTCGTAAATAATGTGAATATGTGGGGTGAATATGATAAAAAAAAGGTTAATTTTGTGTTTAACTTTTTGTTTTGAGTCATATTTGCGAAAAGTCCTTTAATATATTTATAAAGGAAATTTTATAGAAAAGCTTACGACTTGTTTGAGGTAAGGAGTGACGTTAAGTCCTTTGTCTCTCAGAACATCGTAACCGATTTGGTTGATCTCATTGTATAGAAACAGAAAAGATATTTTATATATTCGGGAAGTCTTTGGACATCGTTCACGTCCCATCTGCAAAAAAGTTTAGTTAATTAGATGGATTATTGATATGAGTATGACGGGAGAAAAATCCATCCATGATAAAACTTATTGAACCAATCAGAGATCGTATATAAAAGTAATTCGCTAAGCAGGTAGACACATCAAAATCCCTTGAAACTATGCAAACAAGAGTAGCAGGGTAGAAAACTGAACTGAAACAGGTAGAGAAACAACTAAGATCCCGCTGGCCACTGGGCATAAAATTTAACATCTGGACTCCTCCAGCATCTGGTGATCAAGGTGTACTCCGACCTGATATAGGCCGCAAAGGATACTGTCCGCTAATCTAGACCATCTTGGTGGGGGCAGGATGCACCGAGTTATTCAAAAAAAAACAACAACAAAGCTATGAAAACATACAATAACCATCACTCGTAAGAAGTGGACGACCAAAGAAACTAAACACCAACTCAAAAGAAGCACCTAAAGAAATCACAAGAAGGAATATATAAACTACTTACACTTTTTTTTTTTTTTGAAACACATCTAGCTGTATACACATTTCTATCATTTCCCCATATATTTCTAATTTACAATGACCATATTGTCTCTATTACCTCTATTTTGATTTGAGAGTGAAAATATTATATTATTTACTTTTATTTTTATCATCTCTCTCTCTCTCTCTCGTCTCCTAAACCTTTTTTATTTATTTTTAGAATCTTCATTTTCCTGCAAATCTGAAATCTCCACTATCTCCAAATTCATCATCATCTCACATATTCCTCTGTGCGACCTCCTATCTCCGGTTTCCTTCCCATCTGATTCGATCATTTTTTATTTTATTTTTACAAGATCTTCTTTGAGTTCAACGGATTTTGAAAGTGATTAGGGTTTTGGAGTCGGGGTTTGGGGCCGTTTGGGGCCGCGAGGCTCCTCCTTATGTGGACTTTATATGACGGTGAACTGTCGACGGATCTTCCCCGGATTTGGACAACCTGGCCTTCGTTGAGGGAAATCTGTCTGTTGTTTGTTGCTTGTAAATCTGTCTCCGATGTACTTGTTTCAGATCCCCTTTTTAGGGATGAAATTAAACGAATTTTAATTTAAAAAAAAAACATTTAGATGTTGTCCTTTGTTTCTAGTCTTTTAAACGAATTTTAATTTAAAAAAAAAACTTAAGTGGCATCTAAGAGTCCATTTGCTCATCCAATGAATCAGTATTTCTTGCTCTCATAAGCTCCATTGTTGCTTTTTTCCAATATCTATTTCAAAGCTTTACTGCTTTATGATGATATCAACTTCCTCTGCATATCACATATACGTAAGTACCCACCCACCAAGAAAGTTTTTTCTGTATTTGTGAAAGAGTGGCAATTGACTATATGTATATATATATAAGTATGGCACTACTTACTTGTTCAGCGAACTCTGGAATTGTCAGATTGACAGATAAGTTTCTCATCAATAAAAGAACCTGATATACCCAAAAGGAGAAAAAAGTACCAGATTAGCTTTCTCTGTTTATGATCAGGACTGCAGTTTTAGAAAAAAGGTTATGTCTGACTAAACATGTCACATACCGTCTCCATATTTATTGGATCCATCTGCTTTAATCTCTGGAGGTGACCTGATGTGTTGGGATCAAACACACTTTCAATAAATCTGTAGATTTGAGCAAATTTCGGCATCACTGCATTAAAAACCGATGCCAAACAACTCGCTCTCAGCGTAAATTTAAAAAGATGGATATAGTTAAAAGACGTATGATGATAATAACAAAGTCTTTACCTCTACGTGGCTTTTCACAACTTTGTTCATCATCATTCGACTCTGTCACCGCTGGTAATTTTGGCGTAACTTCCTTATTACTGGTGCTGTAACAGCGATTCTTTGGGAGAGCCGCAGCCGAGACTCCCGGTTGCTCTATTATTCATTACACCTTATAGTTAACACCATTCACAGATACAACAACTAAATCAAAACCATGATGATGTCACTATACCTTGAATCACCGGTTTCGTTGATGCATGATTCTGAGAAGAAGAAGAGCTAGATGCAGGGGGGTTTCCCACAAGTGAGTGTGAATCAAGAGCTGTACAAATAAACAGTTTGAACCAAGGGTGCGCTCAAAACAGGGATGAAACCAATGGCGTGGGAGGGGAGAGCAACTGCAGCATAATTAAAAAAAAACCATCAGAGAGAGAGAGAGGGACAAAAAACAATCAAAGAGTGGAGGCAAGGAGATGACCATTTTTAGGAGCCTTTTGAGGATAAGGGTGCCTAGCTTTCCTCTTAGGTCGTGGAAGAGGAAGGTGCTCGTTAGCACCGCTCTTCTGAACTTTGAGAAAGTACTTCTGTGCGTGGCTACGCATCTGCCCAAAAGCAAAACCCCATCACGCAAAACATCTATATTTGAATAAAAATCAAATCATAGATATGAAGTGAGCAAAGTGGTGTTTACATCTCTTACATTTCAATAAGAGTGAAGAAAAGGAGGAAGATGAGGGAGAGAATGTAGTATCCAATAGATTTGCTGCTGAATTTCATCGAGCTTTCCTCCCTACCAGGCTGTAACAACAAACGAAAACAAAATCAATAAACAAAACCAAAATCATCTAAACTCAAGCATTCTAGATCAATAAAATAAACCATAATCATCTAAACGCAAGCATTCTAAATCAAGAAACGAAACGAAAATTATCTAAAATCAAGCTTTTTATTGAAAAAGAAGTTTCAGGGGTTTTGAGGATCTGTGAGGATGATGTTCACATGATGAAGTCTAACCTTTTTTATAGTTGTAAATGCACCGCCTTTAAGGGAGGGAAGAGGCATTGATGGAGAACGCGTGGTTGCAGCGGATCGACGGATTTAAGAAGGGTGTTAATGACAGAATTAATCCATCCCCTAACGGTATAGTGGATAAGGAACGGAGGCGAAACGACACCAAGATATCTCGATCCAGTGAATCGTCAACACGATTCTTCTCGACTTCTCTCCCAAGACTCCATTGACAGACATCAATGAGAACTCGAAGAACAGGTAGAACCCTAGATGGTGTCGGCTCCAATTGTTGAAGAAGGTATATGCGGCCTATGTATGAAATGTTCGCAGCACAAACAAAGATCGAAGCCCAGAATTGCAAAACCAAGACCGTAAGTAATGAAACCCAAAAACCAAAGAAAATAAAGAGAGGACACGTGTCGTCACCTCCTTCACTGAATTAATGACGTAGATATCCTAAGAAGTAAAGAAACCTTATTTTATATATATATATACTTAAATTATTTTAAATATTTAATTTACATTTAACTTAAAATAACATTAAGGTTTATGATTGTTCTACATAAATTTTATCTTTGTATTTTACTTTTATAAATTATAAACTTGTCTAATTTTGATGTCAAAAAACTTGTCTAAGTCAATTATTTTAGTTTTAACTATACCGATAAATCATATAAAATTTTAAAATTACAATTAGAGCCAAGTTATTTTCTCTCTTAGTTATATATTTGTTTCATATATTAATTTTTTTTCTTTACATATTTTCTTTTAAAATAATGATTTACACGATATAAAGAAATAATTTATTTATTACTAACTGAAACTATTTTGAGACAAATAAATATATATTATGAAACTATCTTTACTATTTATACATATACATGTTTCTTAGAATCTTATATACTATTATATATGAAAATCCAGTCACCCATGTTATCCAAAATATTGATTAGAATTTCTGAAATAAATATTACTGGCTAACTTATAAAATATAATTCGTACAATAGTTTTATTATAAATAATTAAAATATATGATGTATTGATTGTTTTTTAAATTATTGAATAAAATTATTTCTTTTGTTATTAGATTTTTGTATGTATTTATAAATATACATACTATGAATATAAAGTTAAACATTTTATCAAATTATTGATTAAAACTTTTGTAATAAATATTACTGACTGACTTCATTTTTCCTCTCTTTTTCCTTTTGATTTGATTAAAATAATATGATCTATACTAAAAATTAGAATCTGTAAAGTTTTTTTAATTCTCTATGTTTGACACAACATGGAAAAAAAGAGAACATTGTTGTTTCTTAGTCTTGCCAAAGAACAATGGCTTTTTGAAGCATCCACATATATAGATTCATCTAAATCCACAATGAACAGCTTCATATGAGTTTCCTTCTTGAGCAGTATGATTTGTGGGTTCTGAGATTGATGGTTTAACATGGTATGGACCGTATGGCTCATTAGTCCTGAATTCTTGGAGCCATGTAAGTCCTTAGGTTACTATATGTAGTTGGCTTCTTGAACCTCTGACGACAATGCACCACTGAACAAAAAAAAAAACACATCACGACAATAGACATTGTGTTTTGACCTTTATCCCATCTCTCGTAAAGAGTCGCAACGCAAAGAAACCCTTAAACCAATTATTTGTTTGCTTCATCACTCTGGATATAACCAATCATTCTCGAAGAAGAAGATAGCTGTGGTAGGATTGACTCTGGATTTTTCAAAATGGCTTCCCACTCTCCTGAGGCTTGGGCTAGAGGCAACCATGATTCAGATGTCTGTGTCAAGACAGAGCAAGTTACCAACAGAATCTCCAAACGTAAACAGTAAGAAGGAGGATATTTTATGGTTGTCCTTTTCTCAGTTTTCCTAATTGAAGAGTAAGTGTCACAACGACGGAATAGAAGCTTCTCTTATCAGACTTTTTTTGCTATTTTCCCGCCACCTCTGGTTAATTTAGTATGTTAATTACCAAAATAAATTACGTAGACAAAGGTAAAGTGGATCGTTTTAGAAACGTACCTTAAAAGCAGCGAGAGAAAAAACAACAGTTTGAAGAATATCAACTTCAACATGTGTTTCAGAAGAAAGAGCTGGTATTATCTTCCTTATGTGAAGCATCTTAAACTAAAGAACTACAGTTGAGAACAGATTATCAAGTGTTCCACGAACGTAAATGGAAGCTCTGTATGTTGAAAGAAAGCCTGCATAAAAATTTGATTGTCAATAAGATGCGTTTGAATATGCAGAAAGGCTGCCACACTGACAGTACAAAAGCCTGTTACCATGGCGGCGACATCGTCCCAAAGAGATGAAGATGAAGTGAGTCGCGGTGTTTCCATCAAAACAGTGCCAAAGAATTGAACTTCCTCAACGCCGCCGGGTAGTAAACCAGACACCACGAAGGCTCTTCCCAGAGGTTCACCGGCGCTAATGGAGTAATTTTCTTGGACCGTTGATCAATTTCTTCGAAGAGAAGTAAGAACTCTCATCCTCATCTCAACTCCTCTCCTCGCGGAGAATATTCGTCATAGCCTTTCAACAAAGCCCGCTTCATAGTGAACAGAGGCAGCAAAGATCTTCCACCATCATGTGGTTTATGTTGAGCCAACCGTAGATAAGAGGAAAACTATCAAAATCGATCTGAAGTGTTTATCAAACGATCTTGGGGAGAGGAAAGAGACAGACGAAAAGAAAAACAAATCTACAGTTTTATAAACACCAATCGAAAACTACTAAATAGAATCTTTATTAGGTTTTGTAAGGAACATGGGATGATGTTAAAGAAAGGATGCTAACCTTTTATATAGTGTAGATACACCGCTTTGCAGAGGAAAACGGTGGAGTTAAGAAGTGTGATAATGGCGAGGGATCAGTAACTCAAAACGTTACAGACGAATTAAACAGAAGCCAAAACGACGCAACTCCAAGAATCACACAGAGCTTCTTCAAATCGATTCGACTCACTCAATATCTCGAAACTCCATTGTTGGTGTCACTGAACGAAGAAGAACGTAGCTGGTCTCAGAGATCTAAGCAAAACACGAACCCTAGATTTTGGCGGCGACTATGGAGAAGACAAACTCGTCTCTCTGTATTGGGTTCAATTTGTTAAGTAAAACGTTAAAACCCAAACATTTTTTTGGCGAGGCCATGAAAGGAATTCGATGACACGTGGCAAACTCTTCTTATTTCATTTTCTGACGTGGCTCTTTCTCGTAAGAGAATGGCCTACTTTATAGTATAATATATATATATATATAGATACTTACCTTTCGGCCACATTTGTGAAAATCTCGAGCTCCTCTAATGTACCATAGATATCGTAGATGTCATCCATGATCGCAACTAACATGAATAGTTTGGTGAGGATCTTGCGGTAGTATTTAAACTCTGGCTCATAAAATATTCAGATCGTCCAAAAATAGCTCTCTGTGATTCGGTCCCTTACGAAACCAAGTTGTTTCATAGGTCCTGTGCTGTTCCACCAGCTACATTAAATTGTGAAAAGAAGCTATTTAATGGACTCATATATATATATATATATATATTTATGTTTAACTATCAGAAATTTTTTTTAAAAACTTATATAATTTGATCGTTACCTAGAAATTAATTTAAGTTCTTCCTGATGATTAGCTTGTACCATATTGAAATTAAGTGCTGCGAACTCTAGCAAGAGAGGATCCATGTCATGCTTTTTCTTGTACACATCTATGTACCATCTTGCTTCTAATCTCCTTGTGCTCCAATGGTACAGCTTCTCTAGTACTCTTTTCACCATCTCTAGCATATAAGCTTCATATTTCCCAGAAAAAGCTTTACTACTATCCTCCCTGACAAACTTCGTTAATCGCTCCTTTGCAAAAGTCCTAGCCTCCTTGAGTTTAAACTCAAAATCCATTGAAAAATAAGAAGCTTTGTATAGAGAGAGTAAACCCTTAATATCGCTGTGTAAAGTCTTTCTGAATATTTGTTTTTCACTTTTGAAAACGTCGAAATCATCTGCAGTGTGAAATACATATCATATTACAGTTTATGAATTGGCCATTTCGAAATTTGATATAGTCTGATAAAAATTATTTTAGAAAAATCTTATGTAACTATATATTCCTATTAAAGTTATAAAATAATAACTGATGCGTATAGTATTTATATGAATATAAATAAAATATTATATTTTGTTGTTTTGTAGTCACAGTGGATTCATCTTTAATTTTTCAAAACAATTCAAATATTATTTGATCAAATTACATCTACAAACACATTATATTTTATAATACATATATCTTATACATCAAAGAATCTAAAAATAATAATATGAAAAACAAATTTATCAAAATTCATAAATATATAACCCATGAAACTATTATTCCTTTTACATAAAATATATATTAGAATTAGGAGTGTTCAATCCGAAAATCGATTCGTTTTTTTTCTTCGTTTTTTTCGGTTTTTCGGTATCTCGGTTAATAAAATACAACTACCATTCTAAGTCCATATTTACTTTGGTTCGGTTCGGTTTATATATTGTCGGTTTTCGGTTTATTCGGTTTTCATATCAAAACATAATTATTTAGTTTGAGATCATATTATATGAATTTTAGTTTCATATTGTCAATGCAGTGATTTATTAAAAAAATATTATATATTTAAATAAAAGAAAAAAATGCTTCTACCGTCAAATAAAATAATCAAATCTAGAACTAAAATAATCAAATCTAGAACATAAAATGAAAGCTCGGAATTTTGAAAATAAAAATAAAAAAGAAAACAGAAGCACGAAAGAAAAGATTTTTCATTCTTTCATATTTAGTATTAATCAAAGTCATGCTTCTTAGATTGAACACAAAACTTGTTATAAGAAAAAAATTATGAATTTCCACTAAATGTTGTCTATCCAAATTTATAAGCTTCACTTCGATTTAGTCAATGCTAAAAGAAAACAAAAATATTAAAGGAAGAAGACTAAGAAAAGAAGAAACCTATCGACAGGGTTGCGATGAATTGTTTATAATTAGTTCAAGTGTTTTTTTCATTAGGACATCTTTATTACTATAAAAATATGGTAATAATTATTAGCAAAAAATTAAATTATATTACAAATAGATTTTCATGTGTCGTTATGATATATATATATATATATATATATATATATATATATATATATATATATTTACATGTATTTACATTTGATCGTTTTTGTTCGGTTTATTTGGTTTAATCGATTATAAACCAAACAATATCCAAATCCTACGGTTTTTTATAAAATCATATCTATTTGGTTTATATGGTATATACTAAAACCAAACCATATTATCTATTTCGGTTCGGTTCGGTTTTACCATATTGAACAGGCCTAATTAGAATATATAAAAATAAAATACAAAATTCATAAATAATAACTTTATAAATTCATAAAATATTATAGTTCCAACATTATTATTTTTAGAGTTTTGTTGTTTATCTAAAACACTGGCCCACTTAACCCGTAACTTGGTATGGACACGTTTTCTTGATTATCACATGATTGTTAACAGTTTAAGTTCATTATAAAATCATAATGTGCAATACGTTGCGAGACATCAAAACTATGTTTCCTTTGGAGAAAAAATGCAAGTGATGTCGCATGGAGATCTTGTGACTCCCTCCCAATTTGGTGGTGGTGGTCGTGAATTCTATTCAAAATATCATGTATTTCTTGTTTATAATAATGATACGATATTCCGAGTCTTTGCAAATAATCGATCATTTCTGGTTGCTCAAGAAAACCTTCAGTCTCAACTAGTGCTTTCCTCACCTCTTCCTTCAACAATGTAGCTTTTTCCACTGCTTCATCTTCTTTCTATACATTGAAATCAGGGTGTTATGAATGTGAGGAATTTCAAGTTATGAAATAAATTGACCAACCTACGTTATATATATGACATAATACAATCTATTCATTACTAATTAAAATGAATTAGAAATTTATGAACTTAACAATTCAATTTTTCATTACAATATCTATATATATAAAGTTGAGTTTTCTCCCTCCAGAACACACCACATAGGATACGTCGAGAAATTGAGAGAATGTCGTCGTAGCATGTGTCCTTGCATCCAAAATGCAGTACTTTGTTAAATGAATATATCTCTTCGCATTTCCGTATATACAAGTAGTTTATAACTGCCACTTTAATGCACATCAATAAGCGTTTGTGTATACAAAGAGATCTATTACAGCCACTACATATCCTGGTAATACTTTAAGATTTTTTTAAAATAACTTTTAGTTATATATGGTCACGAGATAAAACAGAGGAAATGCTGGACTTGCACACAGATAATAGAGTAACATAAGACGTCGTCATCTTTACTCAGTTACGAACGCATCTAACATTACCGACGCAGCATGTGGCTCGACATCGTGTTCATACTGCTTATGTATCTTTAAAACATCCAAAAGTTGGTTTTTAGATCATTGCAAAGTATTCTTCTTCAGATATTATATGTTTGTTAGTATTGATTGTACAGGATGTTTAGGCATATATATTAGACAACTATGTTTACAAATACAAATTAGTACTTGATTTCTATTAAATATTGTAATTGTAGATTAGACTAAAAAGAAAAAAAGCGTGCTTATATAGGAAAATTGCATATGGGGATTATACGGAGATTATTATGATTTTAAAACTAAAACAAATATATAGGAAAATTGCATATTTGGATGCGAGTGCGATTTATATCAACCGGATTTAGTTTAGAGTGCAACATTATCGTAAAAAAAAAACTTTTGAATATAAATTATATTTATATCCATAACCTAGATAATTTAAGTTTTATAAATTTTTTAAAAATTTATGTACATTATTTATTTACAAAATTTTTAAAATTTATTTTTTGAACTTCAGAAATATTATTATCACTATTTTAAAAACTTTTGAGTAGAAATTATATTTATATCCATAACCTAGATAATTTAAGTTTTATAAAAATTTTAAAAATTTATGTAAATTATTTATTTACATAATTTTTAAAATTTATATTTTGAACTTCATAAATATTATTATCACTATTTTATAAATAGATTCTTAATTTTAATATTTAAATATTTGATGAAATAATTTATAAGAAATGTCTGTTTTTACTATCAATTTGAGATGTTATATTCATATTTTAGATTTACGAAGAATTTTAATACAAATATCAAAAAGTACCTATAGTTATTCTATTAACTAACCTGTACTATAGCGTAATAAAATAATTTAAAAATAATATTTAGTTTAATATGTATTTTTTGCTGATTTATAATATTTTTTGTACAAAATAATATATGGTTGTATAATTTCTGTTTGTGCATAATATTTTATAGCCAGATTAAAAATTTATGTAAGTATAAACATATAATCATCAAAGCATACTACTCCGTTTATTTGATTTGTTTTACATTTGTTTTAGTTTATCTCTATCAACTTACTGACATAACATAAAGCAAAAATAAATCCTCAAATATAACATAAATATCAAAAAAAAATAATAAGTATTAATAGTAGCAATTACTGACATTGTCCTAAATAACTACAAAATATATTCGACTAAGATTACCTCAAAGTTAAAACCTTATTCTCCACTGTAATAGATACCTTGACATAAAAAAAAAAAGAATTATGGTATTTGAAAACTCAATCTCATTCTCTCAACATAATCACACTAACAACCAAGTGAACATATAAGAAAATTTACATAAAATTATATATTTCATAAAAATCGATACATCGAATCCTGCGCGTAGCGCGGATGTGCCCTAGTTATATATATATATGAGCGAAACATGTACTTATAGCATGATAAATATGTACGGCATATATATTCTTCAGCGAGAGGAGGTACTCATGATCCCATAGAGACGGACGATAGTTGGCGGAGCGGCGCTTGACGGTGACAGCCTGAGCCGACGTCACTTTCGGGACTGCGTTGCAAAGAAAATGCTGAGTGTTTCGATGAGGAGCCATTTGTAAAGTTAGACACTAGGGATGAAGAGAAAAAACACACTTTGGTGGCTTCTCTCCTTTTCCCCTATGAAGCATTACACTTGGTGTACTTATACTGTTATATATGTGAGGACTGAGAAATATTTTTTGGTCCATTTATCAATAAATTGATATGTGATATGTCGTTTATTCTTTATATACTACATTGGAAGTTAGAAAAAATATAATAAAAATAACGTACTATAACTGTATGACCAATAGTAATGGCTCAGACAAAGCATCACATAAGACCGAGTTTGAAATTCTATTGACCACTACAATTAATTTCGTATCAGCAGAATTTTGGTGGCTTCTCTCCTTTTCCCATATGAAGCATTACACTTGGGGTACTAATACTGTTACATGTGAGGACTGAGAAATACTTTTTGGTCCATTTATCAATAAATTTCTATGTGATATGTCGTTTATTCTTTATATCCTACATTGGAAGTTAGTTAGGATTGAAAAAATATAACAAAAACAACATACTATAACTGTATAACCAATGGTAATGGCTCAAACAAAGCATCACATAAGACCGAGTTTGAAATTCTATTGACCACTACAATTAATTTCGCATCAGCAGAATTTAGGAAAATTCATATTTTAAATGGACAAACGTCGTCTCGTGATTATACAATAGACACCGGTACGATTGATTATAACATTTGAACCAGTTTTTTGTTTTGTTTTCATTTGATTATCGAAGACCAAACACACAAAAATATAAAGCGATATTCGTACAAGTTTCGTACGTTCGACTAGAAAAAGAAAAGTCAAGAGTTCAAAAATAAAAAACTAGAAAAGTCTAATTGAACTCGTGATATTGCTTTTATGTATGGGGTATCAAGTAGGCCTCGGACTTATTACCGGGGATCCGGATTCGATACGAGATCAGTTCCGGATCCGGATTCGATACGAGATCAGTTCCGGATCCGTTCCGAAAATAGGATATCCAGGATATCCGAATCCGGATAGTAAAATCAAGGATCCGTCAAAACCGAATCCGGATCCGGTTATCTTAATTTTTAGGTCCGGATATCCGGATCCGGTACTTTTAAAAAATATTAATTTTTTAAATTTTATTAATTATTATATTTGATATATTAATACTTATTTATAAAATTAGTTTTATAATACTATATTTTAATTTTTAAATATTATTTTCATATTTATAAATCTTATATAAATATTTAATTTATGTATTATTTTAGAATTTTAATATTTTAAAAGTATTATTTTTATTTTATTAATTATTTTTACGAATCCGATCTGCGGATATCCGGAAACTCCGAATCGGATCCGGATACTGAATCCACGGATCCGGCGAATCCAAGTCTGGATCCGGATACCCCAAATTTCCTGGATATCTGGATCCGTCTTATCCCTAGTATCAAGTGATCCACCTCACTTACAAGCAGGTCCGTCTATGTGCATGTGTTATGTAAGGAAGTCATTTTAAACATGAGATTATAAGAGATCGTTATGTCTTTATTATTTAGAACTAGTTAAATACTGTGCTGAATTGTTTTGAATATTTTTTATTTATTAATTTAATATTTTATTTAAATCGAATATTTTATAGAATCATTTTTAACGTCTTCACTATCTAAATAGATGATAAAATTTTATTTGTAGGTGTTGTAACTTGATATTTCGTACAACCATTTTAAATAGAATAGAATAGACAATTTTGAAATATTTTAAAATTGTTGTAAAGTTATTCTTTATTTGTTATATAAAATCAATTCTTATAATTTATAGGTAAATATGTATTTATTGTTAAAAATGTTTTTAACTCCTATTTAAAATTTTATAATAATTCAAAAGATAAAAATTGATAAAAAGCACAATTTTCTTTTATAAATACGACCAGAAGCCTAAGCTCCATGGTTTGTTGCAACGTTGGTTTAGTGCTTGTCAGAATTTCTTGAAGAAAACTTCATAGTATTTTCATAGCTCCCCATTCTTTGTACACATATTTTTCCATGATGATCAATAAATTTAATAGTTCATAATTAAAAAAAAAACAATTTTTCTTTCATTTTCTATAGCACAAAGGTGTTTTTGAAAGATAACTGGTTCCCATCTCTCGATTATAATTGCATATTTGTGTATAGAGTTTTCATTTTTTTTTAATATTGGAGATTTTGACATGACAAGCCATAATTCAGAATTAAAATGCAATAAAAATAAATCTAAAAGCTTTATTTGTGTATACTTCCTTTCGGCCCAAGTTTTCTACTTGGAACCATGTATTCGGATATTACTGAATAATAAAATTATGTTGACAAAAAAAATCTAAATGTTAGATATCTCGAGTCAATCTTTTAGGGTCCAAGAATTTCCTTTGTACTTCAAGCTTTCGAATCGTAATTAATTAATTTAAATTGATTAAAAATACAGTGACAAAATCTGAAAATAAAAATAAATACAAAAATGAAATATTTAGTTTATTGTAAATGCAATGATTGAATGTGTAAATAAAAAAAGTACTAAAAGGACACTATTCTATACCTTTTTATAGCGCTATCCATGTTTTCAAATAATTTCCATTTATACTGTTATCCATGTTTCCAAACAATACCAAAATGTATTTTAGTTGTTTCCAAACAATATCAAAATGTACTTTACTTTTAATAATATAGACTAGATCAAAGCGCAGGATATTTTATGTTATAAACATTGAAATGTTTTGAAAACCAGACAAAACCAACCAATCGAAAATGGTCTGACCATGACTCATCTACTAAGTCCAGTTCGATTCAGTAGTTTAAAATCTGAGATTTGAAAAAGGCTGGAAAATTTAGTAAAACCAATGACTTGAAATTTTGTTGTAAGAAAAATATATATGGTGATTAGAATGTTAATCTTATGTATGTCAACAATTTAAGTTCACATAGAATTCAGTTTTTCCTTAAAGCATGGTATATATACATATATAATATACAATAATTTTTTTTTAAAAATCCGTTAAATTGGCCAAACTAGTTAAACTGGTCAGACCAATCAACCTGGATTTGAGAAAACTGGAAAATCCAGTAAAACCGATGACTTAGAACAATAAAAACTGTATTTGAAAAAACTGGAAAACCCAGTAAAACCGGTAGTCCAGATTAAAAAAAAAAACTGGATTCTGCAAAATTAAAACATAGTTTATAGTCTTTTAACTGTTCTAAGAATTTTGATATAAAGCTGTTAGTTATTAATTATTTTTTTCTTTTCAGTTTTCACATATTATTTCAAAGTTCTGTATTCTACATACGAAAATTATAAGTCTTATTCCCACTTCTCATCTAAAAGTAATATGTTTCTGATTTTTCCATTAATATAAGATTTGAAATTTTGTTGTAAGAAAAAATATACATGGTGATTTGAATGTCAATCTTATGTATATCAATAATTTAAGTTCACGTTGAATTCTTTTTTTTTTTCTTAAAGAATATGGTATACATACATATATAATATACAATAAAAATTTAAAACCCGTTAAACGGGTTAAACTGGTCAGACTAGTCAACCAATATATATACTGAGCCGATCTTCGGTTTGGTTTTTAAAATGTTTAGGGAGTGTAGGGGATGAATTCGACCATCCCTTCAAGGCCCAAAAGACAGATGCCCAGGCCCGTCTCCATGAGCGTTCGGCTCGGCTTAACGGCTCGAGACGTCGAAGTCTCGGTGCAGCCCCATAGTCTTTTTGGTCGCTTCTCAGCGACCAAGCGAAGCCGGCTTAACGGACGCTCGACGTAATCCGGCCCAACGAGCAAAAGCCCATTAACACGACGCGAATTAGGTCACGGAAGGACAAAGGACGGCTATAAATAGACAAGGAAGGACAACGTAAAGGGGATCCGAAAATAGAGAGAGTAAACGGCTAAAACTAGGGTTTTCATTTCTACTTGTTCTCGCTGTTCTGTACTTTTCCGACCGACGCTCTCTGAGCTCCGGTCTTCCGTTTAGTCGATCATTTACCTTGTAACCGTCCGTACGTTCTTTCGACCATTAATAGACGTCTTTGCTAAACCCACATCTCATCTTCTTTTCAATACCGTTTCATGCACAAACAGTTGGCGCCCACCGTAGGGCCTCTAGCAAAGTAACGCCGATAAGATGGCAACTAGAGACGACGGTTCCTACTCCTCGGGGGAAGACCGCACAACTCGTGAGCCGATTCCCACCCCGGTAACGGCGACTCCAGCGCCGCTACCTCCAGCATCGATTGACACCATTATGGCACGTCTCGCGCAACAGGACGCGGCCCAAAAGGCGGCAACCGAGCAGATAGCAGCCCTAGCTAAAATACTTGGCCCTCTAGCCGCCAACATGGAAGCATCGACGGCTCAGATCCGACGTCAGTTGTTCAATACCGAACCAATGGCTGGTGTGACCCCACCGCCACTTGGAGCTCCAGAAAATAACGACGGCAACGCCGTGCAAACCCCTGGCGGCCTCGACGCACAGACCATGAACGAGCTCGCCGCATTAAAGCAGTAGTTCGTCGACATCAACTCAAGCACCATGTTACCACCACAGCACCACAGATTGAACGTGTCCTCGCCGAGTCCCTCCGGACACCGTTCACAAAGAAAATAACTGGAGTCCGACTCCAAAAAATGGAAAATCTGCGCCTTTCGACCTTCGACGGTGTCTCCGACCTCTCCGTCCATGTTACATCCTTTAACATCGCGATGCGGCGCGCCAACTTTTCTGACGAGGAAAAAGACGCCGGCTTTTGCCAATTATTCGTCGAAACCCTCGAGAGCCCAGCTCTCGGTTGGTTCACTAGCCTCCAGGAGAACTCTATCGGTTGCTTCCACGATCTGTCCACCGAGTTCCTCAAGAACTATATCATGTTCACCCGTCAGGAGACAACCGCCTCGGACCTTTGGAACCTGACCCACGCAAACGGCCAAAGCCTCCGGGACTTTATGGAAAAATTCAAGGCCGTTCTCTCGAAGGTCGACGTTCCCGACCATATCGCGGTGGAGTCCCTGAAAAGCACCCTCCATCTAAAGTCACATTTCCGGGACGACCTCTATCGCAACCCGACAAGATCCATATCAGACGCTATTGCCCGTTCTCACAATTTCATCAGTATGGAAGAAGATACGAAAGCCAAAGCAGCAAAGGAGGCTGCGAGTAAACAAGCGTCCGCTTGAGCGAACGATACCTGGCCGGAGCCTCGACAACATTCTTCCGGTGGGAAACCAAATGCGAAGAAAGGGTATGTCAGATCTATCGACGAAAACGAGACCGCAGGATCTGCGGCCGTTACGCGAGAGAAAGGATGGAATCACTGGGATCGAGACTCCACTCCAAAACCATCGGCCGAGTCAGAGCCAGCAAGTTCAAACGCCACCGAGCCGGAGAAATATTGCTCGTATCATAAAGTCAAATCGCACGATACGAAGGACTGTAAAGTTCTCTTCGGGCGATTCCTCGAGTCCATCAGCAAAGGGAAAATCGAGATCGAGCCCCCCACTCAGAAGCCTAAGAATAACAAAAGCTGGAGTAAGAATAAAGAAAAGAAAACTCAGAAGACTCAAGCCAAGGCTTCTCCGAAGGAAAGGCAGGCGAGCCCAGACGGAGCCCCCGTGAATAATATCGACCCGGACGACGACTCCACTGACGACGAACAGCCAAGACATAGAAGACGAGTCGAAGTAATACTCTCCCAACCGTACGACACTTCATCTGACGAAGAGCGCCCGACAACGCCCCCCGACTCGCGCAAATTAGCAATCAAGGGCAGCAACGTCTCTCCGACCTCAGGCGATTTGCGCAACACGCTGAAGCGAAATCTGGTAGCGACAAGACCAGTCCTTGAGACTGATCTCCGAGCAATCATCAACAGGTCGAAAACTCAAGACGCGACAGATCACGAGAGCGTCCAAGCTTCGCCGACGATTGACCTGCGCGACCGTCTCAACTCAAAAAACGAAGACCTGCGGGTAACGCGAAACCGTTCCAAAGGATCAGACTTGCGACGCTACCTCGAAAAGGCGAGGCAGCCCCAAGAGTGTACCGATGATCCGAGAAACATCAGCGATCTCCGAGAACAGCTGGATTTCGCGAGAGGCAAGCGCAACCACCGCATCAACGTAATCATGGGAGGACTACCGCCGGGTACGGAATCCGTACGATCGGTAAAGAACTATCGCCGCCAGGCGATAACCGAGAAAAAATGGCCAACACAGGGAGTGGACGGCCCCTCGATCACTTTCTCGACAGAGGACACTCGCGGGGTCCAGATTCCGGACAACGATCCACTTCTCGTCGAAATCGACATAGGCGAATGCCAGGTCACGAAGGTTCTAATCGACACCGGTAGCTCGGTCGACCTCATCTTTCGGGATACGCTCGATAAAATGGGAGTCGACCTGCGCGACATGAAGCCGTCTTCGCGAACGTTAACTGGGTTTAACGGCGCTTCGGAGCAGATGATCGGAACAATAAGGCTCCCAGTTTACGCAGGAGGTTTAACAAAGACAGTAAAATTCTCCGTCGTACGAGCCAAAGCCCCGTACAACGCCATCCTGGGAACCCCTTGGCTCCATTCGATGCAAGCCATCCCGTCCTCCTACCATTAATATGTTAAGTTTCCTGGGAAGGATGGCGCGATCAAGACAATTCGAGGAGATCAGAGAGCCGCGAGAGAGTTACTCGTCGTAACAATAAAGCAACAGCAAGCACTCTCACTCGTCAGCTCCGTCGCCAAACCAATTCAAAAATTCCACCCGCAGGAAGAAGAAATCCGCGAAGTTCCCATCGACGAGGCCGACACGTCGAAAGTAGTGCGAATTGGTGCCTACCTCTCGGACGATATGCAACAACAAATCATCTCCTTCCTGAAGGAGAACGCGTTGACCTTCGCCTGGACTACCTCGGATATGAAAGGAATCGATCCATCCATCACTTCCCACGAACTAAACGTCTATCCGACATTCAAACCTATCCGACAGAAGAGTCGAAAGTTGGGCCCCGAGAGATCGAAGGCCGTAAACGATGAAGTCGACAGACTCCTCGATGCGGATTTCATAACGGAAGTTTGGTATCCTGAGTGGCTAGCAAACCCCATCGTAGTCAAGAAAATGAACGGGAAGTGGCGGATTTGCGTCGATTTCACCGATCTAAACAAAGCATGCCCCAAGGACAGTTACCCGCTCCCTCATATCGACCGACTGGTGGAATCGACAGCTGGTAACGAACTCTTAACCTTCATGGACGCGTTCTCGGGGTACAATCAAATTCTCATGCATCCGGACGACCGCGAGAAGACAACCTTCATCACGGATAGGGGGACCTACTGTTACAAAGTGATGCCCTTCGGACTAAAAAATGCGGGGGCGACGTATCAGCGCCTCATCAACCGAATGTTCGCCGACAAACTCGGTAACACCATGGAGGTATATATTGATGATATGCTGGTAAAGTCACTTCGCGCCGAGGACCATCTCAACCACCTACGTGAATGCTTCAAAGTCCTGAACAAGTACGGAATGAAGCTGAACCCTGCCAAGTGCACTTTTGGCGTTACCTCTGGCGAATTCCTCGGGTACATCGTGACACAACGAGGCATCGAAGCGAACCCCAAACAAATCACGGCGATCCTGGACCTTGTGGGAACCGAAATTCACACCGTCAATTTCCGATAAAGACTTGTGGAGGAAAACCGAGTTAACCCGATCTTCCTTGAAGGTCCGGATATCTGTGGGCATGCAACAATCAATAAAAATAGAAGTTCGCGAAAATAGAAATCGTAAAGATGGCCGGAAGAAAGATCTTATTTCTGAATTGGCGTTTTGGCGTGAACAACAGGTGAGAAGTAAACTACAAGAGCTGTCGCTAGTCCGGTCGCCTAAGTCTATCCTAGTTGAGTCGCAGCTCGCTAGTGAAAACGTAAAAGAATGCTTAAATCGCCAAGTGCTAAGTGCTTTCGAAAATTTGTGATCTGGTTTGCTTCTTGCTCAAAGCTCTCCTTATATACTCCTCCTATGACGGTCTATCTTCTTCATGGCTGAGTTGGGCTTTTTCCATTTTCGCCCATCTTTGTGTTTATCGGAAACTTGACATTTATCTTGAAATCTCGACATTTATCTTCGAAACTTGATATTTATCTCTTATGGGAACTTGACATTTATCTCTTATGTGAGGATAAAGATAAACCGCCATAGTTATCCTTCTTTTCGAAAATCGATCGCGGTCGCTTTTGGCCGCTGGGCAGCGGCGCTTTTACGGTTTTCGAAGAACAGTCTTTGAAGGTCTCGTGCCCGGCGAACCTTAATTCCTTGTTTAGTCGAGGAAGTAGCGCTCGAATAACCGTGATCATACCAAACTTCCGTAGACTGATCCGAACAAGCTAGGATGGGATCGAACCGACACGATAGAACGACCGACGAGGGCCGTGGACCGACGCCAGGCCAATTCGCGGCGACGGTGCCGCCGGGCGCCAGGTCGGTGCCGCCGGGCGCCAGTCGGTGCCGCCGGGCGCCAGGTCGGTGCCGCCGGGCGCCAGGTCGGTGCCGCCGGGCCAGGTCAATTCGCGGCGACGGTGCCGCCGGCGCCAGGTCGGTGCCGCCGGCGCCAGGTCGGTGCCGCCGGGCGCCAGTCGGTGCCGCCGGCGCCAGGTCGGTGCCGCCGGGCGCCAGGTCGGTGCCGCCGGGCGCCAGGTCGGTGCCGCCGGGCGCCAGTCGGTGCCGCCGGGCGCCAGGTCGGTGCCGCCGGGCGCCAGGTCGGTGCCGCCGGCGCCAGGTCGGTGCCGCCGGGCGCCAGGTCGGTGCCGCCGGGCGCCAGGTCGGTGCCGCCGGCGCCAGGTCGGTGCCGCCGGGCGCCAGGTCGGTGCCGCTGGCGCCAGGTCGGTGCCGCCGGCGTAGGCCAGCCAGCGTCCAGCGTGCCGCCGGCGCCAGGCGAGTGCCGCCGGCGCCAGCCAGCGTCCAGCGTGCCGCCGGCGCCAGGCGAGTGCCGCCGGCGCCAGCCAGCCAGCGTCCAGCGTGCCGCCGGCGCCAGGCGAGTGCCGCCGGCGCCAGGCCAGCCAGCGTCCAGCGTGCCGCCGGCGCCAGGCGAGTGCCGCCGGCGCCATGCCAGCCAGCGTCCAGCGTGCCGCCGGCGCCAGGCGAGTGCCGCCGGCGCCATGCCAGCCAGCGTCCAGCGTGCTGCTGGTGCCAGGCCGTCTTGCCGTCTGTTGGTTCGTTCGATCTTTCCTCGCCGCTTCATGGAAATCTTTCGAAGTTTTGGGAGAGTCTCTAGTCGTAGATCTCGAGATAATTGTTTCCAACGAGATTCTGCGAGTATCGGATTTTGAGATGGACTTAGATCTTCAGATTTTCCGTCGCTTGAGGATGAGAGCAATGTGGTTCGAAGTTTTAGATATGTTTAAAGATGAATCTTTAAAACAATCGGAAGGTTTTACGGAAGACTCATTGTAGATCTCGGACAATCCGCATATGGATTTCAAGGGACCGGATGCTGTCATTGCCCGAGATCGCGAGATCGATCGCATTGATGGGCGCCAGGACTGCCGCTGGCCAGATGGGAGTGGACGAGCCTTCGTGAGTTTTACCGTTCGCTTGGATTTCGATCGCCGCTTTTCTTTCGAGGACTTTCGGGTGACGATTTCGCCATTGACCGATTTTGACCCCAACAGTTAGCCCCAGCTAGCTAGGAACCGTAGAGCCTGCCGGGTCCTAGCTCGCTGTATAGCCGTGGAAAAGTGTTGAGATGTAATCGTCTGTCAAAATCGGGTAAATAGTGATTTTACCTCCTTTATATGGAGTAAGAAATCTCTTCTTACTTCATCACAAGGTTTTACTCTCAAGAATCCTTTCTCTTTAAGAACAATGTCTTCAAGATCCTCAAAGAGAAACTCTTCTTCATTCATCGGATGACTCTCCGCTCATGTATCTAAAGCGTGAGGAGTCTCGGGAGGAAAAGAGAATGCGTGATATCGAAGCTCTTGTAGGTTCCCCTATACTCGCCGGAGATCCCTGTTCGAAGAGGCCTTCGAGGCAGCCCGGTGCTCTTTTGCGCCGAGCTCGGCTCGTAAATATCTCGTTCTTCGAGATTTTACCGTGTTCTGAAGGAGTCAAATTCGATTCCCGCTGGTAACGAGTGCAAGGAATCCTCCGCAAGATTTCTTTACATGTTACGGCTTTACGCATCGTATGTGGTTCCCAATTCTGGTGCCATTGTTCGCGCTTCACCGCTGAACTTCGATCACCAACTCAGCGCTTCCTGCTTGGAGAGTTGGTTTGCGCATTAATTGCTAGCTACTTAACTCGATTGATCTTGGTCCCGATGATTTCGAAGGTCTTTGGGGTACTCGCCGACGGGGAGTGACGTTACTATTCCATGCTGCCTAAGAAGGATATGGCCGTGATCGTGGGACTACTTCGAATCCCAAATCGTGGCAGGAGCGCTTTTCTTTGTTCAAATAGATGGCGAAGTCTGTCGAGGAGAGCTGCCTCCATCTATTTCCGCTGGCATGGAACTTTAACCGAGGTAATACGACGAAAATTCGTTATCTATCTCACTTTTTCTGGCGCGGTCTTTGACAAAATTTTCGCTTTGTAGGGAACAACCCTACCGCGCGATTTGCCTGGTAACGCTTTTAAGAGAGATCTTCTTCGCAAAGGCTTTTCTGGAAATCCTTCACTTCGAACGGATCCGAGATGCGGTTAACCTTTATCGGTCCCGTTTCTGTTCAGACGCACGATCAACCTGTTACCGTGGTTCCTTCTGAGCGCAGCAGAGGTCTCGTAAGGGGAAGGAAATCGACGATGGGGAAGGCTCGAAAACCCTTCACCGTTGGGAGAAAACCTAGTTTTGTTCCAATGGAAAAGATGGAGCCAGCGGTTTTCCACCTATCAACTTTTGACTTTCCGAGTTTACTACTGATGAGTCGCCGAGGATGAGGAGAAACAACGGTTTTTGCCGAGGGCTCCAACGGTCAACGAGGTTTGCCCTTCGAACTTCTTTAACCTGCGCTTGAATCCGTATATGAGCATGCTTGCTGATCTTGAGTTTCATGCGGGACTAAGAGTGTTTAGCTAGGCGCTTGACTCGAAGCTCGCGAAATCCAGGATTGCTAACTTCAAGACCACGAAGGGAGAGCTTTTTCCGTTCCGTCAAGAGGTGAAGGCACGTAACGCCGGGCAAGCTGAGCTTCACGCCGGGCTCGCACGGGCGGAGAGGAGAGGAAGAAGGATGGTCGCAGCGAGGTGGCAAGACGGCGGAATCGCTTGCCGCTGAGTTTCAATGCTAAAGAAGCTGTTGGTGATTTCGCGAGTGCCGAGGTTCGGTCGAAATCTTTACAAGTCTCGAACCCTTCTTTTCGATTCGGAGATCGCTGAAATGAAGGATTTCATGGCCGAAAGTGTGCTCATGCTGAGTCCTTGGTTCCTCCGGTAAGAAAGAGTCCGAGACTATGGGAACCAATCGAGGTTTCGAGGATACGGTGGAGGCGGAGCTGATGAGAACACCGAGAATGGTGGGAATGCTCGGTGTGAATGAAGAAGTGGACCAGCCTGCTAGTTCATTTGGGATTTCTGCATCCGGATTCTCAACGCTGACTTCCTTTGTGAATTGAATTTTCTGGCCGTGGTGGCCGCTTTAGCAATTTTATTCTGCGAATCGCTGGAGGTTGCATTCTTATGTTTTCGACTGGCCGTTGGTGGCTTTTGAATCCTGCCGCCGGCTTTTATGAATATGAAAATTTGGCGAGATTTCGCCTTTTGTTTTGATTTATACTTTCGCCAAGTGTAGAGGGAAGGATGCGAGTAGTCACTTCATCCTAACTCTTTTGTCGCTTGGTCCGTATGCTACTTTTAGCAGCCGCTTTTAGGTGTAGCGATAAGAGACATGTTTTGGGATCTCGTGATAATGATACTATGTCTGTGAGATGTCAAGATCCAGCAAGACTGGTTTAGGGCAAGACCTAGGTTTACTCTCACTGAGGTGCACTGATCGGCTATCGCTTTGCTCTGTTAGTGATTTCTTCCTGATTCTTTTCGTTTAAAGTCCGCGACTACCGGCTTATATGACTTGTGTTAAAAGAATCGAGCTATCTTCGGAATATATCCGGTGACGCTAAGCCAAAATTTTGGTTTCTTGTATAAATAGCTATGATATCCTTGTCGGATGTAAGAGGACCTTTGTAGGTCTGACTACGATTTTGTATTGAGTGAACGCTTATGAGCGTCCGGTCGGGCCAATCGACGGCGGAGTTTATTTTAAGTCGCTGGTGGACTGTCTTTTGCGGATAATACGAAGTTTAGTTATCTTTAAGAAGTTCGCGACGCCGCTTCTTTGAAGATATGATTTCGCTTTTTCCGGCGCTGATGTGTTTAAGTAAGTATAAAGATAGAAAGAATTTTATTAAAAATTTCGAGAAGTTTAAAGTACATATGCGATTCTCGCTTTTGTGGGAGTATAGAGTATACGCACTCCAGTCCCCCTTTTGGTGAGGGGATAGCTGAACTCGGTTTCGACGAATGCCTACGCACTTCTCGAGGATCAAGCCATCTCGTAGTTCTGATAGTTGCTGCGGACGCTTTACTCCCCGCGCGGCGCCATCCGATCGCGGTGCTGGTCGGATCAGTGGTGTGCGGGGTCGAGCTGTCCGTCCTACGGCGTGGATTCAGAGGCTTTGTCGCCTTCTTGAATCGCTGCCTCGTTCGACGATTTTGATCATCTTTCCTCGAAGTCTTCGGAATGTTGTGTGATTCCTTTGCTCGCTTCGGTTGGCCGCAGGGCTGCCCGATCTTTTCGCAGTTTAAACTCGCCAGTAACGAGTCTGACTGTTTCCGACTACCCCAGATGGCTGCGTTCCGGCCGAGTCGGGAACTTGATACCTAGGTGATATGTGGACTGTATCCTTCATGGAGTTGATCCAAGGGGTTCCCATGATGGCGCTGTAGATGGTCGGGTTGTCGACTACTGCAAACTCGACGATCTTTGTAACTTCCTTTGCCATGACGGAGTTTTATTTTTCCGAGGGTCATGGTAGTGACGCCCAAAACCCCGCCAAAGGTTTTGCTCAGTGGATGACTTCCCCAGCGGGATCTTCATCCTCGCAGGGTGTCGCGAAGATGACGCTGGACCGCGGCTTCCAGTATCGACGAATGCGTCGACTTCGAGATCCTGGATGACCAGGTCGATTACCAAAGGGTCGCGCAGTGAGGTTTGTCGATTCGACGGTTTCGCGGTTCCTCAAAGCAATTGTGTGGTTAGGAACATCGCTGTCCGAACCAGTTGGAACTGGTCTCGCTTTTCGCCGTAGGCTTTTATCGACGAGACGAGTCCCGGTAACTGCGGATCCTCCGATGATCATGTTTACCTCGGGCCGCTGTTGTTTCCTTGGTCGCCCCGCTTCTTCCGCTTTTCCCCTGATTGGTTTTCGGTCGCGGCGGTCTTCGAGGTAGTTTTGTTAGTCTTTGGGCGGTCGGAGTCCAGGAGCAAGTCCTTTATACTCTTGACTTTTGATAGCTCGCCGTGAGGAGTTTTGCGGCGAAGCGGCGCCGAACCTTGCAGTTCGCAGTGGAGTGGCCTCTCGGTCTCGTGGAACTCGCAGTAGGAGTTATCCTTGTACTGGTTCCTGGTCCAGGTGTTTCCGGAGGTTTTGCCCTGCTCCGAAGTTGATGGCGTAGTTATGCTCGCCTTTGACGCTCTCCCCTTCGCGGATGGACGATTTGTCGCTACGAGGGTTTCTTCGACGCCGTTTTCTCGGTCCGTGCTTCTCGATAGAAGCTTCATCTCTTCTTCCATGATGATGAAGTCTGTTGCCTTGTGGAGAGTGTCCTGATTGTCCGCGGCTTTTCCAAGAGTATCCACTTTCGAACTTTGACTTGTACGCAGAGTTTTTCTGTGGCGCCGACATTGTCGCTGATGCCCGCTACTCTGGCCATCACCAGTTTGAACCTTCGCGATGAAGTCGCTGAGTGACTCGCCTTCCTTCGAAGCTAGACTCCATAGATCCACGCCGGACGCTTTCATCCATGAACATGGAGTACTGTTTGAGAAACGCCGAGGCCGCGGAAGCTTCCGAGAGTTCCGCTTTGAGCCGGAGAACCACTCGAAAGTGCAGCACCTTTGAGATGCACGGAAGAGAAGACAATGACCCGCGCCCCGCAAGGCCCGAGTTTGCAACCTACCCATTAAGCATCCGGAAGGACTGTGGTGCGACTTAGATCTGTGCCGCATCGCCATAGATCGATTTTGATCTTCCCCGGTCTGAGCGCGGTTTCCGTGATCCGAGTGGTGAACGGTGTTTTCCGTGGTTTCCTCGAAGTCTATCGATCTCGGGCGAACTGGTCGCCGATGGATTCGCGATTTTACCGCCACTTCAGCCACGGTCTTTTGAGATTCACGAGATCAGATCGCTTTGCCCTGCTCGTTCAACCTGTCGACGCGGCGATAGATCCGAAGTTTGATCTTCCGCGAGTTCTTCCTGCTCCATCCAGTAGAGTTCTTCTTCCTCTTCGCCATGGGCCTATCGGCGATACCGCCTCGCCGAGCCGGACTGGCTTCGGTTCTCCGGGTGGATGTCAGCGCCTTCATCGGAAGGATCCGATCGGTCGCTGACATCTAGATCGAGCGCGCCGACGCCGCTTTCCTTGTTTCCCCGCAGCCGGAGTGGAAGGTCCTGCGAGGTCGCTTGCTGTCCTCTCGAGCCGCTTTCCTCGAGTGGGCTCTTCGGCATCTTTCTCTCGCGGCTTCGGAGATCCGGTCGAAGCCCCGCCGCCGCGTCTTTGGTGGATCCGCGCGCAGCTTGCTTCCTCGCAGTTAAGGTATCGACCTGTTTTGCGAGCGAGGTTATCAGCTTGTCCTGTTGTTCCGCCTCGCCGGGCGAAGTAAACAGTTCCTTCATCCGCTGAGCCGTGTTTGCATCAGCAAGGATGTGGACGCTGCCTCCGCTGGAGTCTTCAGCGCAGCATCGACGGTGTGCCGCCTAGCTGGCTGATCCTTGGTGGCGCCGCTGACATGATCGAGCGCGGTGCAGTTCGGAGATAGATAGATCCGTAACCCCTCCTTCTAGCCAACCTGTGGAACCGAATTCACACCGCCAATTTCCGAAAGACTTGTGGAGGAAAACCGAAGTTAACCCGATCTTCCTTGGGTCCCGGATATCTGCTGGGCCGCATTACCGAAACAATCAATAAAAATAGAAGCGCGAAAATAGAAATCGTAAAAGATGAGCGGAAGAAAGATCTTATTTCTGACCGCCGCTGGAGCGTGAACAACAGGTGAGAAGTAAACTACAAGAGCTGTCGCTAGTCCGTCGCCTAAGTCTATCCTAGTTGAGTCGCAGCTCGCTAGTGAAAACAGAAAGAATGCTTAAATCTTCTAAGTGCTAAGTGCTCGAAAATTTGTGATCTGGTTTGCTTTTGCTCAAAGCTCTCCTTATATACTCCTCCTATGACGGTCTATCTTCTCGCTGGCTGAGTTGGGCTTTTTCCATTTTCGCCCATCTTTGTGTTTATCGAAACTTGACATTTATCTTCGAAATCTCGACATTTATCTTCTGAAACTTGATATTTATCTCTTATGGGAACTTGACATTTATCTCTTTATGTGAGGATAAAGATAAACCGCCATAGTTATCCTTTTTTCGAAAATCGCATCGACGCTTTTTTTGGCCGCTGGGCCGCTAAGCGCTTTTACGGTTTTCGAAGAACAGTTGAAGGTCTCATTCAAGGAACCTTAATTCCTTGTTTAGTCGAGGAAGTACGCTCGAATAACCGTGATCATACCAAACTTCCGTGACTGATCCAACAAGCTGGATGGGATCGAACCGACACGATAGAACGAGACCGGACGTGGGCCGGACCGACGCCGCCAATTCGCGGCGACGGTCGCCGGCGCCAGGGCTGGTGCCGCCGGGCGCCAGGCCGTGACGGTGCCGCCGGGCGCCAAGCCGGTGCCGCCGGGCGCCAGGCCAATTCACGGAGATCACGGATCTGCTATATGCCGGCGCTCTCCTAACCTGTCGACGCTGGTCGCGATAGATCCGAAGTTTGATCTTCTCGCGAAGTTCTTCCTGCTCCATCCAGAGAGTTCTTCTTCCTCTTCGTCATGGGCCTATCGAAGGATACCGTCGCCGAGCCGACCGCTTCGCTTCTCCAGGGTGGATGTCAGCGCTTCATCGGAAGGATCCGATCGGTCGCTGACATCTAGATCGATGCGCCGACGCCGCTTTCTTTGTTTCCGCAGCCGGAGTGGAAGGTCCCGCGAGGTCGCTTGCTGTCCTCTCGAGCCGCTTTTCCTGAGGCTCTTTCGGGCATCTTTCTCTCGCTTCGAGATCCGGTCGAAGTCCCCGCCGCTGGGCGCGTCTTTGGTGGATCCGCTGCAGCTTGTTCTCGCAGTTAGGGTATCGACCTGTTTTGCGAAGCGAGGTTATCAGCTTGTCCTGTTGTTCCGCCTCGCCGGGCGAAGTAAACAGTTCCTTCATCCGCTGAGCCGCTGTTTGCATCAGCAGTGACTGTGGACGCTGCCTCGGCTGGAGTCTTCAGCGCTGGCATCGACGGTGTGCCGCCTAGCTGGCTGATCCTTGGTGGCGCGGCTGACATGATCGAAGGTGCAGCTAAGGATGATAGATCCGTAACCCCTCCTTCTAGCCAAATCGGGGAACCGAAATTCACACCGCCAATTTCCGATAAAGACTTGTGGAGGAAAACCGAAGTTAACCCGATCTTCCTTGAAGGTCCCGGATATCCGCCCGCACACCTAAACAATCAATAAAAATAGAAGTTGCGAAAATAGAAATCGTAAAAGATGGCGGAAGAAAGATCTTATTTCGAATTCGCTTGAGCGTGAACAACAGGTGAGAAGTAAACTACAAGAGCTGTCGCTAGTCCGTCGCCTAAGTCTATCCTAGTTGAGTCGCTATCGCTAGTGAAAACAGAAAGAATGCTTAAATCGCTCTAAGTGCTAAGTGCTCGAAAATTTGTGATCTGGTTTGCTTCTTGCTCAAAGCTCTCCTTATATACTCCTCCTATGACGGTCTATCTTCTCGCTGGCTGAGTTGGGCTTTTTCCATTTTCGTCCATCTTTGTGTTTATCGGAAACTTGACATTTATCTTCGAAATCTCGACATTTATCTTCCGAAACTTGATATTTATCTCTTATGGGAACTTGACATTTATCTCTTTATGTGAGGATAAAGATAAACCGCCATAGTTATCCTTCTTTTCGAAAATCGCACGTAGTCGCTTTGGCCGCTATGGGCCGCTTAGCGCTTTTACTTGCCGAAGAACAGTTCGGTTGTCTCTTGTGTTCGGGAACCTTAATTCCTTGTTTAGTCGAGGAAGTAGCGTTCGAATAACCGTGATCATACCAAACTTCCGTGACTGATCCGAACAAGCTAGGATGGGATCGAACCGACACGATAGAACGAGACCGGACGAGGGCCGGACCGACGCCAGCCGAATTCGCGGCGACGGGTGCCGCCGGGCGCCAGGTCGGTGCCGCCGGCGCCAGGCCGCCAGCTGCGGACGGTGCCGCCGGGCGCCAGGTCGGAAAGCCGCTGGCCAGGCCAATTCGCGGCGACGGTGCCGCCGGGCGCCAGGTCGGTGCCGCCGGCGCCAGGTCGGTGCCGCCGGCGCCAGGTCGGTGCCGCCGGGCGCCAGGTCGGTGCCGCCGGGCGCCAGGTCGGTGCCGCCGGCGCCAGGTCGGTGCCGCCGGCGCTAAAGCCAACTCATGTTCCGGTGCCGCCGTTTGTGGCGACAATTGCTGCCCCGCTGCCGCCGGGCGCCAGGCCGGTGCCGCTGGCGCCAGGCCAGCTCATGTCTGGTGCTGCCGGCGCCAGGTCGGTGCCGCCGGCGCCAGGTCGGTGCCGCCGGGCGCCAGGTCGGTGCCGCTGGCGCTAGGCCAGTTCGCGTCTGCATGGCCGCCGGGCGCCAGGTCGGTGCCGCCGGCGCCAGGTCGGTGCCGCCGGCGCCAGGTCGGTGCCGCCGGGCGCCAGGTCGGTGCCGCCGGCGCCAGGTCGGTGCCGCCGGCGCCAGGTCGGTGCCGCCGGGCGCCAGGTCGGTGCCGCCGCGCTAGGCCAGCCCGCTGCCCCGCTGCCGCCGGGCGCCAGGCCGGTGCCTGGCGCCATGCCAGCCCGCTGCCCCGCTGCCGCCGGGCGCCAGGTCGGTGTTGCCGTGCGCCGCTCAAGGCCCCGCTGCTGCTGGTGCCAGGCCGTCTTGCCGTCTGTTGGTTCGCTCGATCTTTCCCTCGCCGTCGTTCAGGGAAATCTTCGAGTTTTGGGAGAGTCTCTAGTCGTAGATCTCGAGATAATTGTTTCCAACGAGATTCTGCGAGTATCGGATTTTGAGATGGACTTAGATCTTCAGATTTTCCGTCGTTGAGGATGAGAGCAATGTGGTTCGAAGTTTAGATATGTTTAAAGATGAATCTTTAAAACAATCGAAGGTTTTACGGAAGACTCATTGTAGATCTCGGACAATCCGACATGGATTTCAAGGGACAGGATGCTGTCATTGCCGAGATCGCGAGACGACGATTGATGCGCCAGGACCCTCGCCGCTGGCCCGGATGGGAGTGGGACCTTTCGTGAGTTTTATCGAAAGCGACCACCCGCTTTGATTTGATCGCCGCTATTTTTCTTTCGAGGACTTTCGGTGACGATTTCGCCATTGACCGATTTTGACCCCAACAGACCTGCCTAGCCCAAAGAACAGTTATGAAGTGCAACGACTCACCGGACGAATCGCCGCCCTCAACAGGTTCATCTCGCGCTCCATGGACAAGTGCCTTCCTTTCTACGAGCTCTTACGAGGAAACAAAAGGTTCGTCTGGGACGAGAAATACGAAGAGGCATTTAACCAACTGAAGCACTACCCCGGTCCTTTCAAAGCCAGAAGCCGGCGACACTTTGTCCATGTATATCGCGGTCACGTCATCCGCAGTCAGCAGTGTCCTCATTCGAGAGGATCACGGAGAGCAAAAACCTATCTTCTATATCAGCAAGCGAATGACGGAGCCAGAGACTCGCTATCCAACACTTGAAAAGATGGCCCTCGCTGTCGTCACGTCCGCGAGAAAGTTTCGCCCATATTTTCAGTCGCACACTATCGAGATACTTTCCAATCAGCCCCTCCGAACTGTAATGCAGAATACAAATCAATCCGGTCGATTGAAAAAGTGGGCAATGGAACTCAGCGAACACGATATCGTATACAAGAATCGCACAGCAGCCAAATCTCAAGTCCTCACCGACTTCCTGATCGAGTTGACACCATAGCTCGAACAGGACTTGATATTGCCGAAGCAAAATTGATATGCGCGACGACGGTTCGTCTACGAACAAGGGTTCGAGAGCAGGCGTGCAACTACAGTCACCCACCGGCGAACTTATTTGGCAGTCGTTCAGCTTCGGCTTTGCTGCATCCAACAACAAAGTCGAAGCACGAAGTCACAGATCGCTGACTCCGCCGCCAAAGCAAAGGCTGCGACTCAGCGCCATCGCGACTCCCAACTTGTCGTCAGCCAGTACCTAGGAGACTACAACGTCCGAAACGAGCGCATGGATGCCTACCTCAAGCTAGTCCAGGATCTCTCGCGAGAATTCGAATTTTTCGAACTAACGAAGGTCCCCCGCGGAGAAAATGTTTGCGCAGACGCGTTGGCCGCTCTGGGAAGCAAATTGCACGACCAAGTAGAACGGACGATCCCAATCCACAAGATCGCCAAACCAAGCATCGCTCTTACCAACGAACAAGATGGTACCGTCGCATCGATGACAGCTGCAGCAGAAGTCGACGATATCGAGCTTCCTGCAACAGAGTCTAGTCCACCCGACTGGCGAAAAGAGTTCATCGATTACCTGGCCGACGGCAAGCTGCCCTCCGATAAGTGGGAAGCAAGGTGACTCAAAAGGTGCAGCACAAACTACGTCTTCACGGAGGGCGAGCTCCACCGATGGACAGCAACGAAAGTGCTCCTCAAATGCATAGCCGGAGACGACACAAGGCTCGTCATGGCCGAAACACATGAGGGCGCAGCAGGCAATCACTCGGGAGGACGAGCTCTCGCTCTGAAAATCAAGAGGCTCGGGTTCTACTGGCCAACGATGTACACAGACTGCGAATCCTACGCGCGGAAATGCGACAAATGCCAACAGCACGCTTCAACGATCCACAGCCCGACCGAGCGACTCCACACATTGACAGCGCCTTACCCATTCATGAGGTGGGGGATGGACATAATCGGTCCACTGGTCAGCTCTCGCCAGAAGAAGTACAGCAGTTAGTCTGGAAAAATATCATCTGCAGACATGGACAACCATACGAAATTATAACCGACAACGGATCCCAATTCATCTCCCGAAATTTCAAAGAAATCTGCGAGAGATAGAAGATCCGCCTTAACATGCCCACACCGAGGAACTCGCAAAGCAATGGCCAAGCCGAGTCAACAAACAAAGTCATCATCGACGGATTAAAGAAGCGACTCGACTTAAAAAAGGTTGCTGGGCCGACGAATTGGACGGCGTCCTATGGTCCCACCGAACGACTCCGCGCAGTGCAACTCAATCCACTCGATGTCTTACGGAGTCGAGGCAATGGCACCAAGGAAGTGAACGCCACCAGCTTACCGATCACGAATGCCAGAAAACGCGACCTCAACCGACATGCTCTAGATGCCCTCGACGGTATCGAAGAAAACGACCAAGCCGCTATTCAATACAAAACTACCAGCACCAGATCGAAAGCTACTATAACAAGAAGGTCAAGACACGATCACTTCAGCTTGGCGAATTCGTCCTCCGGAAGGTATTCGAGAACACTAAGGAGTGGAAGGCCGGCAAGCTTGGTGAAAATTGGGAAGACCCTTACAGAATCACCGAAGTAGTCAAACCAGGAGTCTATCGCCTCGAGACTTCGACTGGAGAGACGGTTACGAGAGCCTGGATCTCGAAACACCTCCGACTTTTCGCCTCTTAAGTAAAAGGAGTAGACGATACCCAAAAAAAAAAAAACACCCGAGTGAATGCGCAGTGCCGGCCACTTTTACTCAGGCCCCCCCAAACTACGAATGGCTTAATTCCCTTGCGATACGTAGGCAGCTGTAACAGCGAGTAAATGCTAATGCCAGTCACTCTTACCGGCTAACTACTTAATGGCTTGATCCTCTACCAAGGTACGTAGGCAACCTTTACGGGTGCAGCTATAGCTAAAATTAAGCAACTATCCTCCCGAGGTAGCAAACCCGGGAATGAGTAAACAATTGCTTCTCGCCACAACAGTGCATACACTCGAAGACTCCAGTCTCTCGATCCAACGTATCTGCACTTGGATCCTGCCATCGAGCACGTCCTGATCAGACCAATGCTCGTGGGGATCAGACCGCACCACGATCTTAGTCGAAACGACTGAAATGACGATTCCATCTCATCACCAAATTCACGAGGCAAGGACTGGCCGACCGAATGCTTCAGAATACACTAAGATTCGACGAGGAACCGTCGTCATTTCCTTAAAAAAATATATATGCGCGAATGTTCCTTTTGTTATCATCTTAAGTCCGGAACTTCGAGATTTGGTAATTAAAATCAAGCATTTCCATATTCGAAATTTCTAGAGTTCGATTAAACGAATGATCGAAAGCCTTGCAACGGCATTAATAAAAAAAATTTACGCGACAAGCGGAACCTTAATCGAAACAACGGTCGGTCTACGATCTAATTCGATATAAGCACGCTTTCACCAGGTCGTAGTAAATAAAACTTAACCGAATAAAAAAAAGAGTCATTCAAACCGAAGGATAGGCGACCAGGTACGAGACAAAGTAAAGGATCGATTACAAGGAAATAAACAAAAGATAGGCGACATAATATAAGAGACGAGGGTTCGCTCAGTCGGCTCTAGCTCCTTCTGCATTTTCGCGCGCCCCATCAATCCGAGCAGCCTGATCATTCGCGTCAGAAGGGTTCGCAATGATATCTCCCGAGTCCTTCGGCGGCTCCTCGCTAGCATCCCGACGTGGAGACTCCTCTTCCTTCTCACCCGACTCCTCGACCGTATCGCCATCGTCATCCTCGGCGGTCCCATCTCCCTGCTGGCTCGAAGACGAATCAGACGACAGCACAACATTGGGTTCTTCGCCTGTCGGGACAGATTCCGCGGCCCGCGCAAATGTAGTTTCTTCGGGGATCGCATCCTCCGGTACGGAACCTCGTACTTCTGACTCCGGAGGAAGGTCTTTGGCAGTGGGGGGGTTCAACGTCGTCTTCGACAAAGGATCCCTCACGGGAAGCGTTCGGTGTCCGGAGTACGGTGACGGCATTGGCATCGATTATGTCGGCGTTCGAGCCAAACTCGTCGAGCCCCGCCATAAGTCGCTCGTCGACGAACTGGGAAGCAAGGACCAGCAGAGATAAAGTCAAGTCCGCGTCTGAAATGCTTCTGACGTCCAGCTTCATGGCCTCTTCTTCAAGCCGTTTTTCCTGCTCCGCGAACACGTTGATCGTCCCCTGCGGGATATCGCTTCCACCGGCCTTCAAAGTCTCTAAACACCTCTTCGTCCCAAAGGCCTGGCTCAGGAGCAGTTGAGCTGTGTCGAACGGATCGCGGCGGCTCTGATAGTCCCGAATGTTGTCTAAACGATGGTTGCATTTGGCGATCATCGCCGTCTCGACCCTAACCCGTTCCTTCGTAACTTCCAGAACCCGCAACTTCCGCAGATGGTTCAGTTCCCTCTTGTGCTCGTCGGCCCTAACTTTCGCGGCCTCTCTCAGTCCGGCCATCTCCCGATCCATGCTCACGATCTTCGAGCAAGCTGCCGCGAGGTCGGCTTCCGCCGTGTAGGCACGTTTCTGGTGAAACCTTCTCCGGTCAATCGCCCTATTCTTACTGTCAGCCTCTCCCGCGAGGGCACTCCCCCATTCTGCCTCCTTTCGACGAAGAAGCTTGCTTTTGGCGACTGCTCTCTTTCGAAACTTCTCCGACTCGGCGATCGACGCTTTTAAAGCGGTGTCGTATCTCTCAATGACGACATTCATGTCTCCGTCTCCCTGTGAAAGACACGCACGAGATATTCATCAACGGCAACCCGAAATCACTAGTGACAAAGAAGATCCCGAGAGAATACTTACCAGAAGCCTCGTCAGCGCCGCGTTAGCATACTCTTCTCTGAAGATCAGATCAGGCGCCAAGGGAAGGGACCTCGGCTCACTCCTTATCTGACTGATTAGCTCAGCGCATATCAGCGGAGCATATATGAGAGGAGCCGGACCTTCGTAAGAAAACGAGACGCGGTCAGGGAAGACGGGCCTCTTGACCTTAGACATAACCGGGGCACCGTCCTTCGCTGCACCCGAAGCCTCGGGAGCATCCTGAGCATCGGGAGGAGGGGACTCGTCGCGGGCTTCTATCTTCTTCTTCTTCTTTTTCTTCTCTGGTTCAGAACAAGCCGGAGGAACCGCGGGTTAGAATCGTCCCTCTGAACGGAAGTGGATGGAGGCGTAATATCCGGATTATTCCCATCCACGTCGCCTTCCTTCCCGGGATCGATGGGATCGTTTTCCTCCGTCTCGAGAGAGCGAGACTCGTCAGTCTTCCTCTTCTTGGCCTCCCTAGATGACTCGGTCTCGTCCAAAAGATGGACGCACGACGCTTTTTGGGAACCGCTCGCCTTCTACGACCCAGAATCATCGCGCGGCCTCTTCTTGCTTTTCTTCTTCTGGGGAGGAGCAGCCGTATTAGCGACTGGCGAAGGAATCGGAAGTTTCGCACTATCGTCAGTCCTCTCGGTGGTCCCCGCCTCCCTGGGAGGGTCTACCGGCTTGCGCCTCGGGACGCCGAGCTGAGGGGCGATCAACACGCTTAGGTCGGGAAGCCCTTTCATCCTGCTTCTTTCGATGATCCTCTTTTGTTCTTCTCTACCAAAGAGAGATATCCGTCTCTTCGTTGTATTCTCCGACGGAAGGTAGCTCGAATTCAAGTCCCCTGCAAAAATTGAAAGGAGTAAGTAAAAAGACAAGGAATCGAGCAAACAAGATAACGCGAGAGACTTACTTCTGGAAATACGGTCGATGCAATGACGTATCCTCGCCCTCGAGACGTTACCCCAGTTCTCGGTATCAAGCCTCGCAACAGCTCGAGCACTCTCCAAGAATTCCTCCGGATACTCGAGAGAGGTTGGATGATCACCTGCAAATACAAAGTAAGAAAAGAAAAACAAGGTCATCAGTACAGACAAGACCTTTGCAAGAAGAAAATAGTATTCTACCAAGAATTGCATTCCAAAGCACGCGATAGTCGTCGCCAGGAGGGTCTTCAAAGGCAAACTCATCCGACTTAATGAAGAAGTAGGCCCTCTGCCAATCTGTCGTTTTATTCGGACTCCCACCCAATACGTTGTAGTTGGGTCGCATCTTCATCACCCAAAGGCCCTCTGCTTGCGGGTTGATGGATGTCAATTCCTCGAGGGCACGGAAGGAGAAGGTAACGTTCTTCTCAGCCGCCATCACCATTAGGGCAACCGCTATGCGCCATGAGCCGTTAAACATCTGGCTTCTGGCCCCATCTCGACGTCTCGCATATGCAGTTACCATGCGAGGGATCGGGAACCATAGATTCGTGTTGTCTTGAAAATAAGACTCGTAGACGCACTGATATCCGACTGGCGGCGACCACGGTCTTTGCTCCGGCGTGGGGATGAGGAAAGTGACCCCGACTCCTTGATATTTTCGAAGAAGGACCTTCACACTCCCCGCACAGGACGTCGTCGGGTTGACGTTTCCCAGGACTGACCCCTCACAGGGGAGAACGGAGGGACCCGGGAGGAAGAGCTGGGAGTTTCTCGAAAATTCCTCCCGGATAGTAACAGATTGGCACGGAGTCGACCGAAGCACCATCCCTCGCGCCTCCCTGACCGTCCCTCGGACACGCCTGCGCCTGCGCGGCCGTCTCCTCGCGATAAAGGCGCGCTGAGTCGGAAACCAGAACTCGCTGTGGGAGGTTCAAGTTAGCCGTATCCATCATCGCTTCTCGATGAATGAGATCAAAGTCCTCGATGGGAGTCCCGTCGGGATCCCTCGCAGGACTAGATGACGACACGGCAGCCTTTCCTTTCTGCTCGCGAGATAACCTTCAGCGTGACGACATACCACTATATAATTCTACAAACAAACCTAGAGAGAGAAGTGGAGAAAGAGAGAGAAAGTACCTGAGAATGCGAAGAAGAATGGGAGAAGTGAAGGAAGGCGGACTATTTATAGGAGGGGAGGAGCGTGCAACTTTCGAGGCATAATCATTACCCTCAAATGGGCCTGTCTGGGCCTCGAAAGCTCATCTAAGAGAGCTTGAAACCTACGCGCCCCCTTTAATGCATCTCGATAACCGATCGGGTCATTGCGACGTTTCAACTCCTCCTCGACACCCGAATCGAATCCGAGAGCCGCGTCGATTTCATTCGTAATACGACCGAGGCTCGGACCATTAAGCAGGGACACCGTCTCTCGCGTCTCTCTGTTTGTCTCTTGACTGAGATCATGTCTCTGCGGCTCTTCACGATCGCCGGCCTTCCGTCTTTTCGAACCTACAAATCTGCAAATTCATCGAACCCGACACGACGTCACCCTTCGATGAATTGGGGGGACTTACTTTAGGGGATGAATTCGACCATCCCTTCAAGGCCCAAAAGACAGATGCCCAGGCCCGTCTCCATGAGCGTTCGGCTCGGCTTAACGGCTCGAGACGCCGAAGTCTCGGCGCAGCCCCAGAGTACTTTTGGTCGCGCCTCAGCGACCAAGCGAAGCCGGCTTAACGGACGCTCAACGTAATCCAGCCCAACGAGCAAAAGCCCATTAACACGACGCAAATTAGGTCACGGAAGGACAAAGAACGGCTATAAATATACAAGGAAGGACAACGTAAAGGGGATCCGAAAATAGAGAGAGTAAACGGCTAGAACTAGGGTTTTCATTTCTACTTGTTCTCGCTGTTCTGTACTTTTCCGACCGACGCTCTCCGAGCTCCGGTCTTCCGTTTAGTCCATCCTTTACCTTGTAACCGTCCGTACGTTCTTTCGACCATTAATAAGACGTTTTTGCTAAACCCACATCTCATCTTCTTTTCAATACCGTTTCCCGCACAAACAGGGAGTAACATGGTAAATGTTTTGTTATAAATTGATAGTTTTATATTTACTATTTTCTAACGTGTGTATAAATATTACCAATGATTAATATTTCATTAATATTTTATAAAACTATACAATTACAGTGGTCAACTCCGTTAAGCTAATAATTTTGCTAAAAACTAAATCGTGAAATTTGCATATATTGTGGTCAACAACATTATTAATTTTGCAAAATAACAACATTCCTTTTAATATGGAAGTTGAGAGATATTGTTGATTAAACATATTTAGGTATCATGATTTCTGCATATATCCTGGATCCATTTCAATAACTAAATTATAGCAACTGAAGTTTTTTAAAACGTTTTATGAAAACTTTTTTAAATAAAAAGATTTTCTGCTGTTTAAATAAAAGGAAAATAAATAATCCAGAACTAAATTAAAAGTATATATAGCCTAAAAAGAACAATCCAACTATTCGATCTGTGAACCCTAGCGATCTGACTGCTCTCGTGCACCACACGACTCTGTCACCGGCATCATGGTAGTGCCGCTCGCTCCCGGGGGCCCAGACCTCCCCTGATCCCCTGCTATGGTCTACACAAACTCACCACAATCATCCCAGAAAGCTCTCTATTTCACAGTTGCGTCCGACCAGAATGAACTTCCATTTCACTTCTCACCGGAAGTTGAGATGAAGGTAGGTGTTGCCGTTGTCGATCTGCCAGAAGAAGTCACAGTTGATTCAAAACTCTTGTGGGCATCGTATGTTGTGGGCCACTTCATCGGCGATGCGCCCCACATAGGTAAAGTGCATGCCACGGTCAATCGGCTATGGACCTCGAAGGAGAAACCAGCCATGATTAACGCCCAGTTTTTTTGCCCTGAAAACGGTTCTGTTCCATATTGAGGATCAGCAGATGAAGGCCAGAGTTCTCTGGCGTCATTTCTGACTTGATCAAAATCTGGCACGGGTAATCCGAGCAGAATAACATCTGATTACTATGCGCTCATCTGAGATTAAACAAGAAGTTGTTGGCTTCTCAGTCAAGACGGACCCCTCACATACTTCTACTCAACCTGCAGCTAATGTCACCACAACTCGCAGCCGTGATCCAAACCGATTTTGCACACATTGTAATCGGAAAGGACATGAGGCGTCCGAATGTTTCCTCCTTCATGGTTAACCGGATTAGTTCAATGAACAACAACGAAGTAATCAGCTTTCTGGACAGACCCAGCGATCGAGGTCGTGGTGGACGAAGAGGTCACTACAAGAAAACTTTTATAGCCACGACTCAGCCACAAATATTTCGCGGCGAGAGATATAGCCACAAAATATCCGTAAAATAGCTACAACAAGTTTTTACGGCTATTATGTAGCTTTTTGTTGCTATTTAGCTACTAAATATGATTTGCAGTTATTTGAAGACCTAAAGCCACAATTAGCTACAATAAAAACTGTGGAAATAGATACCCACATTTTTCCACGATATTAATTCGCAGCTAATAGAACCACAACAGTGTCCGTAGCTATCTGGAGAAATAATATTTTAAAATATTTAAATTAATTACAATTTTTTTTTATAAAAAAATACTAGTTACGAACTTAGTTATGGTTAATTGTGGCCATTAAAAAACATGGCTGCAAAATATTTTGTGGCTACCATAGCAAAGAGTGTAACATGTAAATGCACGTATCATTCCTAAAAGTTATAATATATATGTAATACCAAATTTTTTATAAGGTTTACAATGTTATATGTTAAAATAATTTTTTCAGATATAATATTATAATGAAATCAAGTTTCATAATATCAGACACTACATATGCATTATACGTTACTATGCTATTTAATTACATTAACTATCTACGATTTTTTTTTAGTTACATTATATATTTCATTATGTTATTTAGTTTTAGACAAGCTATTTGGTCTCAATTTTTTTTAGGTTATAGGCGGGTCAAATTTTGAATTCACCTGGTTAGATCGGATTTTCTTAAATAAGAAAACAAGAGACATAAAAATCAATTTATAGATTGCCAACATTATAACTGTTGTAATAGGTGTTCTTAATCAAAAAGTAGAGGTTCAAAGAATAACTTTATACCACACTGTATAAGTTCAACATTTTAACCACATATTAACGACATTAGATATATTTGGGGGTAGAATCACCAAAACACTACAAAGAGAAATCCATTATTTTTCAACGACCGTTCCTAAGTTATACTTAAACATGTTTTCCTAAAGGGATAATTTGTAAAATACCCTATTTAGGATTTGAAATTTGATAACTGCATTTTCTATTTTAATTTTTGAAAAATACACTTTCTTAATTATGAATTGACCTTTTTAACCAAGATATTTCAATAATTAAGATATTAATTCGAAATTAATATTTAAATTAGTAATTAATAAAAATCCCATAACTGAACGTATATGGCTATATCAAAACTATAATCATAGAAAAAATATCATACTAAATAGCCACACTCTCGACCAACTGCCAACAGAACATAATGCTATCAATATTTCGCAAGATCCGTAGTCAGAGTCCTCCCTGTCCTGTTCTCCATCTGAACAACTTGAAGGTGAAGCAGACAAAGAAGTATCCATGTCAGCGTCAGTGTTGTCATGTCCTGAAGTGGTACCGCAGGCCTGAGACTGAACAGAGGAGCCACCAGATGTGCTTGGCCTGAAATCATGTGAGTTACAAGCTCTCTTATCAGCTGGTGGCTCCTCCACAACCTCCATTCGTTTCTGTCATCTGTTCTTCATCACTTTGATCTTCAGAATTAAACAATATAACTTCAATCTGCACAAAATACTTCCACTTATAATTTCCTTGCAATTTACAGGGAAACTTAACAACAACATAACAAAAACTTAAAATTATCATGGAAAGTTGCCACATTTTTGAGTGAAGTTACTAATATTTCCAGTTGATTAAAAGACTTAGGTTGTGATCTTGCCTTATATTTACTCTGGATATTGAAGAAACTTGAGAGCTAAGAAAGATTCAATTTTTTTTTTGTCACTAATGAAAAACTTCATTGTTTAAGTTCCAAAAACTGGAAAGAAACGAGAAAAGCAACAACTTGCAACCAAAAGGTGCGAGAGAGAGACAAAGCTCCCAAATCTACTAGAAAGAAATAACAGGTTTACTATTGAGGACGTCCTTGCTGGAGACACCAGGTGTGGGTGCTACTGATCCTCAAGCAACCAAGCATCTTACAGAGACAGAGAAGCTTCAAGTTGAATCCGATCTTTTAACCAAAGTGGACCTTGGTTCGCAACATATGATTGTCTACGACGGTCCCTTATTACACTGTCTGAGATTTCCATAGCTATTAAGTTGCCTCCACAGACACATAACTTAGATGGCTGATCTCAAAGGATGAGAGTAAGTTGTTTATTGTCTGGATCCAGGGACCAAATGCAGAACCAGAGTTACCTTGTTTGAGAATGGCGTGCAGGACTCTGTTCGAGAATTCGAGGATCACACGGTGAAACTTAAGATCCAGCATAGCTTCAACAGCCCATGAACAAGTCACCATAACTGCTTGGGCCTCAGAGAGAACACCTGAAAACATTCGTCGGCTATGGCATAGAACCTTACCCCTGGTGTCTGTAACTATCCAGGAGCTTCCACGTGTGAAAGACGTTCCTAGCTTTCCAGAGTTGCCAAAAAGCCATGGAAAGGCCAAGCGGGTCTCTGTTTTGATCTTCCTGTTTCTACTACAGTGGAAGAGATAGTGAAGATTCAGGAAAGTGAATTCAATTACTTTTTTGGTGGGCTTTTTTGTAGAGAGGTGCTGCCAATAGTAGCCTTTAAGGATGTGCTTTTAAAGCTCGATGGATCTGGCCTATGGTGAGGTTATGCGGATACATCTCAGAACACACGAGTCTTTGTATATTTGACAAACAAAATCAAGCAGATCTTTTGATATTTTTATTATCATCACAAATGGAAAACATAACATATGGTCTGAAAATAATCAACCTTATTGCAAAATAAAAAAAAACTAAAACAGTTATCAAAGCCTAGAGTAGCCAAAACCAAATTTTGCAGAAAAAACGTTTAGAACAGAAAAAGTTTAGAACATAAAAACGTCAAATTCCAAAGTCGCAACGGGCACTGAACGATGACATCTTGAGCAAGCTTGTTTCCGTGCTTTTTTTCGAGCGGTTGCTTGTTCTCTAAAACATTCATATCTTCTTTTCACAGGTCTTCCAGCACCTCTTTTAACATCTGGAGGAAGACGTTTATAAGCAACAATATGAGGAGGTATTTCGCTCACGTCCAGCAACTCATCGATGGGTTTTATACTCTCTGAATATGCCGCACACAAGTTGGACTTTTAGTAGTACTGATGCACAAATAACCCAGGGTTCAAGTCTCGACTTCTAACAGCCTTAGCAGCATGCTTACAAGGGATCTTGTCAACATTAAACACATTACATGTGCAAGTCATTTGTTGAAGATCAACCAAGTAATTTCTTGACCCATCAGTTACCTGAAACTCATGCTGATTTATAGACTGCACATCAAAAGTAGACGCCAAATCACACCTTTTATTGAGCTTCTTTTCAACTCTAGGCGTGAGAGAAGATTTGAGCATTGCAGCACTTTCTCGACGCTCGTAAAACCACCGTGTAAGTCTATTCCTTATTGCTTCAACACCGTGTAAGTCTATTCCTTATCCCTTCTCTAACAATTTTTTTAATCATTTTTAAAATAATATATTAGAAATTGAGAAATATTAAGAATGGGCAATTACGTAAATTTATGTATATACAAGTGTATTTTTCCAAAAATTTAAATAAGGGTGTAGTTTTCAAATTTGATTCTTATTTGAGTGTATTTCTCCAAATTTTCCCTTTCCTAAATGATTGATTAAATGCTTCATTATAAATTATTAATACACAAAATACTAAATGAAAAATCAAACTAAATCCAAATACTATATTTATAGCCCCTAAATATACAATTTAAATCCCAAACCCTATATCTAAACTGTAAACCCTATTCCCAAACCCCAAATTTTAAAACTAAATCCAAACACTATATTTCAAATCCTAAACTCTAAACCTAAACTCTATATTCCAAATTATAAAATTTAAAATATCATATGTACTCAGCTTAAATTCAGAAACCTAAACTTCAAATCCAAACTCTATTCTCAAACCCCAAATCTTAGAACTTAGGTCAAACTTTATCTAAACCTCAAATTCCAAACTCAAACTCCAAACTATATATCATAAATATTAACATTAAATATTTGTAATAAATGATATTTATTTTAGCCTATATAATTATATAGTTTTATCACCTAATTTTTAATATATCAATAATTTAACTACAAAAAGCTACATTTAGTTTGTTTTTATCTAAAAAAATTAGAAACTAACCATGAAAGTTAAGGCGGGAGAATATTTCTAGACATAATAAAAAGTAAACTCCAAATTTTTTGATTCCCGGGTAATTTTTGAAGTATTTTCCGGGTATACTAATAATTAGAGCACATGGTTTATTAACTCACAGCCAAGTGTTTTCAACTAAAAATAATACTAACCTAATCTATTTTACTCCGCCTCCACTCTCAACCTTTTTTTTTTCTGTCGGCACCTCCTCTCTCAATCTATCTTCTCCGTTTCTTCAATCTCAGTTTCCTCTTCTTATCCAGTTGAATCTTCTTTCTTCCTCTAAATCAATTTTTCCTAAATCTCTCATTTTTTGGTTAAGGTACACTTTCCCTTTTTTGATTTCCTTCAATAGTCGTAGATAGCAATTCTGAGTTTATGGGGTTTTATTTGGCTTGTTATGTTCCATTCTTAGTCTTCATGGATCTGGGTTTTCAAGTTTGTTTGTAATGTTTTGTAACGCCGCGACCGTCCACGGCTAATGGGCCACCCACGCCGCTCTCTCGGCCCGTGGGTTCCATCCCATCCGACAGTCTGTCCGTTAATTTTCCCAAGGCCCGAAATCATTTTTTACTGACCCTGCAATCACCACATGACCTTTTCCCGTGCTTTGGCCTCACTCGAACGATATCGCGGATCACTTTCCGATAGATCACCCATCATTTGACTGCTCCAGCTCAAGCACGCTTAACTCTGGAGTTCTCTCAGGATGTGCTCCCGAAAAGGTAAGTGCACTTTGGTGACATAGGTAGCCAAATCAATTCTCTTAAGTCTTTCCACATATCACAACTCGGGATGTTACAATTCACCCTTCAAAGAACGCAACGCCTCGTTGCATCCACGACGATCTCAAGACGCCTCATGTCGAACCAGAAGGCTAACCTGCTCGATACCACTTGTAACGCCGACCGCCCACGGCTAGCACCACCCACGCTCGCCTGTGGGTCCCATCCCATCCGACGGTGAGTCCGTTAATTTTCCCAAGGCCGAAATCATTTTTACTTACCTTGCAATCACTACATGACCTTTCCGTGCTTTGGCCTCACTTTCGAGCGATATCGCGGATCACTTTCCAGATAGATCACCCATCATTTGATCGCTCCATTTCAAGCACGCAACTTTAACGGAGTTCTCGGGATGTGCTCGAAAGGTAAGTGCACTTTGGTGACATAGGTAGCCAAATCAATTCTCTTAAGTCTTTCCACATATCACAACTCGGGATGTTACAATTCACCCCTCCGAGCCGCGTCCTCGTGCATCCACGGAACATCTCGAGCGCCTCTCTGTCGAGGCAGAAGGCTAACTGGCTCGATACCACTTGTAGCGCTCGGCCGTCCGCGGTAGTGGGCCACCCACGCTCTCGGCCTGTGGGTCCCATCCCATCCGACGGTGAGTCCGTTAATTTTCCCAGGCCGAAATCATTTTTACTTACCTTGCAATCACTACATGACCTTTCCGTGCTTTGGCCTCACTTTCGCCGCGATATCGCGGATCACTTTCCGATGGAGTCACCCATAATTCACTACTGAGAAGCGAGGCGATACCGGGGACGAATTCGTCGAATGTCGTCGGAATAAGCATATTTTGACGAAATTACGGCGAAAAGGTCGTCGGTATCATTTCGTCGAATTTAAAGATTCGCCGAATTTCGCCGAGTCTCCACGACATTCGACGAATACCGAAACCACATTTTGGCGAACTTCCGGCGAAAGTCCGACAACATTTTCGAGACCGAGTTCATCGAACACAAGATCCGGCGACTTTGGTTCGTGAATATTCGACGAACCAAAGTCGTCGAGAAATTCACGAACCAAAGTCGTCAATATGACGGTAAGGTTCGTCGGTATATTCGATGACTCTGTTTGTCGAATATTCCGGCGAACAGTCGTCGAATTCATCATTTTAAAAAATATTAAAATTTATTTTTATTTATTTTTAATATTAAATATTAATAAATAAATAAAATCCAAATTAAAATTTAATAATATTATAGAATTTAAAATTTCATACAAACTGAAATAGAAAAAACATTTAGAAGGTTTTAAAATTAAAAAAACTAGGGACCGGAAGGAAATAAGCGATCAAGCTTCTCCAATATCTCGCGTTGGCCCTCCTTGAATCCGCTAACTTCAGCAAAATTGTGGCATTCGCTCCTCGATGCCACAATCCGTTCATCTCGCTGTGTAGTTGCTCGAATCATGGGATCGGCATATGGAGCTTGCGAAGAAGAAGTCGGATCTGAAGAAGCACGGCGGGCCAACCCAACTAAATAGCCTCCTTTCCTTTTAGGAACCGCTACAAGAATATTTAAAGTTAGTAAACAGTATTATAAAAGAAATATATATTTATTTTAAAATTTACCTTTTCGACCATCGTTGATTTGCGGTCGGGACATGGTGGTTGAAGCACCAGAGAATTGCCGTCATCGAGAGAGAGGCTGAGAAGCTTGATAAGCTTCTTTGAGATTCCACCAACTCAACGACCTCTCGATTAGGGGATCCTGAACTTGTCCGGTCTTCTTATTAGTGTGAGCCTCTTTAATGAGCTCGAGGCGATCTGGGGATTACCGTCGTTTGCTTCAATCTAAAAAACATTAGTTAAAGAATATATAAAAAAAATTTAAATAAATGTAAAGATAAATAAATATAAAAAGAATCACTTACATGTTGATCCTCCTTAGAGGACATAGAGCAAGGAGGTTGTGCACATACATTCCTTTCCGCCACGATCGCTCTTCGATTCTTGAGTTCTTACGAGCGTCGTTCGATGTCGTCCTTCTCCCAATGGACTATCAACTGCTCCCACACCGTCCCATTAATGAACCGTGGCTTCTTGTTTTTCAGTCATCTTGTCTTCCACGAGTTGATCTGCTTAGTATAAGAGTCCATGGCCTTCGTTGAATTTCGGCGGATGTTTCCGTCGGACGGACTCCAAGTGAATTCTTGCTACAAAACACACATAGATTTAATTAGTAATGCAAACATACATTAAAATATTAAAATACATTAAAAACTAAAAGTTACCGAAATTGACGAAACCACAACTCCGCTCCTCGAAAGGGATCACACTCCACTTCGGATATCCGACGGAGCATGGAATACATCATCGGTTGATGCTCCTGCTAATGCCATTGCTGGACTTTTGGAACCTTTAAAAAATTTCATGTTAGAAAGTTAATTAAGGGAAAAACATAATGCTTGAATAAAGTAAAAATACTAACCAAGTTGTATATCCCTGGTAGGTTGGGATGGAGAACCGGAGATGCTCTCGACCTGGTTGTTGAACCAATAGTTCAACTGACATGATCCCGGTTCTGCGAGCATGGCGGGATCGGCATTGGAGCGGGAACATAAGTGGGAACATAAGCGGGAACCGAGTTTTGTTCTGAGGCGATCCCGATGCACGGAAGTACTCACCGAACTACCTCGGCGCCCGCGGGTGCTGAACGACGGCGGTGGAGCGGCGTGCCTCGTCGGACCTAAAATTTTTTAAAAATTAATAAATCGAAACCTTTTCAAAGATTTATATATATATATAGATATATATATATAAAAGATTATAAATATTTGTAAAAATGTTTATAAATATTTATAAATGTTTATAAATATTTATAAATGTTTATAAATATTTATAAAAAGTTTAAAAATATTTTAAAAATATATTAAAATTAATATTACAAGTTTAAATATATTTATAATTATAAAAATGTTTTAAAATGTTTATAATTATAAAAATGTTTTAAAACGTTTATAAATATAGAAAAATGTTTATAAATATTTTAAAAAATTTATAATTATAAAAAATGTTTTAAAAACGTTTATAAATATAGAAAAATGTTTATAAATATTTTAAAATGTTTAAAAATGTTTATAATTATAAAATATGTTTTAAAATTATAAAAAAATTTAAAAACGTTTTCTTATATATAATATATTACTGGAAACCCCAAAAACGTTTTTAAAAATCAAAATACATTTAAAAATACAAAAATATTGAATTTCAACAAACAGAAATTATTAAACCCCAAAAAAATTAAAACAAGTTTGTAAACAACAATCCTAACTAATAGATCCTAATTATCCATTCAATCCTAAAGTTTTCAATCAAACAACCTATAATCCCAAGATCTAACTTTCTAGATCTTAAAAATTGAAAAAGTTAAGAAAATTACATGTTTATGGTGTGTGGGAGGAGATGTCGGAGAGGGGAGAACAGACGTCGCCGGAGAGGAGGAGGGCGTCGCCGAGTCGCGAGTCAGCCGGAGAAGGAGGACCTCAATGGGAAGGGAAGAAGAAAGGAGATGGGGCGAAATGACAAGGAAGAAAAGCTAGGGTTTTAAGTTTAATGATTCCGACGGACCCGTGTTCGTCGGTATTCATCGGAATCATTAAACTTAAACCAATGGAGTTCACGAAAATTTTCCGCGGGTTTAATTTTCCGGGTAATTTGGAATTCTGCGAATTTTGGCGAATTAAGAAAGTCGTCGAGAATTCCGTCGGTATATTCGGCAGTTCGGCGACATTGTGTTTAGGTCTTTTAAAAAAGTTTGTAAATGCAAAATCCAAATCTTTGATAATATTTATAGTATTTGCATAAAGATTTAACTATGAAAATGTTTTCATAACAAAATTTCACACAAAAAATTTGTAGTGTAAGATTAGATGAATATGATTGTATAAGTATATGTGTGTGAAGATAAGATGTTAAGAAAATATATTTATACATACATAAATATTTTAATGAGTTGTTATATTGGAGCGGTTGTGATCTAATATTATACTAAACACTTAATATGTGTTATTTTCAAAGTTTTGTGTCGAATATATTTATTTTTGATGTAGAAAATGTTAAAACATATGTCGAAATTAGATAAATTAGGACAATTCTGCGACATTCCGATGAACCGAGAGGTTAGTCACAATTCGTCGGTATATTCGGCCAGTTTAAACGACATTGTGTTTAGGTCTTTAAAACAAGTTTGTAAATGCAAAATCCAAATCTTTGATAATATTTATAGTATTTGCATAAAGATTTAACTATGAAAATGTTTTCATAACAAAATTTCACACAAAAAATTTGTAGTGTAAGATTAGATGAATATGATTGTATAAGTATATGTGTGTGAAGATAAGATGTTAAGAAAATATATTTATACATACATAAATATTTTAATGAGTTGTTATATTGGAGCGGTTGTGATCTAATATTATACTAAACACTTAATATGTGTTATTTTCAAAGTTTTGTGTCGAATATATTTATTTTTGATGTAGAAAATGTTAAAACATATGTAAATTAAGTAAATTAAATTGGACAATTCGGCGACATTCAACGAACCTGAGAGGTTAAATCCAATCCGTCATTATATTACATTGGTTAAACATTGTGTTTAGGTCTTTAAAACAAGTTTGTAAATGCAAAATCCAAATCTTTGATAATATTTATAGTATTTGCATAAAGATTTAACTATGAAAATGTTTTCATAACAAAATTTCACACAAAAAATTTGTAGTGTAAGATTAGATGAATATGATTGTATAAGTATATGTGTGTGAAGATAAGATGTTAAGAAAATATATTTATACATACATAAATATTTTAATGAGTTGTTATATTGGAGCGGTTGTGATCTAATATTATACTAAACACTTAATATGTGTTATTTTCAAAGTTTTGTGTCGAATATATTTATTTTTGATGTAGAAAATGTTAAAACATATGTCGTGTAAATTAAATGGACAATTCTGGCGACATTGAACCGAGAGGTTCGTCACAATTCATCGGTATATTGACTGATTTCGCGACATTGTGTTTAGGTCTTTAAAACAAGTTTGTAAATGCAAAATCCAAATCTTTGATAATATTTATAGTATTTGCATAAAGATTTAACTATGAAAATGTTTTCATAACAAAATTTCACACAAAAAATTTGTAGTGTAAGATTAGATGAATATGATTGTATAAGTATATGTGTGTGAAGATAAGATGTTAAGAAAATATATTTATACATACATAAATATTTTAATGAGTTGTTATATTGGAGCGGTTGTGATCTAATATTATACTAAACACTTAATATGTGTTATTTTCAAAGTTTTGTGTCGAATATATTTATTTTTGATGTAGAAAATGTTAAAACATATGTCGTCAGAAATTCCTCGGAAAATTCGGCGACATTCCGACGAACCTGAGAGGTTCGTCACAATTCCGTCGGTATATTCTGACGGATTTCTGACGACATTGTGTTTAGGTCTTTAAAACAAGTTTGTAAATGCAAAATCCAAATCTTTGATAATATTTATAGTATTTGCATAAAGATTTAACTATGAAAATGTTTTCATAACAAAATTTCACACAAAAAATTTGTAGTGTAAGATTAGATGAATATGATTGTATAAGTATATGTGTGTGAAGATAAGATGTTAAGAAAATATATTTATACATACATAAATATTTTAATGAGTTGTTATATTGGAGCGGTTGTGATCTAATATTATACTAAACACTTAATATGTGTTATTTTCAAAGTTTTGTGTCGAATATATTTATTTTTGATGTAGAAAATGTTAAAACATATGTCGTCGTAAATTAAATGGACAATTCTGGCGACATTCCGACGAACCTGAGAGGTTCGTCACAATTCGTCGGTATATTAAATGATTTCGGCGACATTGTGTTTAGGTCTTTAAAACAAGTTTGTAAATGCAAAATCCAAATCTTTGATAATATTTATAGTATTTGCATAAAGATTTAACTATGAAAATGTTTTCATAACAAAATTTCACACAAAAAAAATTTGTAGTGTAAGATTAGATGAATATGATTGTATAAGTATATGTGTGTGAAGATAAGATGTTAAGAAAATATATTTATACATACATAAATATTTTAATGAGTTGTTATATTGGAACGGTTGTGATCTAATATTATACTAAACACTTAATATGTGTTATTTTCAAAGTTTTGTGTCCGAATATATTTATTTTTTGATGTAGAAAATGTTATTTACAATAGTCGTCAGAAATTCCTGGAAAATTCTGGCGACATTCAACGAACCAGAGGTTCGTCACAATTCCGTCGGTATATTAAAGCCAGTTTAAACATTGTGTTTAGGTCTTTAAAACAAGTTTGTAAATGCAAAATCCAAATCTTTGATAATATTTATAGTATTTGCATAAAGATTTAACTATGAAAATGTTTTCATAACAAAATTTCAAAAAAAAAAAATTTGTAGTGTAAGATTAGATGAATATGATTGTATAAGTATATGTGTGTGAAGATAAGATGTTAAGAAAATATATTTATACATACATAAATATTGTAATGAGTTGTTATATTGGAACGGTTGTGATCTAATATTATACTAAACACTTAATATGTGTTATTTTCAAAGTTTTGTGTCCGAATATATTTATTTTTTGATGTAGAAAATGTTATTTACAATAGTCGTCAGAAATTCCTCGGAAAATTCTGACGACATTCCGACGAACCTGAGAGGTTCGTCACAATTCCGTCGGTATATTCTGACGGATTTCTTACGACATTGTGTTTAGGTCTTTAAAACAAGTTTGTAAATGCAAAATCCAAATCTTTGATAATATTTATAGTATTTGCATAAAGATTTAACTATGAAAATGTTTTCATAACAAAATTTCACACAAAAAAAATTTGTAGTGTAAGATTAGATGAATATGATTGTATAAGTATATGTGTGTGAAGATAAGATGTTAAGAAAATATATTTATACATACATAAATATTTTAATGAGTTGTTATATTGGAACGGTTGTGATCTAATATTATACTAAACACTTAATATGTGTTATTTTCAAAGTTTTGTGTCCGAATATATTTATTTTTTGATGTAGAAAATGTTATTTACAATAGTCGCCGAAGTTCCTCGGAAAAATTCTACGACATTCAACGAACCGAGAGAGGTTAGTCCAATTCGTCGGTATATTCGGCCCAGTTTACGACATTGTGTTTAGATCTTTAAAACAAGTTTGTAAATGCAAAATCAAATCTTTGATAATATTTATAGTATTTGCATAAAGATTTAACTATGAAAATGTTTTCATAACAAAATTTCACACAAAAAATTTGTAGTGTAAGATTAGATGAATATGATTGTATAAGTATATGTGTGTGAAGATAAGATGTTAAGAAAATATATTTATACATACATAAATATTTTAATGAGTTGTTATATTGGTTGTGATCTAATATTATACTAAACACTTAATATGTGTTATTTTCAAAGTTTTGTGTCGAATATATTTATTTTTGATGTAGAAAATGTTATTTACAATGATCGTCGAGAAATTCCTCGGAAAATTGGCGACATTCAACGAACCTAGGTTAGATGGGAATGTCATCAGAAATTAACGTATTGTAAATCATGAATAAACCACATTCGGTCGGTATGTAGGTAGGTAGTTTCGACGACATACACATGAAATCTTTAAAAAAAAAAAAAATTACAACTTAACTAAGATGTTATAATTAAGAATTCCTAATCAGAATCTTGAATCTTGAGAATCTTAGAATCTTCATCAAACTCCCCAACCTCAACCGACTCGAATGTACATGACATCAAGTCCAAACTGGGAAAAATTCTCCACGAGTCCAACATCTCCCAAATCTTCAAGCACTCCGTTGCTGGTAGAGTCTGTTTGTAATGGCTCATTATCAAGTTCCATCCACTCGTCCTCTTGGGTTGATTTGTGTTCTGATGATCCATGGATCGTCTCTCATGCGTCACAGGAGTAACTGATGTAACACACCTATCAATTATACAAGTATTAGTAAAATATAAACCATTAATTATGTTATTAAAATTATGAATAAATTGATATACCTGATCAGCTTAGAAGCTAGAATGAAAGGATCATAATATTGAAGTTTCCGTGAATGAACTGATGTAACACCAAGCGCATCTGTCTTCACTCCTCTATCTAGGGTGGTGTCATACCAATCACAATAGAATACTACACATAATCCAACCATACCGAGCTGGATTTCCAATATTTCTTCTATGTTGCGTAGTAGACATCATCAGGAAGAAGGCGAAACACCAGCATCATATGTTGATCTCGAATGACCTTTTCTTGTGAATGCATATCCTCGTGCAATATTTTGGATATGATCTGACCACAAAGTTTGGTCCCCACAATTCGGCGTATCCAATCATCGAACACAAAACCTCTAGCCAAACCATCATCCACCTATAAATTAAAGACATATATTAGTGGAAAGTTAATTACTTTATATTTAATATAAACTAATATATCATTTGCATAGGGTAATATGATATATGACTCACATAACTAAGAAACCATGCAGCAAATCCGTTATGTAGGTTGTTGAAGCTCATCTTATTGCATGCGAGTCATCACCTTGACTCTGCCATATAAACACTATATAAAAGATATTGTCAATATGAATCAAACTTATTGAATATATATTAATCTAACTATTTAAATTAATAAATATTTTTACCTCTCATATTGTTGAAGTTCTTCACGGTTGGTTAGCAAATATGTTTGCAAATGGCGTGCTTTCGGTCTCGATAAATCTCCGCTTGTGGGTTTTCCACTAAGTCGTCTATTTCCTGAACATGCTTGGGACAGTAACATGATATGTTTCTCCATCCCTGTCATCATGCGGCGGTCTTGGTTTTGTATGCACCGATGGAAAATAGTTTTCAGCAAAATGCGGTTTCTTCATTGATCACCGGCGTATAGATCCTTCCACCTTGCTTGAATTTCCACCTTCTTCTTCAGATGATGCATATAGCGCTCAAAAGCATCCATCGATGTTGCCGCGGGACCACAAGTTCAATTCTCTTGAGATGAATAGCAAGATGCTCCATTACATCAAAGAATGATGGAAATATCTTCTCGAGGTTGCACATGCTGACTGGTATGTTTGCCTTCACATAACTAAGAAACCATGCAGCAAATCCGTTATGTGAGTTGTTGAAGCTCATCTTACATGCATGCACGTGAGTCATCGCAACTCTGCCATATAAACACTATATAAAAGATATTGTCAATATGAATCAAACTTATTGAATATATATTAATCTAACTATTTAAATTAATAAATATTTTTACCTCTCATATTGTTGAAGTTCTTCACGCGTTGGTTAGCAAATATGTTTGCAAATGGCGTGCTTTCGGTCGGTAAGTCTCCGCTTAGTGGGTTTTCCACTAAGTCGTCCTATTTCCCTGAACATGCTTGGGACAGTAACATGATATGTTGCTCTATCCCTCTGTCATCATGCGGCGGGTCTTGGTTTTGTATGCACCGATGGAAAATAGTTTTCAGCAAAATTGCGGTTTCTTCATTGATCACGATGGACTATAGATCCTTCCACCTTGCTTGAATTTCCCACCTTCTTCTTGGATGATGCATATAGCGCTCAAAAGATACATCCATCGATGCGCACGGGACCACCAAGTTCAATTCTCTTCGAGATGAATAGCAAGATGCTCCATTACATCAAAGAATGATGGAAATATCTTCGAGGTTGCACATGCTGACTGGTATGTTTGCCTTCAGATTACTAATACCCTCTGAGTCACTGCTCACGGTGCATAAATGTGAGGAAAAAACACTTATCCCTACATAGATAAAAGACAAAATTTTCATAAGTATTAGGTTTATATAAGCATAAAATATAAAAATCATTTAAAATGTAAAGATAAAAGATACCTGCAATTGCTTCATGAACATGCAGTGGCAATAGTGCGGAAAAAGCAAGCGGAAGGCATAATTACATGACAATCATGACTCTTTAAGCCGAGAAACTTTCCTTCGCTTCATCAAGCAGTTCATAAATTTGATGCATAGCCGTCGGAAATTGCACTCTATCGTAATCCAATCAAAGAACTCTTCTTTGCAGCACCATCCAGCCGATAAATGGGAAAATGGGCCATACCGTTCTCATCAGCGTGAAGTTGAGCGATCACATATATCGACTAAATCCACCTTGACTTCAAATTATCCTTCGTTTTACCTTGGATGTTAAGGATTGTGTTCATCAGTTGTCAAAAAGTTCTTCTCGATATGCATGACATCTAAATTATGCTAGCGGATGATCCTTCCAATATGGCGGATCGAGAAAACACTTTTTATGCCGTTATGTAGCTCTCCAACGCATCGACTTCGAATGTTTTCATGTCCACCTACGTCGACGTTCTATCGCACCAAAATCCCTCAACTGTTTCCACAAATCTTCCCCACTAACTTCCTCGGTGGACCATCAAACATCTGCTTGTTCTTCGTAAACAAAGTCTTACTCCTTGGTATGGATGATCGGTGGTAGAAATCTTACGTGACAGATCGAACCAACCGTTTTCCTTCCGTGCTTTGGTTGGCATATGTGTCATCTTGACAATATGGACATGATAGCCTCCCATGTGTTGTCCATCCGGATATACATATGCTGGAAAGTCACTTATTGTCCACAAAGTACCGCGCCTATGAAAATCTGCGCGGTATGTCTCAAAACCATGCGCATAGTTGTTGCAACTCATATATCAGTGGTTGAAGAAACACATCTAGTGATCTCTTAGGATGCTCTGGCCCAGGGGCGAAATTGAGAGGAACAAAACTCTCTCGTCATGCAGCTCGTGATGGGTTGTGCGGTGTCACAATAGCGGCCATAGAGAATCATCTTCCATGCTTTCCAAATGGGCTGAAACCATCAGTACATAATCCAAGATAAACATTTCTTCTCTCTTCGCAAGTGCGGATATTCTGGAAATGTTTAAGCCTTCGCATCTGAAGGATGTCTAATCTCACCATTTGTGGAATGCTCGCATGCCATCTCATTGCTTTGCTTTATGCGCTCACACTGATACAACCTCTTCAATCTTTCCGTCAAAGGCAAATACCACATCCTTTTAGCGGGACGAACTCTTCCCTCGTCTACGATGCGGTTTCCAAAATTTGCATTTAACCCGTTCCTTATCAGCTCCCCGGTAGATCATGCGGTTGTCAATACATACATCATACGCCGTGCGGTAGTTGAAGACCAACAAGTTTAGAACCGTAGTGAACCGGTGCAAGATTATCCTCGGGTAGAATACCTTTGACAAAATCGTGTCGGCGTCCACATTCTTCAGCAAATTATAGTGTCTTAATACCCATCAATCTAGTTGCGGATGATAAGGGTGAATGACCATCTCTACAACCTTTATAAAGGCTGTTTTCCGCATCCAACATGTCAAAAATCTCCTAGATTCGGGTTTGGTTCTTCCCTCGATAATGATCATGTACCATCTTTCAGTACCTACACCATAATCTATATCCGTTCTAGGTTCTTCTAACCTAATATCGGTGAGGTTAAGCTAACGGTAGGTTCGCTAGTACTACCATTTTCATAACCAGTTTCTCCATGAAGATACCAAACTTTATAATTCGTTGAAAACCCTCTCATATACAAATGAGACCAAACATCAAATTCTTTTATAACTCTATTATTATTGCAGTAGAGCGGGGACATCTTAACATACGGTTTTGATTCGGTTGCGTTGAACAAGCCTCATGAATTCTCCAATCCCTTGACCGTATTCATCGTAAGCAAATTAGTGTTGGGATCCATATGAGGTTTATCCATCCTGACGATAATAAACTCTGAAGACATGATTTTCTGATTATGATTAGAGAGTGAAGAGTGAATGAGGAGTGAATGAGTTGAATGAGGAGAGGTTGCATTTATAGGAAAATGGTTCAGGCAATCCGACGACATTCGGCGAATTCCGGCGATAGCGGTCATATTAAATGAATTCGTCGGTGTTTTCCAATCTCGCGGCTATAATCATATCTAATTGTCATTAAGGTTATTGAAATTTCATAGGTATATAGTGAAAATTCCGGCATTACAACGATTATATATGATGGGAAGTGTGGAATTTCATCGGTATATAGTGGCGAAATTCCGACCTCAACGGTTATTTATATGATCGGAAGTCGTCGGAATTTTGTCGGTATAGTGGCGAAATTCCGGCGACCTCAACGATTATATATATGATCAGTAATCGTCGAATTCGTCACTATATTCCGGCGGACATATTTCTCGAAAGTCGTCAAAATTTTCGGCGACATTCCGGCGACTTCGTTTTTTAAATTTCGCCGGTTAATGATGGTATATCAACAAATTCGGCGACCCTCCATCCTTCGAATGTTCGGTCGGAATATGCCGTGTTTCTTGTAGTGATTTGACTACTCCAACTCAAGCACGCGGCAACTCGGAGTTCTCGGGATGTGCTCCGAAAAGGTAAGTGCACTTTGGTGACATAGGTAGCCAAATCAATTCTCTGCCTTCCACATATCACCTTCGGGATGTTACATGTTTGTTCTTAGATTTTGTCTTATAATGTTCCGTTACCTGAATTTATTATATCTCTTTTTGATTTGCAGATGAATTTTCTTTGCGAAACATCGTATGTCTCAAAACCATGCGCCCATAGTTGTTGCAACTCATATATCAGTGGTTGAAGAAACACATCTAGTGATCTCTTAGGATGCTCTGGCCCGAGGGGCGAATTGAGAGGAACAAAACTCTCGTCATGCATGCAAGCTCGTGATGTAAGTTATGCGGTGTCACAATAAGCGGCCATAGAGAATACTGTCTTCCATGCTTTCCAAATGGGCTGAAACCATCAGTACATAATCCAAGATAAACATTTCTTCTCTCTTCCGCGTTCGGATATGTTGGTGGAAATGTTTCCAAGCCTTGTCGAAGGATGTCTAATCTCACCATTTGTGGAATGCTCGCATGCCATCTCATTGCTTTTGTGCTCGCACTGATCAACCTCTTCAATCTTTCCGTCAAAGGCAAATACCACATCCTTTTGAGCGGGACGGAACTCTTCCCTCGTCTCACGATAGCGAGGTTTCACAAAATTTGCATTTAACCCGTTCCTTATCAGCTCCCCGGTAGATCATGCGGTTGTCAATACATACATCTATCACGCCGTGCGGTAGTTGAAGACCCGACAAGTTTCGAACCTCGTAGTATGAACCGGTGCAAGATTATCCTCGGGTAGAATACCTTTGACAAAATCGATGTCCGTCCACACATTCTTCACCAAATTATAGTGCGTCTTAATACCCATCAATCAGTTGCGGATGATAAGGGTGAATGACCATCTCTACAACCTTTATATAAGGCTGTTTTCCTGCATCCAACATGTCAAAAATCTCTAGATTCGGGTTTGGTTCTTCCCTCGATAATGATCATGTACCATCGCTCTTACACACCATAATCTATATCCGTTAGGTTCTTCTAACCTAATATCGGTGAGGTTAAGCTAACGGTGAGGTTAGCTAATCTTACCATTTTCATAACCAGTTTCTCCATGAAGATACCAAACTTTATAATTACGTGAAAACCCTCTCATATACAAATGAGACCAAACATCAAATTCTTTTATAACTCTATTATTATTGCAAGTAGGCGGGGACATCTTAACATACCGGTTTTGATTAGGTTGCTGTTGAACAAGCCTCATGAATTCTCCATCCCTTGGCCGTATTCATCGTAAGCAAATTAGTGTTGGGATCCATATGAGGTTTATCCATCCTGACGATAATAAACTCGAAGACATGATTTTCTGAATTATTATGATTAGAGAGTGAAGAGTGAATGAGAGTGAATGAGTTGAATGAGGAGAGGTTGCATTTATAGGAAAATGGTTCGAGCAATCGGCGACATTACGCGGAATTCCGACCAAGCGGTCATATTAAGTTGAATTCGGTGGTTTTCAATCTCAACGGCTATAAAACGGTCATATCTAATTGTCATAAATTAAGTAATTTCGTCGTTATATAGTGTGAAATTCCGGCAATACAATGATTATATATGATGGGAAGTGGAGTGGAATTTCATCATATATAGTGGCGAAATTCCGGCGACCTCAACGGTTATTTATATGATCGGAAGTCGTCGGGAATTTTGTCGGTATATAGTGGCGAAATTCCGGCGACCTCAACGATTATATATATGATCAGTGTATATGCGTCGTCACTATATTCCGGCGGACACATATTTCTCGAAAGTCGTCAAAATTTTCGGCGACATTCCGGCGACTTCGTTTTAAATTTCGCGTGTATGTCGATGGGTATCAATCAACAAATTCGGCGACCCTCCATCCTTCGAATGTTGATGAATATGCCGTGTTTTCTTGTAGTGATTTGACTACTCCAACTCAAGCAGCAACTCACGGAGTTCTCGGGATGTGCTCGAAAGGTAAGTGCACTTTGGTGACATAGGTAGCCAAATCAATTCTCTTAAGCCTTTCCACATATCACAACTCGGGATGTTACATGTTTGTTCTTAGATTTTGTCTTATAATGTTCCGTTACCTGAATTTATTATATCTCTTTTTGATTTGCAGATGAATATCCAAGGCGCTTCTTCATCCGGGACTGCTTCCTCTGCTTCTGGACATCCACTTCCTAGCTTGGTGGCAGTGATGGGTGCACCAGAGAGACGTAAAATGCCCCTTCTCCATCCTAAAAGGCGTAGTAGAGGTTTATGGTGAGTTCAGTGTTTTAGATTCTAGTAGCTCTAAGTACTAGGGTGACTGTTGCTGTGGTACATTTGTTTTGGTCTGACATTACATGTCCACTTACTTTGAGATTTGAGAACAAAACGTTTCTCTGTTTTTTTTTTTTGTTTTGTTGTATAGCATTTATGGGTTGAAGCAAAGCATAGACATGGTGTTAAAGATGAATGGAGTGGATCCTATTCCCCGTCAAAATATTCCATGTGAGAGTGGTGCATCTGCTCCAAGTCCCCATTCTGATTCTAGCCAAGAACTTAACCAGCAGTCTCCCACTCCTTAACTCTTCAATCTACCGTTGGTGTATTGTGTTTCCTTGTGCAATACTAATCTCTAACATCCTTAGATGTCTTTTATAACATCATTAGATGTTTTCTGTAAATTAAAATTGTAATGATATTTTGAATGTTTTAGCTAATTATGTTTTTATATGTGTAATTAATTATTGTTTTTAAATTTGGTTTCAAAAATTTAATAGAATACAATTTATAATTAAATAATGTAAATATGATAAATAATTTTTTTTTAAAATTATGGAACAACAAATACAAAATTTAATTGTGGCTATTTGCATATTGAAATTTACAATAAAAATAACAACAACTTATTGTGCGACTATGTTGTGGATAGTGGAGCTACAAATTGATTGTGGCTATTTGTATCTCATATTCCACAATTATGAGTGTGACTATTAGTAGAAAATTTGCTATGGTTAATAGTGTGGCTTTTTGTGGCAAAATATCCACGAAATGTTTTTGGCCCTACTTGTGGAAAATAGCCGCAAATATCGTTTGTGGTTGAGTCGCGGAAACACATCTACAATTAGCCACATTTTTCAAATATCCACAAGCCGATAGTGAACAAATTTTTTTTTGTGGCTATTCGTAGTTAACACTGAAATAGCCACAAAAACTAAGCGTTAGCTACGAAAAAAAATTAGTGGCTATTCTCTATTTTTCTTGTAGTGGGTAGTTCTGGTAATCGAGGACGAGGACGAGCTAATGCATCTCGTACTGCACCTTTTTCTTAATCGGCAAATACAATTACTACTTCATAACAGATTACTACACTGATTAATCTACTACAAAATCAGCAAACTCTAATTCTTCTCATGCAACTTAATCAGGCACTTTATATCTTAGCGCAGAGTGTTAATTTCTCAATATGTTATATATCCTGGATTTCAATTGCACCCTTATATCAGTCTCTAAACTCCTCAAACAAACGGGATGTATTGCGATTTTTACTGACACTCTTTGTGTTTTGCAGAACCGTTTTCCGAGGACCCTGATTGGAGCCGGTGAAGAGCGTGAGGGTGTGTATTATTTCTCTGGTGTCACAGTAGCTCGTGCATATAGAACTGGATGATATCACTCAAATTACTCTAAGGAGTGACTTTTTTCTCTCAAATAAGAGGTTCAGTTGTAGTACTTAGGGATCGAATCCACAGAGAGCTAGTGTACAAATAAGATGCAATCTTAGTGACTATGCTAGGTTGAAAATGGTTTAAAGTAAATTGCAGATTTGTTGAGTAATGGTAAGATTACTCAGTTGAAAGTTTTTGGTTTTAAGACAATAAAGAAAAGTAGTTAGATTCAGGGTAGGTATTCAGGAATTCAGGATTATAAATACTATAAATGCTAATAAGTTACTTGCATGATATGTCAGAGCTCAACACTATCAAATGAATCCATCAGCTCTCGCAATATTTAGACCATCTATTACTTAGATGCTAAATGGTGTTTGCGGCCAGCTATATCGCCAACATTATCGACCGATTATTCGATAGGAATATCGACTGATACACCTCTAGCTACGTCGATCGATTATTCTATAGGAGTATCGATCGATCGACTCTAAGAGACATTATCTTGTGAGTTGATACAATGCTCACCATGATCTTAGATTAGCTTTCGCATGTCTCAAGAGGGTCATAGCATGTTTAGGATGTTATCAGGAATTGCATGTAATAAATAATGCAATCCAAGTTCATGTTCTAGGTAGCTAAGCTAGAAAAAGCATTAGTGAACAATTCTAACAATATATATCACAACTATAGCAGATATAGGCTGGGGCTAATCCCTCATATCCTATTTAAACCCTAAATCTAACAAATGAATCTACTCAGACATGGCTAAGTGACTCATAGTAACAAGGTAATGATAGGAGTTCATAGATCTATTAGAGGGTGAACACATAGGTTCCAATCACAAATCTCTTTGGATCTCTCCTCTAGATCTAAAATCCTATGACCTTTGTTAAGAAGAACAAGTAAAGAACTGAATAGAACTTTATTGAGAACTTGCAAAGTAATGAAAGCAGTAAAAGGAATGAGTAGAAAAAGACTTGTATAAAATCGTTGTACGGTGCCAAAACACTTAGGCACATATAAAGATGAGTTCATTAGGTTAAAATAACTCGTCAGGGGCAATCTTGTAAAATGTGATGTCTTGGGCTTCAAGTTCGGCCAGGTCCAACTTGTCTTCTGCCGCTTCGATATCGATCGATAGTACCGGGTGTACATCGATCGATTATGATCTCGATATATCGTCCTTCGGCAAATGTGTGTCGATCGATAGCACAGAGTGTGCATCGATCGATGTGTAACTCTGGGTGTCGACCTCTGGTCTTGATCACGGGTGAACTCTTCTTTAAGCTCCAAAAAGGCACCTAAAACATCACTTTTCTCCAAAATGCTCCTGAGCCTGAAAACATACCTAATAGACTCCAAAAGTTCCCCCGGACTTAAACTTTTGCTTGTCCTCAAGCAAACACACAAGCAGTCTTTATGAAAGAGGTTTTAAAAAGCAGGGACTCAATCAAATTCAAACTTATAATCATAACCTCTACTTTGTTGCAAACTACATCTAAAAATCTGTCAATCACATAAGTACATTATGCAATATCCTAATCAAACAACCTTGATCATCTAGCCAACAACTTAGCAATCATGTCTGACTAACCCCTCTACTAATTTCATTTCTGTACATTAAAATAAGAGTGCAGGCTTTACCTTGGGAGTATCGATCACATGATGCAAGGTTGCTCAAACAAGTATCTGGACCTGCATGTAAAAATTAGTTCCTATCCTCTCTCTCTCTATTATTTCTCTCCTAGTCAAGTCTGCTTTCATTTGCAAGACATTGACCAAGATTGGACAGGCTTCCATGAATCAAGCCTTAATGGTTGCAGCCACCAAGTCCTGTTCACTTCATTTTGACCTATATCCTAGGATCCATTATGGCAAGTCTTGAAGGAGGTAACCACCAAGTCTGTTGAATCCTTTACCTATAGAATTCTTATGAATCAAGTCTTGAGGGGGGTAACCGCCAAGCCCTATTCGAATTCCTTCCTAAGTAATAACTAACTAGTCCTAGAACATATATTTAAGCTAATTTTCTATTTTTTTAACTGAATGAAATTAAATCTAAATTCGAAAATGAGAGAGAGAGGGTGATAAAACTATCTACACAAGGCTTTACCTTCCAGACTTATTTGAAGCATCCGATCCCATGTATACTAAGCCCCAAGACAAGCAGAGAATTGCAGGTTAGGTTGGAAATCAGCTTTGGTTCCTCCAGACAATCAATGAAAGCTTTGTCATAGCTGATGGGTGATCAACTTTAGCATCTATAGTACATTCTGCATCAACAAATCTAAGAATGGTGCCTAAAAGATTGGTTAGATAAAAAGTAAAAAATTTAAAATATCATTATCCCTTTCTTGATTCAATAAAAACCATTTTGAAAACATTTTTAGATGAAATCAAAAGGTAAACAACATCAGTAATCATCCCCGGACTTAAATCATACTTGTCTTCGCTGCTGATATCGATCGATAGTACGGGTGTACATCGATCGATTATGATCTCGATATATCGCCCTTCGGCAAATGTGTGTCGATCGATAGCACGAGTGTGCATCGATCGATGTGTAACTCGGTGTCGACCTCGGTCTTGATCACGGGTGAACTCTTCTTTAAGCTCCAAAAGGCACCTAAAACATCACTTTTCTCCAAAATGCTCCTGAGCCTGAAAACATACCTAATAGACTCCAAAAGTTCCCCCGGACTTAAACTTTTGCTTGTCCTCAAGCAAACACACAAGCAGTCTTTATGAAAGAGGTTTTAAAAAGCAGGGACTCAATCAAATTCAAACTTATAATCATAACCTCTACTTTGTTGCAAACTACATCTAAAAATCTGTCAATCACATAAGTACATTATGCAATATCCTAATCAAACAACCTTGATCATCTAGCCAACAACTTAGCAATCATGTCTGACTAACCCCTCTACTAATTTCATTTCTGTACATTAAAATAAGAGTGCAGGCTTTACCTTGGGAGTATCGATCACATGATGCAAGGTTGCTCAAACAAGTATCTGGACCTGCATGTAAAAATTAGTTCCTATCCTCTCTCTATTATTTCTCTCCTAGTCAAGTCTGCTTTCATTTGCAAGACATTGACCAAGATTGGACAGGCTTCCATGAATCAAGCCTTAATGGTTGCAGCCACCAAGTCCTGTTCACTTCATTTTGACCTATATCCTAGGATCCATTGCGAAGCAAGTCTTGAAGGAGGTAACCACCAAGTCCTGTTCGAATCCTTTACCTATAGAATTCTTATGAATCAAGTCTTGAGGGGGGTAACCGCCAAGCCCTATTCGAATTCCTTCCTAAGTAATAACTAACTAGTCCTAGAACATATATTTAAGCTAATTTTCTATTTTTAACTGAATGAAATTAAATCTAAATTCAAAATGAGAGAGAGGGTGATAAAACTATCTACACAAGGCTTTACCTTCGGACTTATTTGAAGCATCCGATCCCATGTATACTAAGCCCCAAGACAAGCAGAGAATTGCAGGTTAGGTTGGAAATCAGCTTTGGTTCCTCCAGACAATCAATGAAAGCTTTGTCATAGCTGATGGGTGATCAACTTTAGCATCTATAGTACATTCTGCATCAACAAATCTAAGAATGGTGCCTAAAAGATTGGTTAGATAAAAAGTAAAAAATTTAAAATATCATTATCCCTTTCTTGATTCAATAAAAACCATTTTGAAAACATTTTTAGATGAAATCAAAAGGTAAACAACATCGATAATCATCCCCGGACTTAAATCATACACTGTCCTCGTGTATAACCAGTCGGTTAAGGCATAGGCAAAAATAAAATACACTGATATCGAAAAAGTTAGAGCGATATACCTGACCGTGATGTTCAGTCGTCTTCGTCGATCGCTATTGTTTAGTTCATGTCGATTTCAGTGGTAATCGTCTAATCGTAACTACAAAGAAAAACAAATACCAAAAATAAAATTCTAAAGATAAAAACTAAATGAAAAATCACCCAACAGTGGGTTGCCTCCCACTCACCGCTTTGATTATAGTCATCTAGCTTGACTTTGGATGGAATGAGCTACTGAGATGAAGTCCAGGTACTTGTTGGGAAACAAGTATCCTCTGTACCCTTCTTCTCACTGAACCATGCGTCAAATAGGCTTCTTGTGGCTTCATATTCTCTGGTTCGTTTCTTCTTTATCTCAATCAACTCATCATTGATCATTTGAATCCTTTCTGCATGACCTTCAATGCTGAGCTCGTGCCATCCTAATTTCTCGTAGGCATGTTCTAAAAGATCACTGAGCTCTGCTTGCATTGCATCAAGGCGTTGGATCATTTTGTCGTGGATAGAGCTGGTATCGATCGATTCCTTTGTTGAATTGTCTGTCGATGGCTGTTGAGATCCGTCGATCGATGCGCTAGTTCTTCTGTTGATCGATGCTAAGGGTGCAGGTCTGCTCGCAAGCTGCCTCTGAATGGCTTTGATTTCTTTTTGCATCCCTTCTATGCTAGATTTCATTCTTCCAACCTCATTGATTAACGGGAATTACGTCTGCCCGAGACGTATGTCTTGCAAATCATCCACGCTTGTAATTGCCGTGTAGACTTCATCAGCTAACTTATCCAAGTCAGCTCTGGTGCAGATTTCTGAAGTCTGTATATCGATCAATGCAACATGTTGTTCATCGGTCGATTTTTGCTTCTGTACGTTCTCGTGAAGCTTCTTGGCAAAGAGCTTCATCTGGCCGTCGATTTCGGTCAGTCGCCTATCGATCGATGTGAGGTTGAGCTCATCGATCGATGCGATTGATGCAGCCTGATAGTCGAGTTGGCGTTGGAACTTCTCAGCCTCTGCTGCATAGTATCCATCGTGGTCGCGAGTTCCTCCACTTCTTTGTCTACTAAGAAGTGTATATCAGCAAGTTTCCTCTCGGTTGCTTTTAGATGAGTCAATCCTCCAAAGGATTGCAAGGTGCCGCGGTTCATATCTGCATCGCCTCATTGATTAGCGGGAATTACGTCTGCCGAGGCGTATGTCTTGCAAATCATCCACGCTTGTAATTGCCGTGTAGACTTCATCAGCTAACTTATCCAAGTCAGCTCGGTGCAGATTTCGAAGTCGTATATCGATCAATGCAACATGTTGTTCATCGGTCGATTTTTGCTTATGCGTTCTCGTGAAGCTTCTTGGCAAAGAGCTTCATCTGGCCGTCGATTCGGTCAGTCGCCATCGATCGATGTGAGGTTGAGCTCATCGATCGATGCGATTGATGCAGCCTGATAGTCGAGTTGACGTTGGAACTTCTCAGCCTCCTGCTGCATAGTATCCATGCGTAGTGCGAGTTCCTCCACTTCTTTGTCTACTAAGAAGTGTATATCAGCAAGTTTCCTCTCAGTTGCTTTTAGATGAGTCAATCCTCCAAAAGGATTGCAAGGTGCCGCGGGGTTCATATCTGCATGCGCCTCATTGATTAGGCGGATAGATCTCTTCATCTCTTCGGTGCAGATGCTTAGATCCCCTAGGTTGTGGAAGATAGGTTCACAGGTTTTGGTGAGTTTGCTGCTGAAACGATCTTCTGCTTTCTTCAGTTCTTTCTAGATTTCTCTGAGAGACACATCAACCTCATTTTTGGAGTAGGTGGTCGATGGTGCAAGCTTCATATCAATCGATGTGGATGTTACACCGTCGATCGATATTGAACTTGTCTGGCCATGGTTCTGTGTGTTGCGGAGATCTTCAAGTTCCAACTCAAGACGTTTAACCTTCTTGAGTAATGCCTGGTCTGCACTGAACATCCAGTTCATCTCACTGCGAAGCTTGTCTGTAGCATCCTCTAAACTCTTTTCCATGGAGAGCTTTTTCCACTTGCGTTCTCCAAGTAGAACAGTGAACATCTTGTTGATCTCGTCTTTGGTGTAGGTTTCGTGCACCAATTCTCTTCTTGTAAATGAACTGGCGTGCTCACGGTAGCGGATGTAGGCTTCGTCCATTAAAGTTCTTTGAAGTAGTTTTTTGATGTCGTCTTTAGAAACTCTGATGACGTCACCATCTATTCCTCTAGCAAACCCTTTCTCGTCCCTGTAGACCCCATACTCATCTCTCTGCTCCCAAAAGAATTTTCGAACTCCATATCGAAAAGCTCTCTTTCTGAATTCAGGACGCCTATCGATCGATGTCAGATTCTCCGTATCGATTGAAGTCCGTTGAAAATATGGGTCCTTCGTGTTGAGATGATTATCCTCAGCTTCCTTCGGCTCGGCTGTTGTGTCTGCCTCCTTGTACTGATGATAGTGGTCTGGTCCGTAACGTTGCTGCTGGAATAGGTTTTGGGATCCGTTGGCTAACTGTAGGACATCTGCAATGTCCTCTCTGGATATGTGGAGTGTTCGTCCATCCATTGAGCGTGCGAAACCTTTGGAATCCCTGAGAATACCAAACTCATCCGGGGTTAGATTACCGAAATCAAGTACAGTTGAATTTGTTACCTGGGATGGTTTGATGTATGTATCGATCGATGGCACATGAATGGGATCGGTCGATAGTTGTTCAGGCCTATCGGTCGATTGTGTTGGTGCCATGTCGATCGATGAGACTTCCTCGGGTTGGGTGATGTATGTTGGCGTTGCGGTCTCGACCGCGAAGCTCTCGTGCTGGTAATCGCTTGCCCAGCTCCCGATTGAGTAGTCTCCGTCTCGCTTGTTGTTGACTGTGTTGTCGAATGGTGCGAGGCAAGTAGTATCGATCGATGGGGAGAAGGTCCTGTCGATCGATGTGTTGATTCTGAGGTTCTGGTGGAGAAGTCGATCTTCATCTTCTGGAAGGTTATGATACTCTATAGCTCTCTCCTCCTCGTAATCATCAGTATACTCCTCAATGTGAGTAGTATCTGCAGCATGTGGTGGGATGTAGTAGTCGTTCTCCCACTCGTTTACTTCGAAGTCACCATCTGGAAACTCCTCCTCGATCTGGTTGAATAGTGAATCGATCGATGACCATGTGTGTCTGTCGATCGATGTTTTTTCTCGAGATTCGATCGATGAGGCATTGCCGTTGTCGATCGATTCGGCGTACTCCGTCTCGTATGCGTCTTGAAAATCGTATTCATCTCCACAATAGCAAACAGCTACGAGGTCTGAGCCATCTTGGATCTTCTCAGGAACCTTGATGCCTCGTACCGGATCATAGTAGACCGTAGGATTGATCAGGGATAGGCACTGTTTGTTTTTCTGAAGGTTGCAGACCGCTCCAACTGTGGCTAGGAAGGCTCTTCCAAGTAGCAAAGAAGTAGGTAGGGTTACCTTGACGCCCAAGACATGGAAGTCTACCGGTATTAGGGCTTCTCATATGGTAACCTCGGGTTTCTCACAATTCCTCGAGTTACGCTGACAACAATCCACAAAGATGAGCGATCCTTCATGAGCTCTATCTTCGACCTAGATGGTCTGCTATCACCTGGGTAGGATGCTAACTCCAGATTCGTGTCACATAGGGCACGTGGGAAATTGATCCCATGGACTGAGCAAGGAACAACGAACTTCTCTGGATCACCCTTCTTCTCAAGTTTGATCCTCTTCTTCATACTATCTCTGACTTGGTTGAACATCCTCCTGATGTCTTCTTCTGTCTCCTTAGTTTCTCTGAAAAACATCCACAATCTGTGTGAAAAGTAGGCTTCTTCAAAGGGTTTCTCTGTAGGTATTCTTAGAACTCTCTTTCTGAAACTTTCCAGCTCCTTCTCATTAACTCATCTTTTAAGGTGTTTAGGAACCTTCTCTTTCCTTTTTCTGAGAACTCTGCCATCTTTTTCCTTTTCTATCTCCATTGGATCAATGATATCCGTGGGCTTCTTCATGATGGCGGTTGGTGGGTTTCGAAGGCTTAGATTGCTCGAGTGCATTAAGTCGCGCAACATCTATCTTGGGAAGTTGCACTCGGCGTGTGATAATTGAATATCGATCGACTGGTTCTGGAGTATGTCAATCGATTCCCTTATCCCTATGTCGATCGGTTGGACATGCATTCCGTCGATCGATGCTGTAAGGGCTGGGTGGATGTGGGTGCTTTGCTGCGAACTCCTCGTGAGTAAGTATCTTTATGGCTTTGCACTCGTGAGTAGATTCTTCAAGATCAATCGGTCGATGCTCGTCAGAGTCCATCGTTCGATTTGAGGTGGCATACATCGATCGATGTTCATTTCCGTACATCGGTCGATACCAATGGTTTCCGCCAATACTCATGGAACTTTCGATCTGGAAGTCTCCCTCTTGCAGCTTCTCATGCTTCACCACTCTCCAAAATCATCTTCTATGATAGCATTGACGTTGTGGCATGTTGCTTCTTCTCCAGTCCCTTTTCCTAAGGCTTCCTCGCTTCTTAAGTTTCTCTGTCTGAATCACGAGTCTCTAGTTTCTTCACATGAGTGCTCAAAGCATCAAGCTTTGTGTTCAAAGTGGTGTAGACAGCGTCGATCTTTCCATTGAAGTTCACCTCTAACTGCTGTTGGCTTTCAAGAACCTTGCTGAGCATGTCTTCTAGCTTTCCTTCTGGGGTTGGTGTGGGTGGCTTCATGTAAGATGAGTTTCCATAACTCATGTTGTTGTTGGGGTTGCTGCTGTTTAAGTTGCCTCTCGTCACGAGAAGTTTCGTTTCCTTGGTTTCCAGATTCTAAAATCCAGTTCCACTGATCCGGTTGACTTCGCTTCTATGTAGTCATCTTCTTCATCAGCTTCGCATCCTCCACTGAGCAGATTTGCTTGTTTAGCAACTTCTGAACATTGTCAAGTGTAGCTTGTACCTCATTTATCTGTTCCTTTCCGAGGAACGCTGCAGATCTTGCTTTTACAATGTTCTTTGTGCTGTTGCTGGATGCTAAGTTGTCTATTAGCTTCACAGCATCTTCAGGATTCCTTGTGGTGAAGTTGCCTTCACTCGTAGTATCCAGAGCCATCTGATATTTCAGCGCGATGCCTCTGAAGAAAGTGCAAAGCAGTTGCACCATGTTGAATCCATGGTGTGGACAATCTCGCTGGTAAGACTTAAATCTGATCCAGGCATCCTTGAATGACTCTCCAGGCTCCTGGTTGAATGTGGCAATTTTCCTTCTTAAGTCTTCAGCGCGCGCATCATCAAAGAAGTTACGCAAAAATGCGTTTTTGATGTTGCTCCAGGATGTAAGAGATCCTGGTTGTAGCTGCTTAAGCCACTGTAAATCTTCTCCAGATAAAGAGTGTTTGAAGAGCTTACAAAGAAGGTAGTCCACAGGGACTTCATTGGCTTTGATAGCAGATATGAGATCCTCGAACCTCTCGAGATGGTTCATGGGATGCTCATTGGACAGCCCATGGGGTGTCTGTCCCACAAGGGTGTAGTACTGCGGCTTGAGCTCGAAATCGCCTCTCGAATAGCGGGGGCGAATGGCTGATCTGTTGGTGTAGAACTGATCTAGGCGGTTGTAGTCAGCTAGTGTTGAGCAGCCTCTCCTACAGGTTGAACAGCTTACGTAGGTGCAGTTTCTGGCTCGGGGATTACTTCATTTTGAGCGTTGAGTTTCTGACCTGCTTCATTACGAAGGTGACCTTCTTGGTCACGCAAGTCTCCATTCTTATCTCGTGTGAGAATAATAGGCGCAACCATGACTCGCGGAACAGTATCGATCGATATACAGATAGGGGTATCGATCGATGTCGGATGAAATGTGTCGGTCGACGGTGAAGTAGTGTCGGTCGACAGGAAGGTGCGGTATCGGTCGGCGATGGCGGTGTCTCGGTCGGCGAGGGATCGCGTCGGTATCGGTCGACGAGCGGTTGTTGATGTCGATCGATGCGGAACGGATTTCCTTGCGGATTGAACGTTCCAAGCTAGCAAGGTCTTCTGAGAACAAAAGTTGAGATGCCTTGTTACTTCTGGTACTGCTGGGCATGTACCTGAAAAGACAAGAAAAAATTTTGTGTCAGAAAACAAATTAAAGTAAAAATAACCTAGACTTAATAAGATTAAATCCTATTGTATCAAAGCTTCCCCGGCAATGGCGCCAAATTTGATATCACTCAAATTACCCTAAGGAGTGACTTTACTCTCTCAAATAAGAGGTTCAGTTATAGTACTTATGGACCGAATCCACAGAGAGCTAGTGTACAAATAAGATGCAATCTTAGTGACTATGCTAGGTTGAAAATGGTTTAAAATAAATTGCAGGTTTGTTGAGTGATGGTAAGATTACTCAGTTGAAAGGTTTTGGTTTAAAGACAATAAAGAAAAGTAGTTAGATTCAGGGTAGGTATTCAGGAATTCAGGATTATAAATACTATAAATGCTAACAAGTTGCTTGCATGATATGTCAGAGCTCAACACTATCAAATGAATCCATCAGCTCTCACAATATTTAGACCATCTATTACTTAGATGCTAAATGGTGTTTGCGGCCAGCTATATCGCCGATATTATCGATCGATTATTGGATAGGAATATCGACCGATACACCTCTAGCTACATCGATCGATTACTCTTAGGAGTATCGATCGATACGGCTCTAAGCAGACATTATGCGCGAGTTGATACAATGCTCACCATGATCTTAGATTAGCTTTCACATGTCTCAAGAGGGTCATAGAATGTTTAGGATGTTATCAGGAATTGCATGTAATAAATAATGCAATCCAAGTTCATGTTCTAGGTAGCTAAGCTAGAAAAAGCATTAGTGAACAATCCTAACAGTAAATATCACAACTATAGCAGATATAGGCTGGGGCTAATCCCTCATATCCTATTTAAACCCTAAATCTAACAAATGAATCTACTCAGACATGGCTAAGTGATTCATAGTAACAACGTAATGATAGGAGTTCATAGATCTATTAGAGGGTGAACACTTAGGTTCCAATCACAAATCTCTTTGGATCTCTCCTCTAGATCTAGAATCATATGACCTTTGTTAAGAAGAACAAGTAAAGAACTGAATAGAACTTTATTGAGAACTTGCAAAGTAATGAAAGCAGTAAAAAGGAATGAGTAGAAAAAGACTTGTATAAAATCGTTGTACGGTGCCAAAACACTTAGGCACATATAAAGATGAGTTCATTAGGTTAAAAAACTCGCCAGGGGCAATCTTGTAAAATGTGATGTCTTGGGCTTCAAGTTCGGTCAGGTACAACTTGTCTTCTGCCGCTTCGATATCGATCGATAGTACAGGATGTACATCGATCGATTATGATCTCGATGTATCGTCCTTCGGCAAATGTGTGTCGATCGATAGCACAGAGTGTGCATCGATCGATGTGTAACTCTGGATGTCGACCTCTGGTCTTGATCACGGGTGAACTCTTCTTTAAGCTCCAAAAAAGCACCTAAAACATCACTTTTCTCCAAAATGCTCCTGAGCCTGAAAACATACCTAATAGACTCCAAAACATAGATAATAGTAGTAAAAACACTTATATACCATGGGTAAAAACGGATAAAATCCATGGTATATCACTGGACTTCTTCTTCAGTACTTTGGCATAGGCGTCTTGGACATCCGGCTTCTGGTGTTTTGTCTTCTTTACGAGATTTAGATGCTTTTTTCTATGGATTTTGATAACAATACTTCATGTGATGTTTGTTTTCGTTCCAAACAAACCCGTGATAGTTTTCACGAGAGTTATAATAAAGCTGTTGAACCTTTTGCATTAGTTCATTGTGACGTTTGGGGACCCTATCGTACTCCATCTTCTTGTGGCACAGTTTACTTCCTTACCATTGTGGATGATTATTCTTGCAGTCTGGGTTCATCTCATGCTTGTGAAATCTGAGGTTACTACTCTACTGAAAAACTTCTACGCCATGAGCTTGCGTCAGTTTGGGAAAACAGTTAAAGACTTTCGGACCGATAATGGTACTGAGTTTCTGAAACTCAAACCATACCTTCGTCAACAAGGCATCTTACATCAGACCTCTACAGTTGATATACCTCAGAAAAACGGTCGTGTCGAGCGTTAACACCTCTGTATCCTAAATGTAGCCAGAGCTTGCTTATTTCAAGCTCAACTTCCTGTTACCTTCTGGGGTGAAAGTATCCTTAGTGCTGCCCACCTGATAAACCGGACACCAACCCGTATATTATATGGAGAATCTCCCTACTAACTCCTACATGGCTCTCCTCCGAATTATAATGCTCTTCGAGTCTTTGGCTGTCTTTGCTATGCACAAAAACGACCGCGGAACAAAGATAAGTTCTCCTCCCGAAGCCGCAAATGTCTCTTCGTCGGGTATCCTTATGGCAAAAAGGCTTGGAACGTCTATGATGTTGAGAACAATGAGTTCTTTACGAGTATCGACGTCATCTTCTTTGAAGAACAGTTCCCTGGTATTCAAGTTCCAACACAAACATCTTCACCTACTCCTCAGCTCGAGCCTGTTACTGCTCACTGGGATTCACCGGAACATACCACATCACCTTCTCCTATACCAATCCCTGAACCCAATCCTCCCATCTCACCAACCACTCTTCCTCCTACTGCACCTGTTCCCATAAGGGAACCTATACCACCGACCCAGACCTCTCCCACTAATACACCTTCTACTGTTCTTCCTCTGCTTGACTCATAAAATACTGTTTCATCACCTGCAATACAAGCAAACCCTGACCCTACTCCTCCTACTATGATAGCTACAGAGACTGAGATCCCAACTCCATCGTCTCCTACAGTCACTACGGATACCACTGACAACCAAAGTGATCCCACATCTCCTGGTCTTCCCGAACTCCTCGGACGTGGACATCGCCAATGACAACCTTCCATTCTTTTGAAAAACTATGTCACCAATGCTGCTCAAAGTAATAAACACACCTCTCTCGCTCCCGACTCTTCTCCTGGTCTCTCTACTACGGTCCCAGGTAAAATGCCTTACCCTATATCAACCTATGTGTCTGATGCAACTTTCTCTCCTGGCCATAAGGCTTTTATTGCAGCAATAACTTCGGCGGTTGAACCAGAGAGTTATGCAGAGGCTGTCAAAGATGAGATTTGGTGTGATTCTATGATAGATGAGCACGACGCTTATGTGTTAAATGAAACCTGGGAAGTTACAACTCTACCTCCAGGAAAGAATCTTATCGACTATCAATGGCTTTACAAGATTAAATATCTCTCCAGTGGGAAAGTTGGGCGACATAAGTCTCGTGTTGTGGCTCTTGGAAATCGACAACGAGAAGGTCTTGAGTATAGACAAACCTTTGCTCCCGTTGCATAACAGTCAACTGTCCGTATTCTTCTAGAAATTGCAGCTGCAAAAGTGGTAAGTCCATCGATGGATGTCTCCAATGCATTCTTACATGGAGATTTGGAGGAACAGGTTTATATGAAACTTCCTGCTGGCTTTCAGGGCTCTGGTCCAACCAAGGTTGCACGCCTCAGAAAGTCTATTTACGGTCTCAAGCAATCGCCGCTTGCTGGTTCTCTAAGCTCGAGTTGCATTGAAAGACTATGGATTCACGGAACATACCACATCACCTTCTCCTATACCAATCCCTGAACCCAATCCTCCCATCTCACCAACCACTCTTCCTCCTACTGCACCTGTTCCCATAAGGGAACCTATACCACCGACCCAGACCTCTCCCACTAATACACCTTCTACTGTTCTTCCTCTGCTTGACTCATAAAATACTGTTTCATCACCTGCAATACAAGCAAACCCTGACCCTACTCCTCCTACTATGATAGCTACAGAGACTGAGATCCCAACTCCATCGTCTCCTACAGTCCTCACGGATACCACGACAACCAAAGTGATCCCACATCTCCTGGTCTTCCCGAACTCCTCGGACGTGGACATCGCCAATGACAACCTTCCATTCTTTTGAAAAACTATGTCACCAATGCTGCTCAAAGTAATAAACACACCTCTCTCGCTCCCGACTCTTCTCCTGGTCTCTCTACTACGGTCCCAGGTAAAATGCCTTACCCTATATCAACCTATGTGTCTGATGCAACTTTCTCTCCTGGCCATAAGGCTTTTATTGCAGCAATAACCCGGTTGAACCAGAGAGTTATGCAGAGGCTGTCAAAGATGAGATTTGGTGTGATTCTATGATAGATGAGCACGACGCTTATGTGTTAAATGAAACCTGGGAAGTTACAACTCTACCTCCAGGAAAGAATCTTATCGACTATCAATGGCTTTACAAGATTAAATATCTCTCCAGTGGGAAAGTTGGGCGACATAAGTCTCGTGTTGTGGCTCTTGGAAATCGACAACGAGAAGGTCTTGAGTATAGACAAACCTTTGCTCCCGTTGCATAACAGTCAACTGTCCGTATTCTTCTAGAAATTGCAGCTGCAAAAAGTGGTAAGTCCATCAGATGGATGTCTCCAATGCATTCTTACATGGAGATTTGGAGGAACAGGTTTATATGAAACTTCCTGCTGGCTTTCAGGGCTCTGGTCCAACCAAGGTTGCACGTCTCAGAAAGTCTATTTACGGTCTCAAGCAATCGCCGCGTTGCTGGTTCTCTAAGCTCAGAGTTGCATTGAAAGACTATGGTTTCAAGCAAAGCAAACCGGACTACTCACATTTCTCCTACGTTCGTGGTAATGCCGTCCTCCATATCCTAGTATACATCAATGATTTCATTATCACCTGCAATGACATTTCCACTCTACATAAGTTTAAGCATTATCTCGGTCAATGTTTGTTGGGGTCAAAATCGGTCAATGACGAAATCGTCACCCAAAATCCTCGAAGAAAAGCCAGCGGCGATCAAATCCAAGAAACGGTCGCCGCCGATAAAACTCACGGAAGGCTCGTCCACTCTCATCTGGCGCCAACGGCGAGGGTCCTGGCGCCGTCCATGCGATCGTCTCATAATCTCGAACAGCGACAGCATCTTGGTCCCTTGAAACCCATGTCCGGATTGTCCGAGATCTACAATGAGTCTTCCGTAAAACCTTCCGATTGTTTAAAAGATTCATCTTTTAACATATCTAAAACTTCGAACCACATTGCTCTCATCCTCGGCGGCGGAAAATCTGCAGATCTAAGTCCATCTCAAAATCCGATACTCGCGGAATCTCGTTGGAAACAATTATCGAGATCTACGACTAGAGACCCTCCCAAAACTCAAAAGATTTCCGCAAACAACTAACGAGGGAAGAATCGAACAAACCCACGTGACGGCAAGCACGCTCGGCACGGCACGCGGACGCTGGCTGGCGCCGGGCGGCACTCGCCTGGCGCCAGCCGCGACGCTGACGCTGGCTAGCCTGGCGCCAGCGGTACCGACCTGGCGCCGGCGGCACGCGGACGCTGGCTGGCGCCGGGCGGCACGCTGACGCTGGCTGGCTCATGCCGGGCGGCACGCTGACGCTGGCTGGCCTGGCGCCGGGCGGCACGCTGGACGCTGGCTGGCTCATGCCGGGCGGCACGCTGGACGCTGGCTGGCCTGGCGCCGGGCGGCACGCTGACGCTGGCTGGCGCCGGGCGGCACTCGCCTGGCGCCGGCGGCACGCTGGACGCTGGCTGGCCTGGCGCCGGGCGGCACGCTGACGCTGGCTGGCGCCGGGCGGCACGCTGACGCTGGCTGGCGCCGGGCGGCACGCTGACGCTGGCTGGCCTGGCGCCAGCGGCACCGACCTGGCGCCAGCGGTACCGACCTGGCGCCAGCGGTACCGACCTGGCGCCGGCGGCACCGACCTGGCGCCAGCGGTACCGACCTGGCGCCAGCGGTACCGACCTGGCGCCGGCGGCACGCTGGACGCTGGCTAGCCTGGCGCCGGCCTGGCGCCGGGCGGCACCTGCCGCTGGTCGGCCTGGCGTCGGTCCACGGCCCTCGTCGGTCTCGTTCCTATCGTGCGGTTCGATCCCATCTTAGCTTGTTCGGATCAATCTACGCAAGTTTGGTATGATCCGCGGTTACTCTAGAAGCGCCACTTCCTCGACTAAACAAGGAATTGAGGTTCCGCCGGAACACCGAGACCTTCAAAGACTGTCCTTTAGAAACGTAAAAGCGCTTAAACCCAGCGTGGTCAAAAGCGGCCGCGTCACGATTTTCGAAAGGAAGGATAACTATGGCGGTTTATCTTTATCCTCACATAAGAGATAAATGTCAAGTTTCAGAAGATAAATATCAAGTTTCAGAAGATAAATGTCAACATTTCCGAAGATAAATGTCAAGTTTCGATAAACACAAAGATGGGCGAAAATGGAAAAAGCCCGACTCAGCCAGCGAGAAGATAGACCGTCATAGGAGGAGTATATAAGGAGAGCTTTGAGCAAGAAGCAAACAAGATCACAAACTTTCAAGCACTTAGCACTTAAGCGTTTTAGCTTTCTTTTACGTTTTTGTTAGCGAGCTGCGACTCAACTAGGTTAGATCAAGGCGGCGGACTAAGCGGACCTTCGACAGCTCTTGTAGCTTATTTCTTACCGTTGTTCCGCGCTCAGCGAATTCAGAAATAAGATCTTTTTCCGCTCTACTACGATTTTTACTTTTCGACTTTAATATCTATTTGATTGTTTAGGTATGCGGCCAGCAGATATCCGAGACCTTCAAGGAAGATCGGGTTAACTTCGGTTTTCCTCCACAAATCTTTATCGAGAAATTGGCGGTGCGAATTTGGTTCCCACGGTTGGCTAGAAGGAGGGTTACGGATCTATCTATCTACATAGCGCACCGCTTCGATCATGTCAGCCGCGCCACCAAGGATCAGCCAGCTAGGCGGAACACCCGTCGATGCCAGCGCTGAAGAAGACTCCAGCTGGAGACGCGTCCACGATCGCTGCTGATGCAAACACGGCTCAGGCAGATGAAGGAACTATTTACCTCCATACGGCGGAACAACAGGACAAGCTGATAACCTCGCTTCGCCAAAACAGGTCGATACCTTAACTGCGAGGAGCAAGTTGCGCGGATCCACCAAAGACGCGCTGGCGAGACTTCGACCGGATCTCGAAGCGCGAAAAAGATGCCGAAAGAGCCCACTCGAGGAAGCGGCTCGAAAGGACAGCAAAGCGACCTCGCGAGCCTTCCACTCCGGCTGCGAGGAAACAAGGAAGCGGCGTCGGCGCGCTCGATCTAGATATCAGCGACCGATCGGACCCTTCCAATGAAGGCGCTGACATCCACCTAAGAGAACCCGAAGCCAGTCCGCTCGGCGGGCATCATCCGATAGGCCCATGACGAAGAGGAAGAAGAACTCTACTGGATGGAGCAGGAAGAACTTCGCGGAAGATCAAACTTCGGATCTATCGCGACCAGCGTCGACAGGTTGAACGCCGGCAGCAATAGCGAGATCCATGATCTCCGTGAATCTCAAAAGACCGTGGCTGAAGTGAAAGCGGTAAAATTGCAGATCCATCGGCGACCAGTTCGCCCGAGATCGATAGACTTCTCGAGGAAGCACGGAAAACACCGTTCACCACTTTCGAATCACGGAAACACGCATCTCAGACCCGGGGAAGATCAAAATCCCGGCCTACGACGGCACGACGGATCCTAAGTCGCACCTGCAGTCCTTCCAGATCGCAATGGGTAGGTGCAAACTCGGGCGTGAGCGGGGCGCATGTCATTGTCTTCTTCGCCGAAAGCACCTCAAAGGTGCTGCGCTTCGAGTGGTTCTCCGGCTCAAACAGTACTCCATGTTCATGGACAGAAGCGTCCGGCGTGGATCTATGGAGTCTAGCTCGGAAGGAAGGCGAATTAAGCTCGCGACTTCATGCGAAGGTTCAAACTGGTGATGGCCAGAGTAACAGGCATCAGCGACAATGTCGCAATCGGCCGAGAAAAACTCTGCGGTACAAGTCGAAGTTCGAAAGTGGATACTCTGGAAAAGCGCGGACAATCCAGGATACTCTCCACAAGGCAACAGACTTCATCATCATGGAAGAAGAGATGAAGCTTCTATCGCGAGAAGCACGGACCGCAGAAAACCGGCCCAAGAAGAAACCCTCTCGTAACAACAAATCGTCCATCACGAAGGGAAGGCGTCCAAGCGGCATAACTACGCCATCAACTTCGGAGTAAGGCAAAACCTCCGGAAACACGGACCAGGAACCAGTACAAGGATAACTCCTATTGCGAGTTCCACGAGACCGAGGTCACTCCACTGCGAACTGCAAGGTTCGGCGCCGCTCGCCGCAAAACTCCTCACCGGCGAGCTATCAAGGGTCAAGAGTATAAAGGACTTGCTCCTGGACTCCGACCGCCCAAAGACTAACAAAACTGTCTCCGAAGACCGCGCGACCGAAAACCAATCAGGGAAAAGCGGAAGAAGACAGACGACCAAGGAACAACAGCGATCGCGGTAAACATGATCATCGGAGGATCACGGTTCTACCAAGACTCGTCTCATCGATAAAAGCCTACAGCGAAAAGCCGAGACCAGTTCTAACTGGTTCCCGGACAGCGATGTTCCTAACCACACAATCGCTTTCGAGGAACACGAGACCGTCGGAATCGACAAACCTCACTGCGACCCTTTGGTAATCGACCTGGTCATCCAGGATCTCGAAGTCAGCCGCATTCTCGTCGATACTGGAAGCACAGTCAACGTCATCTTCCGCGACACCCTCTACAGGATGAAGATCCCACTTGGGGAAGTCGTCCCTGAGCCAAAACCTTTGACGGGGTTTTCGGGCGTCACTACCATGACCCTCGGAAAAATTAAACTCCCAGTCATGGCAAAGGAAGTTACAAAGATCGTCGAGTTTGCAGTAGTCGACAACCCGGCCATCTACAACGCCATCATGGGAACCCCTTGGATCAACTCCATGAAGGCAGTACCGTCCACATATCACCTCGGTATCACGCTCCCGACTCGACCGAACCGCAGCCATCCGGGTAGCCGAAGCGGTCGAGACTCGTTACCTAGCCGAGTTCAAACTGCGAAAAGATCGGGCAGCCCTGCGGCCAACCCGAAGCGAGCAAAAGAATCACACAACATTCCGAAGACTTCGAAGAAAGATGATCCAGAATCATCCGAACAGCAACGATTCAAGACGACGACAAAGCCTCTGAATCCACCGCCGTGAAGAGCGACAGCTCGACCCGCACAAACCACTGATCCGACCAGCACGGTCGGAACGGCAACGCACGGGGAGTAAAAACGTCCGCGGCAACTATCAGAAAGAGGTACGTAGGCAGCTCGTCGAAACCCGGCGAGTTCAGCTATCCCCCTCACCAAAAAGGGGGGGGCTGGGTGCGTATACTCCTATACTCCCACAAAAACACGAAAAATCCGCATATGTACTTTAACTTCTAGAAATTTTCTAATAAAATTCTTTCTATCTTTCATGCTCACTTAAAACGCGTCAACGCTTCGGAAAAACGAAAATCGTATCTTCAAAAGAAACGCGAGACGTCGCAACTTCTTAAAAAGATAACAAAACTTCATTATTATCCGCAAAGACAGTCCACCAGCGACTTAAAATAACTCCGCCCGTCGATTGGCCCGACGAGCGGCTCATAAAGCGTTTCACTCAATACAAAATCGTAGTCAGACCTACAAGGTCCTCTTACATCCGACAAGGATATCATAGCGCGCTATACAAGAAACCCAAAATTTTGGTTTAGCATCTCGGATAAACTCCGAAGATAGCTCGATTCTTTAACACAAGTCATATAAGCGGCGACTAGTCGCGGACTTTAAGCGAAAAGAATCGGAAGAAATCACTAACAGGCAAAGCGAAAGCCGATCAGTCATCGCACAGCCTCAAAGCTGAGAGTAAACCTAGGTCTTGCCCTAAACCCAGTCTTGCTGGATCTTGACATCTCACAGACATAGTATCGTATACGAGATCCCAAAACATGTCTCTTATCGCTTACACCTAAAACGCTCGCTAAAAAGTAGCATACGGACCAAGCGACAAAAAAGAGTTAGGATACGAAGTGACTACTCGCATCCTTCCCTCTACACTTGACGAAAGTATAAATCAAAACAAAAGACGAAATCTCGCAAATTTTCATATTCATAAAAGCCGCAAAAGGCGGCAGGATTCAAAGCCACCAGCGGCCAGTCCCAAAACATAAAAATGCAACCTCCAACGGTCGCAGAATAAAATTACTAGAAAGCGGCCACACCGCCCAAAAATTCAGTTCACAAAGGAAGTCAACATTGAAATCGGATGCGGAAATCCCAAATGAACTAGCAGGCTGGTCCACTTCCTCATTCACGCCTCGAGCATTCCCACCATCCTCAGCGTTCTCATCGGTTCCGGCCTCCACCGTATCCTCGGAAACCTCGATAGGTTCCCATAGTCTCCGGACTCTTTCTTCTACCGGAGGAACCAAGGACTCAGCATGAGCACACTCGGCCATGAAATCCTTCATTTCAGCAATCTCGAATCGAAGAAATCTGGGTTCGAGACTTGTAAGGTTCACGACCGAACCTCGGCACTCGCGGAAATCACCAACAAACTCCTGAGCTTCTTTAAAACATTGAAACTCAGCAGCAAAGCGATTCGCCCGTCTTGCCACCTCGCTGCGACCATCTTTCTTCCTCTCCTTTCCGCCCGTACGAGAGCCCGAGCGTGAAGCTCAGCCTGCTTCGCGTTCTGTGCCTTCACCTCTTGTCGGAACCGGAAAAGCTCTCGCTCCGCTTCTGTGGTCTTGAAGTTAGCAATCCTGGATTTGCGGAAACTCGAGTCAAGCGCCTCGCTAAACACTCTTAGTCCCTGCATAAAGCTCAAGATCAGCAAGCATGCTTATATACGATTCTAACGCAAGGTCAAGAAGTTGAAGGGCCAAATCTCGTTGACCGCGTTGGGAGCCCTCGGCAAAACCCGTTGTTTCTCCTCATCCTCCAGCGACTCGTCAGTGGTAAACTCCGGAGGAAGGCCATCAAAGAAGTTGTTAGGTGGAAAACCGCTGGCTCCGCCTTTTTCCGTTGGAACAAAACTAGGTTTTTCTCCCAACGGTGAAGGATTTTCCGAGCCTTCCCCATCGTCGATTTCCTTCCCCTTACGAGACCTCTGTCTGCGCCTCCGAGTAGGAGCCACGGTAACAGGTTCGGCGTCATACGACGGAACAGGACCTCGGGACCGATAAAGCTTAACCGCATCTCGGATCCGTTCAAGGGTGAAGGATTTCCAGAAAAACGGCCTTTGACGAAGAAGATCTCTCTTGCGAAGGCGTCACCAGGCAAATCTTGCGGTAGGGTTGTTCCTACAAAGCGAAAATTTTTCAAAACTTCGCACTTCGAAAGGTGAGATAGACAACAGAGTTTTCGTCATTATTACCTCGGTTGAAGTTCCATGCTCGCGGAAATAGATGGAGGCAGCTCTCCTCGACAGACTTCGCCATCTATTTGAACAAAGAAGCTCCTGCCACGATTTGGGATTGAGTAGTCCCACGAATCCGCGGCCATATCCTTCTTAGGCAGCATGGAATAGTAACCGTCACTCCCCGTCGGCGAGTGCCCCAAAGACCGAAATCATCGGGACCAAGATCAATCGAGTTAAGTAGCTAGCGATCAATCACGCCAAGCCAACTCTCCAAGGCAGGAACGCTGAGTTGGCTGATCGAAGTTCAAGCGGTGAAGCGCCGCGAACAATGGCACCAGGAATTGGGAACCACATGCGGCGATGCGTAAAAGCCGTAACATGTAAAGAAACCTTGCGGAGGATTCCGTGCACTCGTTACCAGCGGGAATCGAATTTGACTCCTTCAGGAACCTGGTAAAATCTCGAAGAACCTTGAGATATTGGCGAGAAACCAAGCTCGGCACAAAGGAGCACCGGCTGCCTCGAGACCTCCTCGAACAGGGATCTCTGGCGGTGTTGAAGCGAACCTACAAGGACTTCGGTATCACGCATTCTTCTTTTCCTCCTCGACCGACTCCTCCTGCTTTCTGTTACATGGGCGGAGAGTCATCCGAGGAAGAATGGGAAGAAGAGTTTCTCTTTGAAGATCTTGAAGACATTGTTCTTAAAGAGAAAGAAAGGATTCTTGAGAGAGTAAAACCTTGTGATGAAGTAAGAATGAGATTTCTTACTCAGGTAAAATCACTATTTACCCGATTTTTGACAAGCGATTACGCCTCAACACCTTCCCACACGGCTATACCGCAAGCTAGGATCCGGCGGGCTTTACGTTCCTAGCTAGCTGGGGGCTAACTGTTGGGTCAACATCGGTCAATGACGAAATCGCCACCCAAAATCCTCGAAGAAAAGCCAAGCGACGATCAAATCCAAGAAACGGGTCGCCGCCGATAAAACTCACGGAAGGCTCGTCCGCTCTCATCTGGCGCCAACGGCGAGGTCCTGGCGCCCGCCCATGCGATCGTCTCATAATCTCGGCAACGACAGCATCTTGGTCCTTGAAACCCATGTCGGATTGTCCGAGATCTACAATGAGTCTTCCGTAAAACCTTCCGATTGTTTAAAAGATTCATCTTTTAACATATCTAAAAACTCGAGCCACATTGCTCTCATCCTCGACGACGGAAAATCTGCAGATCTAAATCCATCTCAAAATCCGATACTCGCGAATCTCGTTGGAAACAATTATCGAGATCTACTAGAGACCTCCCAAAACTCAAAAGATTTCCATGAATAACTAACGAGAGGAATCGAACAAACCACAAACAAGAAGCCAACCGGCGGCCGCAGCGGAATTGAGCTAGCGGCTTTCGGCCGTAGGCGAACTCAGCCCAACTCCTGGCAATACAGCGCCCCGGCTGACCGCGGCAGCGGCTGGCCTGGCGCCAGCCTGGCCCTACGCCTGGCGCCCGGACGGAAGCGAATAACTGGCATGGCCCGGCAGCGGGCTAACTGTATGCGGCGGCTCAAACCTGGCAAACCGCAGGGGCCTTGAACTGGCCTAAGCGCCGGCTGACGCGGAGCGGGCTGGCCTAAGCGCCCGGTAACCTGTAGAGACTGTGAGCTAACTGGCCAGCTGGCGACCTTGAGCTAACTGGCCAGCCGTGACGCAGCGGGGCCATGTGGCTTCAACCTGGCGCCGGCTTACGCCAGCGGGATCTGGGCTGGCCTGGCGCCAGTAACCGCAGCGATCTGGAGCTGGCCTGGCGCCGGCGGCACTCGCCTGGCGCCGCGGCACGCTGGACGCTGGCTGGCTGGCGCCGGCGGCACTCGCCTGGCGCTGGCGGCACGCTGGACGCTGGCTGGCCTGGCGCCGGGCGCACGCTGGACGCTGGCTGGCTGGCGCCGGGCGCACGCTGGACGCTGGCTGGTTTAGCGCCGGGCGGCACTCGCCTGGCGCCGGCGGCACTCGCCTGGCGCCGGGCGCACGCTGACGCTGGCTGGCGCCGGGCGCACGCTGGACGCTGGCTGGCCTGGCGCCAGCGGCACCGGCCTGGCGCCGGGCGCACGCTGACGCTGGCTGGCCTGGCGCCGGCGGCACTCGCCTGGCGCCGGCGGCACTCGCCGCTGGTCGGCCTGGCGTCGGTCCACGCCCTCGCCCCGTCTCGTTCCTATCGTGCCCGGTTCGATCCCATCTTAGCTTGTTCGGATCAATCTACGCAAGTTTGGTATGATCACGGTTACTCTAGAACGCCACTTCCTCGACTAAACAAGGAATTGAGGTTCCTTCGGAAACACCGAGACCTTCAAGACTGTCCTTCGAGAAACCGTAAAACGCTTAACGCCCAACGTGGTCAAAACGCCCACGCACGATTTTCGAAAGGAAGGATAACTATGACGGTTTATCTTTATCCTCACATAAGAGATAAATGTCAAGTTTCCAGAAGATAAATATCAAGTTTCCAGAAGATAAATGTCAACATTTCCGAAGATAAATGTCAAGTTTCCCGATAAACACAATGATGGACGAAAATGGAAAAAGCCGACTCAGCCCGCGAAGATAGACCGTCATAGGAGGAGTATATAAGGAGAACTTTGAGCAAGAAGCAAACAAGATCACAAACTTTCAAGCACTTAGCACTTAGAGCGTTTTAGCTTTCTTTTTCTGTTTTTGTTAGCGAGCTGCGACTCAACTAGGTTAGATCTAGGCAGCCGGACTAGCGGACCTTTCGACAGCTCTTGTAGCTTATTTCTTACCCGTTGTTCACGCTCAAAACGCGAATTCAGAAATAAGATCTTTTTCCGCTCTACTTTACGATTTTTACTTTTCGACTTTAATATCTATTTGATTGTTTAGGTGCGGCCCAGCAGATATCCGGGACCTTCAAGGAAGATCGGGTTAACTCGGTTTTCCTCCACAAATCTTTATCAGAAATTGACGGTGCGAATTTCGGTTCCCACAATGTTTTCACATGAAAGACCTGGGTAAGCTTAAATACTTCTTGGGCATTGAGGTGGCGCGCAACAACGATGGTTTCTTCATATCACAACGGAAATATGCACTGGATATTATTACTGAAACCGGTCTCCTTGGTTGCAAGCCTTCTGCAGTTCCAATCGAACTAAACCATAAGCTAGCTCTTGCGACTCGAGTGCCATTGACAGACCCAGCTCCTTACCGGAGACTTGTTGGTCATTTGATCTATCTTACCTTCACGCGTTCTGAACTATCATATGCAGTCCACATTTTGACTCAATTCATGAAGACACCACTCCAAGAACATTGGGATGCTGGCCTTTGTGTCGTTTGTTATCTCAAGGGTTGTCCCTTGCAGGGAATACTCCTATGCACTGAATCTGATCTGTGTATCACAGCATACTGCGACTCTGACTGGAGTTCTTGCCCATTAACATGCCGCTCCTTAAGTGCTTACATTGTTCTCTTGGGCACATCTCCAGTGTCATGAAAAACTAAGAAACAGAGTATTGTCTCCGCTTCTTCTGCAGAGGCTGAATATCATTCTATGGCGTACATTTTACGAGAGCTCAAGTGGCACACACTTCTCTCTGTCCTCACCAATTGGTCTTGGCCCAGATTAAAACTAAAATAAAGGGGAAAAAAAGCAATTTGTGGGCTTTGAACCCGGGTGTCTCTGTTAAAGGGGTATCAAGAAAGGAGTAACCACACCCATTGAGCTACGTAGTTTTAAGTTACATGGTAAAACTTGCTAATATATATTTTTAACCTGTGTTAGGTGATACCCCTTTATTCAACGTGGGTCCACCTCTTTACGGACTTCATAGAGTTGGACTGTCACTCAAAAAAAGAAAAACTGAAACTCGCTACGAGTTAACCTCGTACTCAAAAGAAATCATGAGATTATAATCGCTTCGAAAGAAAATAAAAGCAAGCCAAAGCGGGCAAATCAGTTAAACCAAATCAACAAACTCAAACTGAGTCAACCGGGTCGGACCGATTGGCTAACCAAAACCGATATACAAAAGAGAAACGGGCAACAAACTTAGTTGGATTCCACTGAAACCTCACCAGAAAAAACTTGCCAAACTCACAGGAAACTCGTTTTAAATTTTGCTGGAAACATGTCGGAGGCTTGTTGCCGGATATTCCACGATAAACGGTCACCATTTAAACTGTAACAAGACTAACGGGGAACAATAGTAAGATTAGGAAACATAATCTTAATTGCAAACTTATATTACACATGACTAATGACTACTATATGTACAGATACATAATTCAATGATGTTTATTTATCATATGAATACTTGAATAACAACATATCGATAGTATAGAAGAGATATATAGTCTTTTGTAGGCACATTCAGATTCAGACGTTTTGGAAGTAGACAACAAAAACTAAAAGAATTCATAAAGAATGAGGCTTAAACGATGATGCTAGGAATCGAAGGATGAGACATGAATAAGAGCAACTGTTGCAGCTCATTTAGAATTCAGTCCATGACCATTTTATTTCCTGCAATCGGCTCATGATCATGAGGGGATTGTCATCTGTCGACTATTTTTTTCAAACATACTTTTAAATTAATTGAGAGTAATATGGTCATGATCTGTTCAGAAAAGTGGTAGCTGTTGAATATTAGATTTAACACACAATAAGGGGAATTGTTGGAGATGTTCTAAGGATTGTTAGTACCACACAATGACCAATGATATTATTCAAAATTATATATTTTGTGCAAACTTCTATATATATGTTCAAAAGTAACATTTTAAAGTTCACACCAAATTATTTTAATCAAATTCCGCATTCAAATTAAAAAAAAAAGATAAATCAGATTTTGCAATTTTTATCACTCATTAATTTATTGATTATATATAGGCTATGGATAACACAGAAAGTCAATTTTGACAACTATAAGTGCATATGCAGTTTGGACTTTTCGAACTCACACACACGCCTATTCCCTTCCACTTTGAAGAACAATCAGCATAACACACCATAGATTCACAATCTTCATCACCATAAGATATATTTACATGACACATCTTTTCTCCTTGTGTTTCTTTTGTCACCATACCTAAAATAAATATTTTAAAACATGATTTCAGTTTTTTTTATATAATATACAAGAGAAAGACACTTGATTTTAAATAGATTTTGTGTATAACAAACCTAAAACGAAGACGACCATAAGAATAACACAAATAATTGGTCTAGTCATTTTAATGATATTAGAAGAATAATATTTAAAAATAAAATGACAATGATTTGAGAATGTTTTTGACAGAAGAGTGCAATAAGAGTGTACACAAGAACACTCGTACACACACACACATATATATATATATATATATATATATATATATATATATATATATATATCAGCTAAAAATCAACTAGTCTACTAGTAATTTAAGACATGATCGAGAAAGAATCTGATAGGAAATAATCTGTAAAATTAACTAATACCATTGAAAGTGAATCTGTTGAAAAATAAATTCAACAGATTACTTGCTTAAATGCTATGTTGAATAATGAATTAAAATCTAAGTGGGTTAAATTTATGTTGAATAAATTCGACTGGTTGAATAGAGACAGAGGGAAAAACACACATGTTATACTGATGGTATTAGGTGTTAAAATGGCTTTTAGATAATAAAAATAAAGACCTGTGTTGTATTGTAATGTTATTGGCTATTAATACTTATAACTTTTTCATCCTGATTATATAAAGTCAGTTTCCCATCATAAATTTAAGTTCTTCTAATTTTATTTTATATCAAAATTTATCATTTTCATATTCAATAAATAGAGATCTGTTTTATTTTATTTGGATATGAAATAAAACATATTTTATTATATTTTCTATCGGTATTTACTAAATTTATATATTTTTAGTTTTAGTTGATCTTAATTATTTTAGTTAAATAAAATTCAATTGTATTTTTAATTCGCAGTGATAAAACTTTAACACTAAAATAAAATATTAACAAAATTGTAAGATAGAGTACTAAATTTTACTAGATAAAATTATTATAGAGTAAAAATTTTAATAAGTATTGAAAGATCTTAAACCGCATGTGATCATTATTCAGAGTTGCGTCAGAATTGAATGGTTAGTTACCATTTAAAAAAAAAAAAAAAAAAACAGGCTCAGATTTACACAATCTCGGAACTTTGTTAAGATTTTGATCGTGTTTTTGAGCCCTTGGATGGATGGTAGTACCGATCTAACGTTTTAATCTAATTTTAAAGCTAAGCTTTTCGATATATTTTGTTTAAACTATAAAAACCAATATAAAAGTAATTAAATTTTAAGTAAAATAGTCAAATCACATTGATTTTTTATCAAAACAATAAATTTAAAATATTAAAAGTCTAGTTTCTTTTTTATGTTTTTATGAAAAATCATTCATTTAAACAAATGTAATAAAATCTTTAATCATAACTGTCTTAATTAATAAAAAGTCAATTAATGTAATCTTTTGTATAACATGTTAAACCACAAATAACTAGCTATCAATTTAAAATTTGAAAAACTTCTTTTATCAGTGGTGATGGATATTAAAATATTAAAAAATACACACTAAAAATTTTATGTATGTTAGATAAAAATCCTACATTAAAAAAATATTTAATAAGCTTTTTTACCTATTTTGATATTAATTCTCGTAAAATTTTTAGTTCTATTACCAAACGATCATCAATTATATTCGAATACATATCATTTTAAAGAAATTTTCAGATTCAAATATTATGCCTTTAAATTATCATAATTAAAAATATCCAATAAGTGTATTTTTAACTAGAATTTTTATCAATTTTTTTTATCTATAAACGTTAGTAATGAATAAATTAAGATATACCTTTATAGATAGGATATCCTAATCACTGGTTTGGAAGTGTTGACCTCGACCCTGCTCGTTGATAAGTGATTTCGTTATTCTACTTCTTACCAATCAGGTGGAAAATAGAAAATTGGCCTCTATACCCATATAGAAGGTCACAATTCGGCACTTACCACTGAAATGACAGTATCAATTTTATTCCGATAATACCCCTATTTCCCTTTCTCTTTCCTGCTCTCTTTCTTCTATGTGTTCTTTCTTATCTCTTCTCTTTCTTCTCTAAGTACATCTCTTCTTCTTCGTCTAACTTTATTTATGATTTCTTTTTTTTCATCTCTAACTTTATTTCTTCTTTAATTTGTAATTGAATCAAAATAAATCAACCAAATTGAAACTCTGAAACTTCTAATAGTATATTCTCTTTGTTGAACTTTTTCTTCTCTATTGTTTGAATTTTATTTTTTGTTTTCGGATCACTATGAGCCAAAATCCTACATAGCTCCGAACAGAGCAAGACCTTGGTAGTTGATTTTGTTTTCAGAAAAGATGACTCAGTCCAAGGCTTACGTCAGCGTTGCTTCCTTCTCGGTCATTTTCTTCAGTTGGGGGTGTTAGTTTATTGCTTTTGTTGTCGGATCTGTTCTTTCAGTTATTTGGTACAACAATCATAATTGCTTTCTCAGATAATTTCTATTTGTGCATTCACATCTGGTTCCAAATAATTTTGTTTTGATATGTATCATTGTTTGTATTCTCAAAATAACATTTATGTTAGCACGTTAAAGATATATATAAAAGTAAATATATTTTTTATACGATACTATCATTGTTAATATGCTAACTTGTTCTATAATATGGTAATTTCTTTTATTTTGCTCGTTAACTTTAATATTAGTTGGTTAACTTTATGTTTTCTCCTTTAAATAATGTATTAAATTGATAAATAATACTAAATTATATCATTTATTATTAAGTTAATGATTTGTTAAAGCTTTATAAATAAATATAACTTGATATCAAAATTCTTAGCGTGGAAAAAATAGTATTTCATGTTAACAAAATTTGTATCATGTTAATAACTTAATTGTTAATCGTTACATGGATTGTTAGTCGCTACATAGTTTGTTAGTGGTTACATGGTTTGTAAATGGTTGTCCTGATGTTACGAAATAGTTATCTTTAGATGCTACATGAATTGTTAGTCGCTAAATAATTTATTAGTGGTTACATGGTTTGTTAATGTATTTTGATTTGTTTTTCTTTTCTTAAGATATATGGTTCATTTAAACTTGGAAAAATATTTTGTTGACCGTATAAAATGGACATAAATGATTTGTTTAACTGATAGTACTATTTTTGTTAGCGGGTGATAATAAATTTTAGAGATGATATTAATTTCATATTCATATAACATGATAATTAACATATCACCATTAACTTATCTTCTTAGTATGTTAATAAACCTTAATTTTATGTACTGACATCGGCGAGGTTGAGATTAGGAAAAAGCTGACAGAGATTTGTTGTGAAAAATCGAAACAAAAGTGTTTTGAGAGAAGCAACCAATATCGATAAAGATGAGGAGAAAATTCCGACTTGGTTCACAAGTGAACACATGCTGTGCACACACATACACGATAATTCATATTCTTCAGTAGATACATTAGTTGATGAAAAGATAGATAATGACAATGTTTTATATTTTGGACTTTGCATAATGAAGTTCATAGTGTAATTTTTGTTAGGTGTTAGCAGATCAAAAATAAAAAATTTGCAAGCGAATGAATTTCAAATCAAATGCTTAACATATGGGTTTTAAAATGCCGGATCAAAAACACTAGTGTCATCTAATTATTAGGTTAACCAGAAACAAAAACCGCTTTCAGTGCGGGGGTTAGAGTTTAGTATTAAGATTAAAATTGGTTTCGGTTCGGTTGATAAAAATTTGATTCAGTTTCGAGAATTTGCTGTGTTAAAGACGGTCTAGAAAGAGAGAAAGAGACAAAACTTACTGCAGATAATTTGGTAAAATGGAAAGATAGTTTCCAGTAATAGATTTTTTATTGGAGAAGGGATTCTCTCAGGTCGTACTCAGTACCCGAACCATTGAGTTCCAAGTTTTAAAAAGGGTTTCAAGTGTTTTTATCACAATCGGATTTTGAGATGACCCTCTCATCTCCCTTCAATAGTCTATCATCCTTCCTCTCAGTATCGCCTCCGCCTTACGCACCTCCTTCACCGGTCCAATCACAAATATCTGCACCAAAACCACAGTAATTACATTTTTCGTTTCCACCAATTCATTCATTTAAGGCAATATATTTTAAGTCCAACGGACTAAGGCTAACCTTGTCAGGTGGACCCTTTGCCCCTCCTATTAGAATTTCCGCACTGCAAGACGAGAAAAAACATCATTTATACAGAGACCAGATGTGGTGTTCAAGTTCGAGCTACAAACAACACGAATGAGAGAGTATATACTTGCAAGCTTCCTTGATGGCGAGGATTGATGCTCCTTTCCTTCCGATCACACGCCCCATCTTTCCTGGTGGAACATCAAGCACTGACAAGATTTCTTCTTCAGGACATTGATCTCCGATCTTCAAGTTATCTGAAACAGTTAAGTAATCAGTAAACCCAATGAAGCTAAACTTCACCCATTTTCAAGAGTAACCTAGTAATGTCCTGAACAAGTCATATATGCACACAAACCTGGAAGCGGTGGGACAGTTGGCCAATTAGCAAAATCAGTATCATTCATGCAGCAGAGACACCTACAGTACAAAGAACCACGAACTGCCAGGTGCCATAACGACCGCTGGTTTAGTTTGGCCATCATTTTGTGATACAGATACAGAAGGAAGCGGACATCATCTGCGGCTGCACGGATCATGAGCTCAGTCATTGGCCTGTATGTCCAGAACTTTGGGTCCTAAATTTTGAAAGTTTTAAGGGCTCATTTATCCATTCTGGAATCATAGTTACAATTTAAAAGTCAATAATGAATTCAAAAGATATGTAATGAACCTGCCGCATGAGCACACGAACTTCTTCTTTCTCTTCATAAGATATGCCTACACCAAAAGTAAAGGGATTGATTCACCACCACCAAGTGATATTCAAAATGTTGTTATCATTATTTCAAGACGCAAGAATGGACCAGAACAAGAACTTCCGGAAACGCAGGCTCAACATTTGCTCGTTTGAAACCAGTATAGCCATACTCGTAACAAGAATATTAAGATAATCATAAAATAAAACTAACATGATAATAATAAAATGTACCGCAGTAGCGTGGATCAGCAAGGAGGGAAACAAACGATATGTAATCATCTAGAGGTCTCCTCCTGCCTTCTTGTTCTTCTATCAGAGAAAAAGCAATCTGTGCGCCCGAAAAATAGTAGAAGAAAAAACAAGATCAAGGTTTTCTCTAAGGCAAGAAATAGCCTAAGGCGAGAGAGTATTAAACCGTACTTGAGTGTCCACAACATTGTGCAACCTTATCCCAAACTGAAAGTACAAGGCCTGTAATACGGAAAAAAAAAAAAAAAAAAGTTAAAGACATGATGTGATGAAGTCTAAAGATATGTCACGAGGCACAATAACAAGTCAAAGTTGAGACACCTCACTGTCACGTTTGCAATCGTGAATGACTTTTGTGATGTAAGTAGACTCGAGTGCAGGCTTACATGCTTTCATAAGCATCTCTCCACCTTGGATGACATCAACCAGGTATATTGCATTAGGGAATGCAATCTGCCAAACACAGAATCTCCATCAAAAGATATATCATTGAAAAAAAGAAAACGAGTATGTGGTTTCTCTATGAGTCAGACCTGCATGATACAAAGCTTGCCATGTCGGCAGAGGTCAACACCCTCGCAGTCAAAACCAATGACCAGCTTCTTTTCAGGAGAAGGGTTTAAGAAATCAGCGGGAAGTTGCAAAGGCTCAGTCACTATGTGAATAGGAACAGGTGGCTCATTAGCATCTTGCGTCAGTGACCTTCCTCCTGGAACAGTTTAAAAAAAAAAAAACTGAAACGTGTCAGTCACTGTAGAGATACTGTTAATGATCTATCTAATCCACAATATACAATGTAAGTTGCAAAGAGAGATACTGTTAATGATCTAATCCAACTCATACATTCAATTATTCCACAGTCCATCAGATCAAAACAGAAAGATTAAGCAAATCGTTCTTATGAACAAACATGCGATGAACAAATAACGAAACACACTTCCATTTTCGCACCAATACTCGCACATTTCGATCACAGATAGAAGTATCGTTTTAACAATTAATCGGTTTGTTTTATCAATCAATCGATCAACGGCAAAAATCATTTGGAGAATCTGAGGTATAAGCAGATCGAGATACGATGAAACAGAAACGAGAAAATATGCAGAGAATCAGTAGCGAAGGTGGTTTGGTGGGATGATTCGAAAGCGAGTAAGAATCCGAGGATCAAGGGATAGAGAAAAGCGAATCGAAAAGGCACCTGGCTCGGGAGGGATCGGGACGTGAGTACGCTGAGTTGGAGAAGACGACGCCATTTCGATCACGGCATCGAAGCGACTCACCTGTTTGTTTTTTTATTCAGTGTCGTCAACGCCAATGGATTCAGGTTTGGTGAAAAAAATGGACGGCATTTGGGCCTTTACTTGAATCAAAAGCACAACTAATAATCCGGCCCTTTCGATATAAATAAATATTAACAACAATTTTGTTTTTCTTAAAACTATTAGTTTTTAATATTCAATAAATTTATACAATAATAATATAATATGAGATTTCAGTTATTATTTAGGTGTTATTTTGAAAATAAAGTAATTTTATAGTTTAATATTTTTTATAATTTTTTAATGTAAATACATTAATATCATAAATTAATTATTATATTATATAATATTATCATAATATAAGAAAATATTGTACTATTTATCATTTATTCAAAATAAAGTATCAATGTTTTATTGTTACTTTAAAATTTTTATTTGTTATTTTGTTAAAGTATATCTAAAACACATCAACCTTGTAATACATGTATCTCTAATACATCAAAACGCCAGGTAATCAAATAATATAAATGTTAAATCTGTAAATTTTAGTGAACATATAATATCACCAAATAAATATTTTTATTTTATTAAAAATTATTTTACAATATAAATTTTAAAAAGAATTATTTTAAATAATAGAATTCTAAAATAGAATTATTGTTAGAAAATTTATTTTAACAAAAGTTAATCTTTATAACTTAATAAGTATTATAGTTTCGATAGAGTTTTGTACTGTACTTCTTCAACTTAATGCTCAAATACTAAAGAATTCCCCACCAAGGTTTATGATTTAATTCACTGAAAAATGTAATTTATACAAATTTAGCATAGAGAATTTTGCTAGATCTTTCTTCAAATAGAGTTTAAGACATCTCTTCTTCTTCACATCAACAGTTCATCATAGAAAATTTTGCCATGAAGTATATACAATCTCCTGTAGAGTAGTAATAATCATAAATACAGCTCAAGGACGAAAAGCACAAAAGCTAAATCAGCTAAGGCGAATTAAAGGTATGGTTGTGGAAAACCATTTCTAGAACCTGAAAACTAGATTTGCTTAACAATGATTAAATTTCTGTTTGTGATAAGATGAGAAAAAAACTTTTACATGACGTACGGACAAACGCAGAAAACAAAAAAAAAAGTAGATTATATATAGCTTTCAAGATTTCTTACGCTTAATAGGTTTAAAAAATATTAATAAAAAAAAGGGGTACCCGGTGTCAAGCACTTTCCGAGATATGAAATGTTATCTTCTTCTTCAATCTTATTGGGCCCCATTTTCTATTTTGTTTTTCCCCTTTCATCGCCTATCCTCTCTCCCTCACAAGTCATCGAATCTCTTGATCCTCTGCTCCTTCCTATGCGTTTTTGACATCTATACTTCACACCGATTCCGTGTTTCTCTACTAACTCTCTCGCCTTTGATTCCCACCTGAAACTAGCTTCTCTCCAACCCGACCCGACCCCGTCTTCCTTGTCAAGAAAGATCTTCGATTTTCTTGTATCTGGGTCTCTCTGCCAGCTTCTGGTTCTGTCTGGCCCGTGAAACTTCCTTGGGCCTTGTTGTGGTGGTTACTCTCGAGGTGGGTGTTTGATATCGTTTTTTTCTTTGATTGGGTGAGATCTAATCGTAGTCGGTGGAATAATAGTTTCGGTTGGTGATATTATAAATAGGGGGGAGATTATTAGGGGGTTTAAGGTGATGAAGAGAGGAGGGAAAGATGAGGAGGAGGAGAAGATAGTGGAACCCATGTTTCCTCGACTTCATGTGAAGGATGCTGCTGACAAAGGAGGACCTCGTGCTCCTCCTAGAAACAAGATGGCTCTCTATGAACAGCTTTCCATCCCTTCTCACAGGTTTACTGATTCCTTGCCACGTCACACCAACACTTTCTGCCCTCCTCCTCCTGCTCCATCTAACCAGGTACTGCTTGAGTTTTTTTTTTAGTAATATATATAAAGATTACAGAAAATCTTTAGTTTCTTGCTTCCACTAATACCTTTTTTATTCTCTCTCTGTTGCAGCCTTGTGGCGTGGAAAGAAACTTGACTTCCCAGCATCTTGATGGCCGTTCAACCCAAATGACCTCCTTCTTGACAACTTTACCACATCGTCGTACTCGTGATCAAAGGAGAAAAACGGTACGAGAGGAAGATGATTTTGCGGTTCCAGTATATACTAATGATAATACCTCAACAAGACTTGGTAGAACCAAGACTGTGAAGGAAAAACGCAATAGAACGGATCTTGAAAAATCAGCATCGGGTTGTGAAAGAGTAAATGATTCTGCTTCTAATGCTTCCTTGAGACAAGAGTCTAGAAGTAGTAGGTTAGAGTTAGACCAAGATGGTGGTGATGAAACTACTGGAGTGATGGAAACTGATGATGGAGTTGAATCTCATGGCGGCAATCCTGGTGAGTACTGCACAACTGGAAGATACGACGACTCTATGCAGCATATTATAAATGGAGAGGCATGTGATGATGATGACGACTTGATGGTGGATTCTTCTGTATCCAGCGTAGACGTCTCTCCTGATGAAGTTGTGGGAGTATTAGGTCAAAAACGTTTCTGGAAAGCTAGGAAAGCTATTGCCAAGTAAGTTCACTTGGTTTATGTATTTTTGCCTTCTTTCTATCCATCTCTTCCTTTGCTGTTTTGCTGACATACATGCATATATGATTATAACTCAGGCTTTATATTTTTAGAGAGAAGATTTTGTTTATTTTTTGATTGAAAAGTGGTAATTCTTTAGTGAAGAGGCCCCCTGAGTCCTCGCATTTTTAACGCATTGGATCGTGTAAGCAGGGGGAGGGGGCGGACATTCTCTGTTGACGCCGAGACAGTACATGGATTTAGACTGTGTCTTCTTTGTATCTGCTTGTTGGAACATGTCCCTGTCTTGGTTTTGGTATTGCTTTTATTCTGCATTTTTTCCCTTCTTGTCATTCAACGGGGTTGAACCAGGTAGGGAAAACTTGCGTTTGAGGACCCTTGGAATCTAAATTTTTGAGTTAACCATACATAAATTTAGACTCTATTTATTACTCAGGTTCTCTATGTATTTCTTATCGCTATGGTAAGGTTATCACGATAAGCTAATATCAGTAAAACCCATACTTATGCCTTAGTCTGTGTGTTTTTGACCGCATTGATTTGCTTCTTCATCATTGTTTTCTTGCTTCTATTACCTGTTCAGCCGAAACTATATCTCTCTCTTTGTGGAACTTTTTATTGGGTCATCTTCTTGATCTGACCATGTTTCTTCGTACAGTCAACAAAGAATATTTGCGGTTCAACTATTTGAGTTGCACAGACTGATTAAGGTAAAATCTCATTCAGAAAAATTCTCCTATGTTAACATGAATATTTGTTTTGTTTAAACGTAGTTTGTTTTTATGATAATAATTAAATCAGGTTCAAAGACTTATTGCTTCATCATCGGATGTGTTGCTCGATGAGAGCAGCTATCTTGGAAAAGTTGCTGCTAAAAGCTTTCCAGTGAAGAAGCTTCTTCCCACAGAATTTATAGTAAAGCCTCCTCCTCTTCAAAAACACAGAAGCAGCGACTCGGAGAAGACTGGCCAACATAAAATGACGGAATGCTCAGCTGAGAACGTAGTAGTCGGGAAGTCGTCAAACCAACCGTCCAACTACACGCCTTTTGCGACCAACCCACCACCAGCTGTAAACGGATGTTACTATCCTCCTCCCCCCTCTGGAGGAAATCAGCAATGGTTGATCCCTGTAATGTCTCCTTCCGAAGGGCTAATATACAAGCCTCACCCAGGTCCAGGAGGTCCCCCTGTCTGTGGAGGCTATTATGGTCATTTTATGCCTGCACCGATGATAATGGGTAGTTTCATGGGCGGTGGTGGTGGTTCACCTCCGTTTCATCCGGGCGTTGGGTTCCCATCTCCTGCTAATGGCTACTTCCCTCCTTACGGTATAATGCCCACTATGATGAACCCTTACGGTCCAGGCCAACAACAACAACAACAGCAGCAGCAGCAACCCAATGAGCAAATGAATCAGTTTGTGCATCCTGGAAACCTTCAGTACGCATCGGCTATGAACACCCAACAACCCAGCTCCGTGAATGAAGAGATCTCACAACAACATCAGCCAACAATTCCTCGGGCTAGAAAGAGCAGGCAAAGGAGCACAGGGAGCAGTAGTCCAAGTGGTACGAACTCCTTTAGGCCATTGTCAGTGGTTGATCATGATGATGACAACAATGAGCCCAATGGGGAAATGATGACGACAACCACAACAACAACGAGAACCACTGTTACTCAGACAACAAGAGATGGAGGTGGGGTGACGAGAGTGATTAAGGTGGTTCCGCACAACGCCAAGCTGGCGAGTGAGAATGCTGCAAGAATTTTCCGGTCGATACAAGAAGAACGTAAACACTACGACTCCTTCTCTAACCTCCCTTAAGGCTTTGTCTTTTTTTCTTGTTCGTTTTCGTAATTTGTGTGTCGCGACTGACTCTATATGTATCTTTAAAACTAGAAAATTGTGATACACGTGTATTCTCCAAATATTTACAATGTAAACTTCTTTAAGCCTTGAAACATCATGAGAAACACATACGTCTATCATGACCTTTTTCCCTAGCTTTTGTTTTTTTGTGAAACACGACTAATATTAATGCCATGGAAAGAGTTAGGTGTATTTTGATTATATGTGAAATTAGAGAATCATGTCCAAAACATTGACATATGTAATGTGGCAAATAGCTCTATGAATGATTTAAATATTAAAGAAGTATTATATACTTTTTTGTAGAAAAGAAGTATTATATACTTCATATAGTTATTTGGTCAAATCATATATCAGCTGTTAATTATATCAGATGTTACAGTTCTGTTGATATCGATATTATGTATACCGATAACATAGTTGAAAAACAGTCATTTTAAAATGATTTGGATTTCGTCTTATGGAATATGGGAGTTTTGGAGTATAGGAGTTTTGGGGACCCAGAATCTCTAGATATACAAAAAAAAAAAGAAAGTAAACGTTGTTTTTGGAAAAAAAATGTAAACAAAGTTAACCAACTTCTGAGACGTCTATACAGTGTTATTGATTAATAACTTTTTTAGTTGGCGCGGTTTTCATAACGTTGCATTATTGTTGAATCAAACATTTATTTTTGCCAAGTTGAATCAAACATATTAGCAGTGGTATACATTTATAATAAATAATATACGATGTCAAAAAATAAAACCTTTAAAGATAACTCAATTAGCTGAAGAGAAAGTAACATTCAAAATTGTAGTATTGAAAAGATAAATATAAAAGTCACTTAAACTGCAACGCGCGCACACGGAAAAAAAATATGTTAAAACAATTTTTATTCTATTGACTTTATAAACTCCTATCTTAGAAGTTGCAGCTGAAGAAGGCCGGAATTATTTCTTTTTCTTGATATGCCGAGTAGATAAGCGGCCCCTGTTCACCTGTCTAGGTTGAAGGTCATCGGACATGGCCGACGGTATTTTGAGGTCTTTCAAGATCGTAGAAGTGGCTTTTCTTGCCCACTTATTATTGAGGATGAGAACCTTTTCGTTTTCCAGATCCAGCCTCAAATACCCGGTGCTACACTCCTCTATCACTTGACATAGATGCTTCAGGTTATCCACTTCAATTCCATTCACTTTCTTCACCTGTTTTCCATTTCCATTGTATTTTCAGATGAAAACTCTTCTAGTAAACTTGAGATTTAATTTCTGTTTTGAAATAAGCTTTAGTCTGATCTTAAGAGTAAGAGTAAGCAATTAATAACATTACCTGCAAATCTTCAAAACTGCCGTATCCTGCATTGATGTCATCCTCTAAGATCTATACCAGGAAACAAAACTCATTACTTATATAACTAAAAGAAACTCATTGCTTATAGCTCAAGTTATCAAATGATTCAAAGCCGGATTCACAGGGTTATGTTTTTTGCAGAAAAATAATTTGTAGAAAATGAATGCATAAAATTAAAGAACAAACCTGAGAAATTATTACAATCTGTTCATTGGCTTTCTTGGGCATCTTTTTGGAAGAACATTCGCACATATAAGAGCCATCAATGTATGGTTGAGATAGAGGTACAAAAAGAAAACCCCCGTATATATAGTAACTTCGCAGCTTGTCAAAATTATATAATGGAACTAGTGGTTGCACCTGCGCACAGTAGATAACCATATATAACCTTGTTCACACGATAGTGTCTCAAAAAATGTGAACCACCAATTAAACTATAATAGATGTCACAAAAACTGTTTGTTAAAAGTGCGAAGGAAGACTTACAGGTTTTAGACCGACATTGAACTCATACTCTTTTCCCTCTCTTAAGACTTTAATTAAAGCGGTTTCAGATGGTTTCTTCATAGAGACCAAATGCTTGAAAGTTACTCTGTCCTGGTTAAGAAACGGAACTGTACACACATGGGGAAGGTTCAATGGAACACATTTAAAATGGAGAAAAAAAATTATATATGTAAATACTATAGTACCTTTACTATCATTTCCTATACGAACACCATCAATGGAGAGAATAACATCATCCTTTTTCAAAAAGTTGTAAGCATCGGACAGCGGGTTTATTTCGTTTACAAGAATCCCTGTCATATCTTTGCTCATCTTAAAATAGTCACGAAGTTGGGCATTCCCCATCGTCTGATACGATAAATTCATTGAGCCGAAACTAACATGTTTTTCTTCAACCCCGTCTAAAAAGTGCTTAACTACTGGAGTTGGAATCATGTAGCTGCATGTGAACAAAATATAATAATAAAGTTTAGTTAAACATCTGTTTGTAACGTCAAGAAAAATATCTATATATGGAATAAAGTGTAGATAAATTCAATCTTGAAATATGCAACTCGACTCACCCAATACCATCGGACCAGAACAAACCTTCAAATGCTACACCAGCCACTTTGTTTCCCAAAAATACCGGACCACCGCTATTTCCAGAATTGATAGCTGCATCGATTTGTATTGTGAGTAGCTCTGCCGAACTGTGACTATATTCTCTTAGTTCAACTCTCGACACAACACCTTTTGTAACGGATATACTGTCACCACCTGCATCATGATCATGTAAACTTACACACATAATTTTCCTGCCTTTATATCTTCTAATTAATTTCTTTTCGAAATATAATTTAAAGGAAACAATTACCACAAGGATAGCCAACAAGGTGCACCTCTTCCTGCAGCTTGGGTACGTCTCCAAGCTCCAGGAAGTTCATCCCCTCCCAAAACTCGTCGCTATCGACCTCCAAGATGGCTAAATCACATTCATGCCCAATCATTCGAACTTTTGCCTTGTACTTGGTGGCTGAACCGTGCTTTTTTACTTTAACTGATGTGTGATTAGCCACCACATGCGCATTTGTAATAATCTTCTTTCCCGAGATTAAAAATCCTACAACAATCCCATTCCAAGTATCAAACCAACTCAAGTCCATTATTAATCAATTAATTTTAGTTTTTGTAATATATAAAATAAATTCGTAAAATACGTACCAGAGCCAGAGCATTCATTCTGCATACTAATCTGCCAAGGTTGAAAAAGCCTAGGCTTGCTAGAGACAGTGAAGACCTTAACCACTGATTTAAGAGCTAAATCAATAGCAGAAGGAGTTGTCTTTTTTGCTTCAACCACACTAGATTCTTCTTTCTCTTGTTGAGTAACCGAAGGAGTTGTCTTTTTTGCTTCATCCGCACTAGATTCTTCTTTCTCTTGTTGAGTAACCGGAGGAGTTGTGTTGTTCGCTTCATTCACAACAGATTCTTCTTTCTCTTGATGAGTAACCGAAGGAGTTGCGTTGTTCGCTTCCTTCACAACAGATTCTTCTTTCTCTTGTTGAATAAGTCCATTCATCCAGACTTCAAAGATGCCAGAGAACGTAAACTTCTTCACCACCGAGTTTATATTATCTTTGGCAGTGTCGGATGGTTCGGGCGTTGATGTATTGGAAGAAAAACAGCGCAAATTAGAAGATGAAACATATCTCAGCGTTGCAGTCTTCGGGGCAGAATTGTTATAGCGAACAACAAGGAATCGAGGAACAAGACCGCTCGAGGGGCTGCAGAACCTGGACATGGTACAGACAGAGCGAATCATCTTGAGCAGTTGATACTTGATTGTAGGGTTTAGCTATCACAAGAGGGTTTAAGCAACTCCGAGTAGGTCTTATATGTTGCACAAACCGGTAGCAATATATCGCTAAGGAACTTTTCCATAACGTAATTATAGAAAATTAACGAAACTATCTAATAGAGTTTAAATTTCTTTCCATTTCCACCAATAAAATATGGTTTATTCCGTTTCTTGATGGTCACCCATATTTATTTGTCATGAATATTGTGGTGATGACTATTATAGAAAATTTTAGATATATTTTTTCTTCAAGATTTACTTATTCTCCAGTTTATACTTAGCCTCTAAGATATTGTACTCTTTTTAACATTTAGACCAAAAAGAAAAGATATTGTACTCTTACATAAAAGATTTATTATTCATCCAATAAGTTACACTGATTCTTAGTAAAGTGGTTTTATACCATAATTTACTGAGTGATTATTAACCATTTGCTAGACTCTATTTTCAAATGAATATTAACCATAGTTTCTTGTAATTATTTTTAAATTTCTTATACAATCAATTACATATATCCATAACTCATAGTTAAGAAATAGGTTTTCGAGGTTGCGTTTTGTTTAAAGTATTGGTTTATGTACTAGATTGTAAATTAATAATGTTGGGAACTGTGACATTTTATTAATTTACAAAAAGTTTTTTTTAGAATTATATATTTTAATGTATGTTTTGTGTAATTTTTTTAAAAAAATATTTAATCTTACGGTATGTCCATTGATTAATTGTTATAACTAAAAACTTTTATATTATTCTTATTCGATTTTGTTTGGTGTATAGAAAATATTTACCATAAATGTAGATGCATTTTAAATATAAATGACAAATAATATTGAAATATTTTGAAATGTTTAGAATAATTAAAGATAAATTTCACTATGAATAAAAGATAAACTATACAAAATATTTATATATTTATACAAATTTTATATACACTGATTATTAATTTTAATGTTTACATTGGAACTATATATTTACATAAGATTTTTTCAAAAAAATTATTATTTTTTATCTTTCAAATTTAGTCATATTTTACACTAACCAAAATGTAGATGCATTTTAAATATAAAATGACAAAATAATATTAAATTTTTTGAAATGTTTATAACAATCAAAGATAAACTTCACTATGAATAAAAGATAAACTATATAAAATATTTATTTATACAAATTTTATATACACTGATTATTAATTTTAATGTTTACATTGGAACTATTTATTTACATAAGATTTTTCAAAAAATATATTATTTTTTATCTTATCAAATTTAGTCATATTTACACTAACCAAATTCGAAACTTTAAAAATTATTAATATATCATATTTATTAATTTACAGAATTTGTATTATACTAAACAACAATTTATTAGATTCTGCAAAATAAGGTACCATTTCAACATTGATTTTAAAAATCTTAACTATTTTTTTTGTCAGCAAAAAAAAAATCTTAACTATATGAAATTTAGGGGTGGACACGAATAAGATATCCGGGTTTTTAGAGGTATTCGTAATCCGATCCGTTTTGTCCGAATAATCAGTTATCGGATCTGATCTGTAGCCATAGAGATATTTGGTGTCTTGGGTAACCGAATTCTTTTAGATTTTTGACCAGTTATCCAATTCGATCTCTAAAAATAAATAAAATTTTGGAAGTAAATTAAAAATCCAAAAATAAAATAAAACAATAATATTTATTACACAAAATAAAATTATTCTTTTTAAAATTCTAATAAATAATTAATAAAATAGTGTAAAATTTATATAAATATAATATTTAATTAACTTATATATAATTTTTAAATATATGTATATATATACATATAATGGATCGGATCAGATATATATTCCTAAAATTATTTGTATTGTGATTTGTTTTTTTTAATGGATATTGCATATTAGTATTTATTTGCTTCGTAGAGTTACGAATGTCTGAAACTTTCGATTCAAATTGAAATAGATAACAATCCAATCAAAATTTATGGATATTTTATCTAATTCTAATTGAAATCAAAATATTGAAAGACTTGAATAGTTGTTATAAGGATTATTTTTTCTTTAGCACCCACCAAAAGGTCCCAAACATCTGTCCGATGAACCGGTTTACGTAATATACATAAAAAAATGACAACCATTTCACTTTTTTACAAAGATATGCTCTTTTAATTATATCAATTTTATAACTAATAAAATTTGTCAGATACCAATTTTATAAAAATGATAACTTTTTATACAAATATGGATTAATGATATTAAAAATAATGTACTCATAATCCATTTATATACTTTTCAAGCACATCTAAAATTGAGAAAGAAAAAAAGAGTATTTGCAGACAGCGATATAAATATCATATAATTATAAATATGGATATATTTTGTGTTTTTATTATTTAATAAAAGTTGAAAAGGAAATTTTTTTTCTTTATATGTTGTATTTTATCTTTGAAGGTATTATTCTAAATCTTAGTGGAAACTAAAATTGACAGTAAATCAAAATTAAGGCACCACAAAAAAAAGGTTGAACCCGTATCAAAACGCAGTGTTTTGGTTCAATTGTGTGTTGTTCCATCTCCTCTTTTCATCGCACGCACCTCTGTGATCTGGTGAGAGTTCAATTTTGTGATTTGGAGAAAAACAATGTCGTGTACGCATGATCACAACTGCGAGGATCACGAGTGTTCCTCCGATTGGTCACTCTACAAGCACATCGATCTCTCCAAGGTGTCTCTCACTTTTCTTCTTCTCTCTCTCTCCTCTGAATCTGATTTTAGGGTTTCGAAAATCTTATCTGAACGATTATTTCGTGTATTATTATAACTTTGGTTTCTCAGGTGTCTGCTCTGAACGAGTCTGTCTCGGGAAGTGTTCAATCTGTCTTCAAAGCATGGGAACAGCGATTACACTCTTCTGGGGTATTATTACTTATCTTTTGCATCTTCACATATAGGTTAATAGGTATATATATAACTCAAATTGTGTTTTTTGTTTTTGCTTACAGGAGCATTTGGAGAGCAACGAAGGAGACCCTGAATTGCTTGTCTTTGTGCCGTAAGTCATTCTTCCTCTTCAATCTCGCTTTATTTATTTATTTATTTTTAATTCACACAACTCTGGGGGGATTCACTGTTTGCTCACTTTTGTTCATGTTGTCATATGAATGTTTGTAGATTTACATCAGACGTCAAGATCAAGAGCATATCAATTGTTGGTGGTCCTGAAGGAACAAGTCCTTCTAAGTTGAGAGTGTATGTCTATAGCACTCCACAAAACAAAACATTTCTTGTAGTCTGCATACTGTTCCTTGGTTTGGGAAAACTATAAAGTTGATTGTTGTCCTCAAAACATTTTGTAGGTTCATCAATCGTGAAGGGATTGACTTCTCAGACGCTGAGAGCATGCAAGCAGTTCAGGTAATATTCCCCTGTGAGTCTTTTTGCTAACCAAAAACCATTTGCATTAATGCTGAAACATTTGTGTGTTCTTTGAAGGAATGGGAGTTGGCTGAAAATTTGCAAGGTGTATTAGAATACCAGACCAGGTATTTCACTACACATCTCATCTTTGTTGTAAATTTGTAATAGACCCTGCCGAATTTTGTAATGAATCTTTAGAAGTTGAACATTATTATCCTTTGAATGCTTTTGTTTTCAACTGGTTAAAAGTGTAGATGGTCTGATTACAGTGAAACCGTGTAATGTAATGTGGTTAGGTATTCGAAATTCCAGAGTGTTGGGAACATCACGTTGCATTTCCCTGAGAGTTTTGGAGGGGACACAACCCAAATACGCTACATCGGTTTTAAAGGTGAAGCAACCCAGGTAAGCGTGGGATACAGAAATGCTGCTAGTATTATATGGTATTGGGTAATTGTTTTAAGTTTTGTACCTCTGGTCTTAACAGTTGAAAAGGGATGTTGTTGCAACGATTGTGTATGAGATAAGACCGAATCCTTCAGATCACAAGTAAGCCTGAATCGCATCTATATTACTCTTTTTAAAAAAAAAAAATCTTATCTCTATGAAGGTCCTTTAATTGCAAACACTTTCTCTTTGGTAGGACAAAGGCTGAGACTGGTGGAGGTTTCTCACAAGTTGAGTGAAGATATTATATGCGTCCAACTTCACTCCTTAGCCTTTTCAACATACCTATGTTTCCTCAATAAGCTTTGGCCTATAATAACAAACATATATGTATCGAATAAAATGACGGAGACTTGTTAAGTGTGGAATCTTTTTCTTTACTTGAACCGACATGAGAAATTTCGAACTCTTATTAACAGTGTATTTTATTTTATGCCTAAATCATCTACCAAAGCGCGTTACTTTATTTATTTTTGTGAGTTGTTAAATTTTCTCGATCATCGTCATAAAAAAAAAATCTCGATTAAAATATATAGTTTCTCTATTTTTTCTTTTAAAATATACTAACTATATTATAGAAGTGAATTTATTTTAATGATTGTTTCTATAATAGAATTATTTATTTTTTGTCATAGAATTATTCTATTATTTAAATAAATATAGAAGATCATTATTTTTTCCTTCTATGTTTAGAGTAAAAGAAATTGTCACTTGGGTCCTTCGTATTTAAAGAAAACTAGATTTTGACCCGCGCTTAAAAAGCGCGGGTTTATTTTTAGAATTAATTTTATATGAATGTCTATATAAGATAGTATATAAGTCTGGACATATATATCCAGAATCAAAGAACCGAACAATGTTGAACCGAAATACCAACACCAAAAATTGAAACAAATTTCATAAATAACCGAGAAGGTTCTATATTTTTGGAATAAAAAAAATGAACCGGATCCAAATCAAGAACCCAATGGATATCCAAATTTTTAAGATACAAATTATAAACCTGCAAATATTAATTATATTTAGTTTCTAAACAATCAAATATCTTAAAATACTCTTTATAACCCAAATCACCCAAAAACTTGAAAAGCACGGTTTTTGGATTATATTATAAAACAAAGTTGAATTATATCAAAAAATATAAATTTTAACAATTTTATAATCTATGAATTAGTTTATATAAGATTTTATATGTACACTCTTATATAGCTTTTTCTTAGGTATGAGAATTTTATCCAGAACAAAAACTCAAACCGAACAACCCAAAAATATAGGTTTGGCCCGGGTCCAGAGAAAATTATCTATTGGGTATTTTTTGGACCCGTAGATATTTCTTTGAGTCCGGGTCCTATTGTAGACCCGATCATAAATATTTTGTGTATATTAAGTATATTTGGATATTCCGAATATGTTTCCGGTATTATGGATACTTTTTAAGTTGTTGGTTTTGGGTTATAGTTTTGGATTTCAGGTAAACAATCAAATTAAAAATAAATGGGTATTCAGATAAAATTTTGGACATTTTTTGGTTCATCGGATTAGATTTTGAGTAAGATTTTGGATTTTTAGCTATTTGAATTTTTGTGTATTTATTTAGACTTTCAAGTATTTTTAAAATTTTTAAATATTTTAAGCCTTTTGGGATTCTAAACATCTGAACAGATCTGGACCCGTTACTTCTATATCGGATCAGACAACTTTTTTATATAGATTTTAACGTATTGTAGAAAAACATGGTTGATGAAATATTTTTCGAGAGAAAGTATCATAAGGAATAATATTAGTATTTATTAAAAATATTTAAAATATTGTATGGCTAGAATGATTAATGGTATTACCAAAAAATAATAAATAGTTATACATGATTTCTACAACTTTTTTATATTAGATTTTAGAATGATATTTTAAATAGTATAAATTCGTTCAATCGGCGTTCACAATCACGAGATTTTATACCGGGGAAGCAAATTATCATATTTTTTTACAAATGAAACTTTGATGAAATAAGAACTTATTGCTTATTACAACATTTCAAGAAAAAGTTCCAGAATAACACAAAATATCATGATTGTGAATCTAACCAGAATCATATGTTAGTCTAACGTGTTAATTTGCACATATAGTTTGTATAGTACGAACAAATAAAAAGGTCAATTTATTTGGTTAGCCATTTTCTTATGGTATTTTTAAAATAAATAAAAAGGTTAAAAAGGGGTAAACATTACACTTGGTGAAAGGTATAGTTAAATTATTAACCAAACATGCAAAATCTCAGGTTGACAAAAACGACATACGGAATCTCAGAATAATAAAGAGAAATCTCACCATAATAAAGAATTAAATTATCTAGACTATGGTATAGTTAGAGAGAAAATAAAGTAAATACCAAAAAATAACAAATAATTAATGAATAGGTCCAAGCAACATTTTTAAGTAGATTTTTTAGGACTCCTTCCTTTTTAATAGTATTGATGCTTTTTGATATAAAGCCCAAAATTTTGAAAAGTATCATCTTTCTTGTGTAGATGAAGAGTTCACTAATTATGGAAAACCCCATAAATTGTCAAGAAAAACCAAATTTTGGAGAAATTTTGTTTTAGATAGAACACAAAATTGTTACAAGAAAAAAAAATTCTAAAAATGAAAGATTCTTTAAAAAAAAAAAAATCGGACTGAAAAAAAAATCTTATTTTGATGTTGGTTTGATCTTTTTTTAAAAAAAAAAATCGGACTGAAAAATTAATGCCACCTGTTAACAATTTAACTTATCTTGAAAACATATTTTAATCAACACCCTTCTTATTTTTCTAAACAGTTCATCAGCACCATAAAAAAAAAATTAATCAAAGTATTGTTGATGACATGATTCAACAAAATAAATATTGGGATGAGAAACCGATGTTGATTTGATCAAATATTAATCAAATATTAGTCCGTTTAATCAAAGTATTGGTGATCTCTTGAATCATGATTCACGTGGATTGATTCGATTTGTTGGATCTCAAAATATTGAATCATGATTCATAAAAATATTTCAACTAAATTTTATTAAAATTTTTAATACCTAACCTGTTCTGTTATCCAATTTAATTCTCAAACTAATTATTAGCACTGGGCATTTTAATTTGGACCCGAAAATCCGAACCGGAACCGTCCCGAAAATATCCGATCCGAAACCGAACCGAAAATTTACAAGTATCTATTGGATCTAAAATTTTTCTACCCGAATAGACACGGACCCGAAAAGAACCGACCGAATAGATCAGGACCCGAAAAGAACCGAACCCGAATAGATCTGAACTGATTCAAACATGACTTAAAAGCTTTAAAATATCTTTTTATTAACAATATTTATTATTATTTTGTAACATTTTTAAGTAACATGAAGTTTTAAATGTAAAATATATAGTTAAAATGTTATATTTTAATTATTAATAGTTTATTTTAAGTTATTTTGTAAAATTTTAGATATATATGACAAATTTTGACTAAATTCGATGGAATTTGAGTATTTTATTTTCTTATTATATCTTAAATATCCAAACTCGATCCGGAACCGACCTGAATCCAAAACATTTGGATATTTTAATTATAGATCTGAACAGATCCGGACCCGACAAGATCTGATCCGGAACCGACCCGAAAAATTATAGGTACCTATATGGGTTTAAATTTTCAGGATCCGAAGGACCATGATCCGACAAGACCCGACCCGAGGACCCGGATACCCAAGCCTACTAATTATTTTGATCATTTGAATAACTTACTTTTAAAATGTGCTAATTTTAATATCTAAACTATGCTCGTTTTAGTAATAGATTTCAAAAAAAAAATTAAATTTTTCTAGAATTCACAACAAATTTTTAAAATTTAAATATATTTTAAATTTTAAGTATAAAATTAAATAAATTTTGGATGATATTAATTTTTTTAATATTTATTTCAAATTTAATTTTTTATAAAGTTTATAAATAATTTATTTATTTTACTCATATTTAAGTTTCTATAAAATTTAAAAAGTTTATTCTTAAAACATAAAATAAAATTTTAAATTTTAAATATTTTTTTGATTTTTTTTAAAGATTTAAATTTTTATTGGAGACTTATTAATATTTTTAATTAATAAGTTTATGTATTAAAATAAGTAAAATAATTAGTTTTGATATTAAAACAAATAGCAAAAAAATGATATTAGAAAATTTAACAAAATTTAATTAAGGTACTTTTATGGAAATTTCCCATTTTATCTATATGTGTGAGAATTCTAAAACATATATTATTTTGAGTTGAGATAAATGAGTATATAGCAAATGACTCACATTTGGTTCATCCTCAATCAACTGATTTCAAATCCTGCTTCAACGAAAAACTATTTTTTATAGTAAAATGGTACATTTAGGGTCTGACTGGTGTAACCGCAGCGGTTGCGGGTGTGGTTACAGGAGTTTGCGAATGCGGGTGATTGTGGTATTAAGCGGTTTCTAGAGATTTGTACGACTGGTACAACGGTTAGAAATTGGTGCGTTTGCGAGACTTTTATTACTGATAAACTACCAAATGCAACAACTGTTAAATAATAAATTAATAAGATTTACATTTTATATAATTATAAAAATATTAAAAATCATAATATTAAATTTTGAAAATTATAGAAAATACTTATGTTTTAAAGTTTTATAATATACATTAAAATATAATATGTATATATTTTAAAATTTCTATTATTTCAGTTTAAAATTTTTATTGAATATTTTTAGTTTTATTTTTATTTTTTTAAGAAAAAAATTTTACTCTCCCGCAACCGTCCGCAACCGCAAACGCTAGCTGGAACCAGTTTTTGATTTTAAGAGGTTTGGAACGGTTTGAAGCGATTTTGAGCGTTTTGTGTGATTGTTTCAAAACGCCAACATCCGCTACGAACCGCAAAGGCTGCGTTTGCGGGTAGTAGCTTTTGATTTTAAGAGGTTTGGAACGGTTTGAAGCGATTTTGAGCGTTTTGTGTGATTGTTTCAAAACGCCAACATCCGCTACAAACCGCAAAAGCTGTGTTTGCGGGTGGTAAGAGGAAAACCAGTCAAACCCTTAATAGGTTTTATTATTTAGATGTTATTATTTAAAATTGTTTTCTTAATCTTATTATTTATTTCTAGATATTTTATGTGATTTAATAATGAAACTACTATATTGCCACCGATTAACAATTTTAATGTATAACTTATCGGCATCAAAAAAAAAAAATTAATCAAAGTATTGGGGATAACATATTCACGTGTACACGGATTGTCGGATCTCAGCGGTTGGTGATACATTACATATATAAATATGTAGCAAGTTAGAGAAAATAAGAGATACTCCGATTTGCTTATCAAATGGTGCTAAACGTAATCGAGAAGGTCCAAGTCAGCCCTGCTACCAGATCGTCTGATGACTCAGTCAACTCCTCCTTCAGTCTCCCTCTAACCTTCTTCGAGTTACGCTTGATAAAATACCATCCTAACCAGCGAGTCATCTTCTACAGACTCACCGAGTCATTCTACGCTCACGTCCTCCCAAAGCTCAAGCTCTCTCTCTCCCTAGTCCTCCGCTACTACCTTCCCCTCGCCGGCCGCCTCACGTGGGACCCACGAGACACAAGGCCGTGCGTCACCGTATCCAAGCACGACACCGTTTCGCTCACGGTCGCGGAGACGGACGCGGACTTCTCCTTTTTATCCGGCGATGGACTACGTCCGGCAACCGACCATCGTCCACTGGTACCCGAGTTACCGATCTTTGATGACTCAGCGACACTGCTCTCCGTGCAGGTCACGCTGTTCCCCAAGCAGCAAGGATTCTGTATCGGCATCGCGTCGCACCACTCTGTGAACGACGGTACAACGTCAGCAATGTTTATTAAATCTTGGGCTCATATCTGCAGACTCCAACAACATAATAGTAACGCCACGGAAATGGAGTTTCCTCTTCTTCCTGACGAATTATCTCCGGATTTCGATCGTACCGCTGCGATCAATGTTCCATCCGGACTAGAGTCAAAAATGCTCGAGTTCGTGTCACCAGGCAGCTTTAAAACACTAAAACCGCCTCCCATCGATGAGATAAGTCCCGAAGTTGTCCGTACCACTGTCGACTTGACTCTGGAGAACATTGAGAAACTCCGGGAACGAGTCAAGATCGAATTAGCTCCTCGCGAGCTTCACTTGTCAACCTTTGTACTCGCGTATGCTTACGCGTGGACGTGCGTGGTGAAAGCGCGTGGAGGCAACCCGAACAGACCAGTACTTTTTATTTATTACGCAGACTTTAGGGCTCGGTTAGACCCGCCACTTCCTGCTACCTACTTCGGGACCTGTGTGTTTCCGATAGGTTGGTTCCAGCACGAAGCGAGAGCTTTTTTGAGAGAAGATGGTTTCGTTAAAGCCGTCGAGATTCTAAGTGATTCAGTCAAAGGTTTAGGTTCGCAAGGGATAGAGTCACTCTTTGAGGACTATGTGGAGGGAACGAAGAAAATTAAACCAGGCGAGCAGTTCGGATCGGTCGCAGGGTCAGCCAGATTAGGGATACGCGGGACAGATTTTGGATGGGGCAAGCCTGTTAAAACGGAGTTTGCATCCATTGACCGCAGTGAATCATTCTCTCTGTTGGAAAGGAGGGATGAGTCAGGTGGTGTGGAGATTGGAGTGTGCTTGAAGAAGAGCGAGATGATTACTTTTCTCTCTTTATTTAAAGATGGCCTAAGCAATTAGGCTTTAAAAGTGAGGCCTTAAGCATCATCTCACCAGACATATCGTGGACTACATTCCCTTGGATGTATTATTGTTGTATGGTTCTTCTTTCGATTAGATACTCGTTTTTATGTTAAAAAAAAAAAGATACTCGTTTTTATTTCTGTTCCATTAAAGTTCTACTTCCATTGTAAGCTTTCAGTGGCTTTTGATTAATAATAAAGACCTCTCCTTTGTCTCTACAGAGTAGATTTAGACATGTAATTTATCCAGGCGGCTATGGTGTTTTCTACAGTGTTGGAGCAGTGCTTCTCTTGTTTTTTTTTCTGGCCTTGCTGGGTATGTTACATCACAGAGTTTTTATCCCTGAAATAATCCTACAAGCACCAAACAGTCACAATATTATTTAGGGATTTCATCCTTTGAAGATAAAAAGTTATGTTGCGAGTCTATAAGTTTTAAATCAAGCTAAAGCAAAACAAATTTAGCTTTTTCGTTGTAAAGAAAGTATGACATTAAATTAAGAGAACAGGAAGTAAGAAAACGAGCAAGTCATAAGAGGCAACACTAGACCAACGGTAAATCACAGAGACTATTAAATGCATAAACAATGATATGTAGGTTAACCGGTTTTAGAACTTCAATCACGAGTTACAAGAATTTTTTTTTTTGTCAACATCATACACAGACTCAATTAAGACTCTCCAAACCAAACTGGAAGCTCAGAATCCATATAAACGACAAAAGACGGTTGTTTCTTCGCCCTGCGAGCAAGACTGTCCGCTCTTGTATTTTGCGTCCTTGAAACATGGATTATCTCTGAGTGATTAAAACTTTCTTTTAAGTATCTCTGAGTGATTAAAACTTTCCTTTAAGTACTTAATATCTTCTAGATAAATTGCAAATGCAGACTATTCTTATGGGTCTGAAACTATCTTCACAAATTGAGAACAATTTGTTGCAAACGTCACATGATACTGTTTCAAATTCCACATGCTTTCCATTGCCCAAATAAGGGCTTCCATCTCAGAATAAAGAGGAGAGATACTGGCTCTCGTATTTCTCGCTCCCATCAAGCCATCATATTCTTCTAATGTATTGTACCAACTTTGTCCTAAAAAAGGATCCTTATCTTTCCAGGACCCATCCGTAAAGCACCAACGACCCGATATGTTTGGCAAAATATCCAAGAATATGAGATTAATTTAATGAAAAGATTGAAGAAGAGCTAAGATAGTTGAGACAATTTGAAGAAAAGAAAAAAAAATCTCTTAAATTTTACAAGTGTGACTATAATAGTTTATAGAGTAGGTCTAAATTTCTAGGAAAATTAAGCAGATTTGACGTACTAAAAGTTGTGAATATAAAAATAAATATATGTTTTGTTTATCCGTATCAGTGTTCATCTATGTTACTATTCACTTGTTACCATGATTAACCTCGGTCTCTTCACTGGGATTCTTAGCTTAAGCTACGAGACGGTTCTTAGCTTTTCTTAGATTTTAACTAAGAATAAAAGCTAAGAACTGTCTCTTAAATAAGAGATATAAGAGCCGTTTCTTAGCCGAAAAGTGAAAAAAAAATGTAAAATCATGAGTTAAGAACTCCGACTAAAAGACCGGGGTTAATCATACTCTTAGTTTCTTCATTTTAATACTCCCTTCAAATTAACCCTATAAATTCCGAAGATCAAGGTTGGAACCATGAAGATCTATTTTATAAAAATCATGAGCATGAAAAATTAGTTGGGTCAAAATCACTTAGGAAAAAAAATATAGATTTTATGGTATAGGAGCTAGCAGTTAGATTTATGAGTCCAAATTTTGAATAAATAAACTTACAGTGGTGTATCTTGGGAGCTTGCATATGCTGCTCACTTGGTTCACATCAAAAGAAATGTTATGCCGAGTGATGGATAGGTAGATCAACTTACCAACCATCCTTGTATTGTTTGACTTCCTCAAATGGCCTATCTTCAGTCTCCACATCTCTTATGATGTTGTAGCCTTTTTAAGAAATTAAGTGTATATTTTCTTTAAGATAAGAAGAATCCTTTTTTAGAGTGATACACTTCTATTTTTGAGAAGTACTTTAGTTCAACATCGTTTTTTATGTCAAAAACATATTTAAGGAAGGGCTTTGTGGCCTGAATACCTATCTAAGAAGTGATAATATCATCTACATATATGAGAATGATAACTATACCTTCTTGGCTTTGTGGGGATGAAAAGAGTAATGATCAATCTCGGACTTCTTGAATATTTTATCCTTGAGACTTGAACTCAGCTTGTAGTACCAGGTTTCAACCCATAGATGACTTTCTTGAGTCTAAGAATTTTTATGGTGCCACAGAGTTTTCAAGACCAAATATTTTTATGGTGACAGTCATCTACATTTCATTCTCTAATTCACTTTGTAGGAATGCATTTTTGACGTCCAAATAGTCTTATCTAAGGCTGGACATTTTATTCGTTAAATTTGATTCGATACGTTATTTGTTTCGATTCGATCCGAAAAATCCGGATATCCGTAAGTCTTCGAAGCAAAGCAAATATAAAAAATCACTATCCGTTAAAAACGAAGCAAATCACAAATACTAAAAAAAATAGAGATGAATATCCGATCCGCTCCGACTTTTATATAAATAGTTATATATCTATAGTTAAATAGAGTTTTTAATGTATAATCTTATATAATTTCATTTATAAAATTACTTATAAAAATGTAATATGAAGAAAAGAATTATAAGATCTTTATAAAAAACTACAGTTCTTCTTAAAACATTTAATTTATAAGAATTTTTTATGAATTTTAAAGAATTTATAAATAAATAGTATCATTAATGTTTTACTTTATCTTTTATAAGAACAAATTTGTATAATATTTTCATATTTATTTGTATTAAACATAGTGGAAAAGATATCCGTAAATATCCGTGAATATTTGCAAATATCCCTAAATTTTCCGGATATCCGTAAAACCGAATATCCGTATTTTTCCGAAGCAAAGCAAATCGAAAAATCAGATATCCGTGAAGTCCGAAGCAAATCACAAAAACTGAGAAATACGGTAATATTCGATCCGTGCTTACCCCTAGTCTTATCTATATGGTTTGACTTCCAAACAACGATACAAAGAACATTTGACCTAAAAAGAGAAAAGAGGAAAAAAATGAACATTTTGACTTCTTTGCCTTCGGCAAGGAAAGAGAGAACTGAAGATGAGATCGAGTTATGAAAACTAGATCGAGTTATTTATTTTACAAACAACGATACACCAACAAAAATAGTGAAATCAGATAAAAAGTTTTCAGATTAAAGAAAAAGAATAGAAGGCAGTTATGGTTATCATGGTAATGGTAATGATTATTGAAAGAGAAGAAGAAAAAGTAATGCTAATCACAAAAATTAGATAAAAAAAAGGATGGAGGAAAGAAGACTTACTATTGCCACACAACAAGGATAACTTTAGTCATTTATACATATTATTATATATACTATACTATAGTCATAAGCTCTTTATGGTTAATTACTTTATTATATATTTCTCATGTATACTAATCTCCCTAAAAAGTGTCCCACCTTTAAAAGTTAAAGAACAAAATAAGTCACTGGTATGTATCCTAAGAAGTCCAAAGCCAAGACAAAAAGATAAGAAATAATGTATTTATACTTATTGTCTTTGAATCTAATTCTATAGTATTATTTAAGAAATCGGTTCTTTTACATATCAATATGCTTACGCTAGTTCGCTCAATGATTTTGTTTATGTAAACACCATAAACAGGTTTCGCTATGATTCTGTAATTCAAAGTGGTAACTTCGACCATTTGAACGACAAACGATTAATATCTTTAATGAATAAAATGTATTATGATTAACTGTCATTATTAATATTCATATTTCTATTAAATAACATTTATTTTTCATTTTACTTGAGTTTTTTTTCTTATGAAACACACTTAATTTAATTTTCTTAAAGTTAATTAATTATTTCTACTTAATCAAATAGAATTTACCTTTTAAAATTACTTCTACAAGTATTATTTTTATAAATTAATCAATCATACATACACAAGTTTTCTGATACGAACAAAAGTATTTCTTATATTATTTTCAAATGATTCTTATTTTAATAATTAAATTTTATTAATAATTTGTTAAAATGTTTATGTAATCAAAGACTTAAAAATTATTTTCAGTACTTCTCAAATAATATAATTGATACTAAAATATTGAAAGCAAATATTTTATCATAAATGTATTACTTTTGATCCCGTAAGTAGAATTTTTTTAAAGTACTGTAACTCGATCATGTAATATCACATATTTCTAAAAATACTTTTTGAACTTAATACCAAATAAATAATTCAAAGTATGTGAAGCAATGTAAATCAGACTGCCAAACTTTAGAAGTAAAACTTACTAGGTTTTAATTGTTATTATATTATAAAACGCTAACTGCTCGACGGATTTTCAAAAGGTTGTAAGTTTGAATTATGGACTGATAATCAATTCAGTTTTTTCTCTCCTAATTTTAGTCCAAAACACATATCAAATGACTTTCCTGAGTCTAAGAATTTTTATGGTGCCGAAGAGTTTTCAAGACCAAATAGTTTTATGGTGACAGTCATCTACATTTCATTCTCTAATTCACTTTGTAGGAATGCATTTTTGACGTCCAAATAGTCTTATCTAAGGCTGGGCATTTTATTCGTTAAATTTGATTCGACACGTTATTTGTTTCGATTCGATCCAAAAATCCGGATATCCGTAAGTCTTCAAGCAAAGCAAATATTAAAAATCACTATCCGTTAAAAACGAAGCAAATCACAAATACTAAAAAAAAATAGAGATGATTATCCGATCCGCTCCGACTTTTATATAAATAGTTATATATCTATAGTTAAATAGAGTTTTTAATGTATCATCTTATATAATTTCATTTATAAAATTACTTATAAAAATATAATATGAAGAAAAGAATTATAAGATCTTTATAAAAAAAACTACAATTCTTCTTAAAACATTTAATTTATAAGAATTATTTATGAATTTTAAAGAATTTATAAATAAATAGTATCATTAATGTTTTACTTTATCTTTTATAAGAACAAATTTGTATAATATTTTAATATTTATTTGTATTAAACATAGTGGAAAAGATATCCGTAAATATCCGTGAATATTCACAAATATCCCTAAATTTTCCGGATATCCGTAAAACCGAATATCCGTATTTTTCCGAAGCAAAGCAAATCGAAAAATCAGATATCCGTGAAGTCCGAAGCAAATCACAAAAACTGAGAAATACGGTAATATTTGATCCGTGCCCACCCCTAGTCTTATCCATATGGTTTGACTTCCAAACAACGATACAAAGAACATTTTGACCTAAAAAGAGAAAAGAGGGAAAAAAATGAACATTTTGACTTCTTTGCCTTCGGCAAGGAAAGAGAGAACTGAAGATGAGATCGAGTTATGAAAACTAGATCGAGTTATTTATTTTACAAACAACGATACACCAACAAAAATAGTGAAATCAGATAACAAGTTTTCAGATTAAAGAAAAAGAATAGAAGGCAGTTATGGTTATCATGGTAATGGTTTTAATGATTATTGAAAGAGAAGAAGAAAAAGTAATGCTAATCACAAAAATTAGATAAAAAAGGATGGAGGAAAGAAGACTTACTATTCCCACACAACAAGGATAACTTTAGTCATTTATACATATTATTATATATACTATACTATAGTCATAAGCTCTTTATGGTTAATTACTTTATTATATATTTCTCATGTATACTAATCTCCCTAAAAAGTGTCCCACCTTTAAAAGTTAAAGAACAAAATAAGTCACTGGTATGTATCCTAAGAAGTCCAAAGCCAAGACAAAAAGATAAGAAATAATGTATTTATACGTATTGTCTTTGAATCTAATTCTATAGTATTATTTAAGAAATCGGTTCTTTTACATATCAATACGCTTACGCTAGTTCGCTCAATGATTTTGTTTATGTAAACACCATAAACAGGTTTCGCTATGATTCTGTAATTCAAAGTGGTAACTTCGACCATTTGAACGACAAACGATTAATATCTTTAATGAATAAAATGTATTATGATTAACTGTCATTATTAATATTCATATTTCTATTAAATAACATTTATTTTTCATTTTACTTGAGTTTTTTTTCTTATGAAACACACTTAATTTAATTTTCTTAAAGTTAATTAATTATTTCTACTTAATCAAATAGAATTTACCTTTTAAAATTACTTCTACAAGTATTATTTTTATAAATTAATCAATCATACATACACAAGTTTTCTGATACGAACAAAAGTATTTCTTATATTATTTTCAAATGATTCTTATTTTAATAATTAAATTTTATTAATAATTTGTTAAAATGTTTATGTAATCAAAGACTTAAAAATTATTTTCAGTACTTCTCAAATAATATAATTGATACTAAAATATTGAAAGCAAATATTTTATCATAAATGTATTACTTTTGATCCCGTAAGTAGAATTTTTTTAAAGTACTGTAACTCGATCATGTAATATCACATATTTCTAAAAATACTTTTTGAACTTAATACCAAATAAATAATTCAAAGTATGTGAAGCAATGTAAATCAGACTGCCAAACTTTAGAAGTAAAACTTACTAGGTTTTAATTGTTATTATATTATAAAACGCTAACTGCTCGACGGATTTTCAAAAGGTTGTAAGTTTGAATTATGGACTGATAATCAATTCAGTTTTTTCTCTCCTAATTTTAGTCCAAAACACATATCAAATGACTTTCCTGAGTCTAAGAATTTTATGGTGTCAAGAGTTTTCAAGACCAAATAGTTTTATGGTGACAGTCATCTACATTTCATTCTCTAATTCACTTTGTAGGAATGCATTTTTGACGTCCAAATAGTCTTATCTAAGGCTGGGCATTTTATTCGTTAAATTTGATTCGATACGTTATTTGTTTCGATTCAATCCGAAAAATCCGGATATACGTAAGTCTTCGAAGCAAAGCAAATATTAAAAATCACTATCCGTTAAAAACGAAGCAAATCACAAATACTAAAAAAAAATAGAGATGATTATCCGATCCGCTCCGACTTTTATATAAATAGTTATATATCTATAGTTAAATAGAGTTTTAATGTATCATCTTATATAATTTCATTTATAAAATTACTTATAAAAATATAATATGAAGAAAAGAATTATAAGATCTTTATAAAAAAAACTACAATTCTTCTTAAAACATTTAATTTATAAGAATTATTTATGAATTTTAAAGAATTTATAAATAAATAGTATCATTAATGTTTTACTTTATCTTTTATAAGAACAAATTTGTATAATATTTTAATATTTATTTGTATTAAACATAGTGGAAAAGATATCCGTAAATATCCGTGAATATTCACAAATATCCCTAAATTTTCCGGATATCCGTAAAACCGAATATCCGTATTTTTCGAAGCAAAGCAAATATTAAAATCACTATCCGTTAAAAACGAAGCAAATCACAAAACTGAGAAATACGGTAATATTTGATCCGTGCCCACCCCTAGTCTTATCCATATGGTTTGACTTCCAAACAACGATACAAAGAACATTTTGACCTAAAAAGAGAAAAGAGGGAAAAAAATGAACATTTTGACTTCTTTGCCTTCGGCAAGGAAAGAGAGAACTGAAGATGAGATCGAGTTATGAAAACTAGATCGAGTTATTTATTTTACAAACAACGATACACCAACAAAATAGTGAAATCAGATAACAAGTTTTCAGATTAAAGAAAAAGAATAGAAGGCAGTTATGGTTATCATGGTAATGGTTTTAATGATTATTGAAAGAGAAGAAGAAAAAGTAATGCTAATCACAAAAATTAGATAAAAAGGATGGAGGAAAGAAGACTTACTATTCCCACACAACAAGGATAACTTTAGTCATTTATACATATTATTATATATACTATACTATAGTCATAAGCTCTTTATGGTTAATTACTTTATTATATATTTCTCATGTATACTAATCTCCCTAAAAAGTGTCCCACCTTTAAAAGTTAAAGAACAAAATAAGTCACTGGTATGTATCCTAAGAAGTCCAAAGCCAAGACAAAAAGATAAGAAATAATGTATTTATACGTATTGTCTTTGAATCTAATTCTATAGTATTATTTAAGAAATCGGTTCTTTTACATATCAATACGCTTACGCTAGTTCGCTCAATGATTTTGTTTATGTAAACACCATAAACAGATTTCGCTATGATTATGTAATTCAAAGTGGTAACTTCGACCATTTGAACGACAAACGATTAATATCTTTAATGAATAAAATGTATTATGATTAACTGTCATTATTAATATTCATATTTCTGTTAAATAGAATTTATTTTTCATTTTACTTGAGTTTTTTTTTTCTTATGAAACCCACTCAATTTAATTTTATTAAAGTTAATTAATTATTTCTACTTAATCAAATAGAATTTACCTTTTAAAATTACTTCTACAAGTATTATTTTTATAAATTAATCAATCATACATACACAAGTTTTCTGATACGAACAAAAGTATTTCTTATATTATTTTCAAATGATTCTTATTTTAATAACTAAGTTTTATTAATAATTTGTTAAAATATTTATGTAATCAAAGACTTAAAAATTATTTTCAGTACTTCTCAAATAAAATAATTGATACTAAAATATTGGAAGCAAATATTTTATCATAAATGTATTACTTTTGATCCCGTAAGTAGAATTTTTTTTAAGTACTGTAACTCGATCATGTAATATCACATATTTCTAAAAATACTTTTTGAACTTAATACCAAATAAATAATTCAAAGTATGTGAAACAATGTAAATCAGACTGCCAAACTTTAGAAGTAAAACTTACTAGGTTTTAATTGTTATTATATTATAAAACGCTAACTGATCGACGGATTTTCAAAAGGTTGTAAGTTTGAATTATGGACTGATAATCAATTCAGTTTTTTCTCTCCTAATTTTAGTCCAAAACACATATCAAATTATATATAATTTTATAAAAACATATTTACAAATGTAGAAAGAATAATGAAATGAAATGAACACAATTAATCATATTTTAGCCTAACTCAGAAAAATAAATGAAATGAACACAATTAATCATATAAATCAGAAGAATAATTGTAGTTTAATTTATAGAAATTTTTAAAATTCGATATGTTTATTAACAAATAAAAAATCGAACTGAATTTTTATACCTACAATTATATGTATAACAAATTTAGTAATATATAATATTTAAAATAATTTTTACTTAATTTATATCTATACTATTTTTTACGAAGTGAATTCGCTGATTTGTCACAATCTCCATGATTTTAGGATGAACCATTAATCATTAATTTTAATAAATAAATTGTATAATTATTAGTTTTAATAAAAGATTTTAGTAATTATCTTAATATTGTCGAATTATTAGTTTTAATAAACAAATTTAGTGATCATCTTAATATATTAATTAACAGAGATAAAAATTAAAAATTTAATGTATTTTACTATATCATATATTCTGCTTAAAGAAATTTTAAAATATTTTTTACAGGATATATTGGGTAATGTTTTAACATGTATTATTTTATTTTAAATTAAGCTAATTTTCTTTTAATAATTATATAGATAATGATTTGCTGATTTTCCATATTCTATATAATTTTAGGATGAATCACTAATTTTAATAAATAAATTGTATCATTATTAGTTTTATGAATGATTTTAGTGATTATCTTAATGTATTAATTAACATAGATCAACAAATTCAATCAAAATTTAAAATTTAATGTATTTTACTATATCAAATATTCTTCTTGAACCAATTTTAAAAATTATTTTTTACAGAATCTGTAGAGTAATGTTTTAACATCAATTAATTTATTTTAAATTTAGCTAAGTTTTTTTTGATAATGAAATAGATAATATTTTACAAAAGATAGAAAATTTTATGATAACTAGAACGTATGATCTATATAAATATTTGTTATTATTCCATTTACTATTTTACAAAAGAGAGCTATCTTCTCTTATATATTAATAAAGAGATATTGTTATGGGTTTTGTTAATCATATATTGTTTTGTATTTCTTTAAAATTAGCTCATTGGTCAAAAGCTATGGTCCAAAAAAGATAACACTTTTAACAGTTACGATAAAAAATCCAAGATTTTAATAGTTGTATGTACTGTATTATTTTTTGTTTATAGGTATGTTGCTAAAAGAAAAAATCACAAGTTTTAACATGTGTTCGTAATTTATTATTTTTAGTTTATCAGTGTTTAGTTCAAAAGTATGTTTGAACTAATGTAGGTTTTGATAGTAGTTATCACTATAAAAACTTATGTTTATACTCTACCAATATCAGCTTAGTGCTCGATTAGAGAAGATACTAAGAAACATACTAATAGCAAACTTACGGAGAAGAAAAAAATGAATATTTTAAAACATAATAGATCACATGAACATTCTCAAGATACTGGTTCTAATTATATAATAAATTATACATAATGAATTGGACGTCACTGTAACAATCATAATTTAAAGGTCTTTATAAGTATAACACATATTGTATAAATAATTAAGTGGAAGTAAGAGTTATAATATAATTTTAAGAATATATCTTCAAAAAGAATTATGTATTATATTATATTGAAAATTTTGCTTTAGGCAACCTTTAAAATAATGTTTTTATAGAATATGTGGTTTCATGTTTAATATGTATTACCTTATTTTAAATAACTAATTTATATTTTTTAAATCATATTATATTTGATTGCAGTTTATATAATTTTCATCTTCATGAGAATATAAATTTGTAGTTATAAAACAAAAAATCACATATATCCTGAAGTTTCTTCAAATTATCTAAATTTATAGATATATTTGATTTGAATCTTAATTTTGTTAACTAATATATTATATTTAATATAAAAGAAAATAAATATATCAATGTCTTGAGAATGTTTAATGGGATCTCTTATATAATTTTTTAGAATATTTTGAAATTAATCTAATATTATTGATTAATTGTATACACAACTAAACTATAATCAGTAATTATTATTGGTTAAAATCCAAAATAAATTTATATTATAATAGATTCTTTTCAAACTTAAATATTAGATATATAAAACTCATATATGGCAGTCAGTTTCAAAAACAAAAAACTCATATGGTAGTTTCGCTTTATTATTTTTACCTTTTTCATAATATTATTTTTACCTTTTTCATAATTATGAGATACCTGTTTAAAGATGATTAATATAATAAAATAATTTAATGCTATTCTTTTCTTATTAACCAATCAAAATTTCTCTATCAATTTTTATCAACAAATTAAATTTGTCAAAATTATTATAAATCCAAATATATACACAAATTATTTATCACAAGTGTATTTAAATGAGATGATTCCGCGATACCGCGGAAAGTCATCTAGTATAAATTATAAAACATCTTAAAACTATAAGAATGAAATATTAACTAATAATATAATATAGGTATTTTATAAATATTCATATATGTGCTTAACTTTTTAGAATTTCCAGGTTTTTTTTTTGGACAAATAGAATTTCCAGGTTATATTTTCTAATGCAGCTCTAATTCCATTAACACCACCTTTTGTTTTCTATTTTTCCCTAAAGCATATATAAATTGTAATATATTTACAACAATAAAAGAATGAAAACTATAACTAAAGATAGTCAAATATTTCATTACCATAGTTTCATAAATATTTATACTCGTAAAATCACCTAGTTATACGGTTAAACCTGTATGTACGTTTTGTGAAGCAGATACTACAAGAGAATATATTTTGGGCCTTGCCAAGTTGAATTTGATAAAGCCACACAAACTCGCTCAGAGTGTATATCCGGATACAAGGCATAGTTTGTGTAATCAACGGTAAGTAGACAGCAGACCCAACGTAACATTATCCATTATCTCGAACATAGAGAGAAAATTTTAAACTAAAACGTCAAAGCACAAACATTAAGAAAATCCTCAGAAAAAAAAAAAAAGAAAAAAGAAAGAGCAAGGAAGCATGTATTGAATAACAGCTGAAATTTATTCGTAAACACCATCAACTCTTTGGGGATGCCTTAGAAGGTCCAGCAGGTGGAGCAGTCTGCGAAGCCGGCGTACCACCACCACCACCAGGAGCGGTAGCTCCAGCAGATCCATCAGAAGAGTAACCGCCAGCAGCAGGAGGTTGTGGGTATCCTCCATAAGACCCATATCCCTGAGGTGCTTGACCATACCCATATGCTGGAGGCTGTCCATAACCCGACGCAGCTGGTTGTGCATACCCATAGCTTCCAGGAGCACCAGGAGACTGCTGGTTCTGAGCGTAAGCTGGCGGTTTTCCAGCCGGTGGTGGTGCTCCATATCCAGAACTGTAAGCCGTTGGTGGCTGGCTGCTGTAACCAGCTTGAGAAGTCGGAGCAGTTCCATACCCTGTTTGACCAGTGCTGCCTTGAGTAGGCTCTTGGCCAGTTGTTCCATACCCAGCTTGTCCAGACTGAGCCGCCGATGCCGGAGCTGCTTGAGATGTATCTTCCTCTTGACCCGGGTTAGTGGTGCTGCCGTAACCACCCTGTTGCTGGTCATACCCAGCTTGGCCATATCCTGATTGCTGCGAGGCATTATAACCTCCATACCCATCTTGCTGGTATCCCTGACCAGCTTGGCCATAACCAGATGCATTCTGGTAGTAATTGTACGGGTCTGTTGGTGGAGCTGAGCTTCCACCACTGCTTGGTGCCTGTGACTGTTGCTGACCGTAATAATCATAATCATAGCCAGCTGAAGTTTGTTGAGGGTAACTTCCGTAAGGTGACTGACCATACTGAGGTGGACCCGGATACGCTCCCTGTTGCATGTAACCGTAACCAGCTTGTTGTGCTGGCGGACCACTAGGTGGTGCCCAGCTTGATGGTGGGCGGGCTTGATAACCCTGTTGTTGATAGCCTCCACCCATTGATGAGTTTCTCATACGGTTCTGCATAAACAAACCAATGAAATAATCATTTATGACTTAAGCGAAAATATAAACAAAGCAACAATACAGCATAAAAACACATGAACACAGATGCAGAGACAGATAAAATACTAGATCAAGAGAGGACTACACAGTTGTCATTTACCAATATCTGTCCATACAGGATCAACCAAGATCATATCATACTCTATAAGGGTATGGTGATGCCTACATACCGTACTGATTGGTGAATTTATTGGGTTACTCCTGCAGAAGCCCATCCCTTTCCCTATCCGAGGTAAAATAGGTGCAAGAGAAACCACGAATACTATAGCAGCTTTTACAGATAAAAGCAACATATATACAAAAAAGAAACCTATATTCTTGAAGGCAAAGTTTGCATAGCAAGATAATCTAACACAGACTAAAGAATGATGTTTCAACAATATAAATACTCGTAGAAACATATTAGCGGAGTCTATGGGATGGGTATGATCTCTCTGTAGTACATTATGGCTGGATAGTTCTACTAAAAAACAAATCCAAGAAGAGTTGACGCAAAAGAATACAAACAATTCTAGGTTAGCAAAATATTTGACACAAGAAAATAGCAAATAGGTCTTCACAGGTTAGTCGCCCACCTTCGGTGATAGCCTGATGACTGTAACAAGAAGTTACAGCCGAACGGAAGTGAATGTTTATAAAAGAAAATTGGCGCACAGTGTAACAAAAAAAATATAACATATATTAATTATCAGATAGATAACTGTTTTATAAATACTATCGCAGTAGGTCAGACTGAAACTGTCCAGCAACCTCGCAAAGGCTACCGAAACTAATGTCGGACAAGCCAGCTTCCGTGTGACCAGAAGCGATGAAAACATAAATGTCTGCATATACTTCATAACACAGAGAACAGAATTCTCTATTACGAAAATATCATTTGAAAAGTGAATATGCCGAGAGTATATACCTCTTGTTAACAATAGAAGTTAGAAAGAACCATGCTACGCACATTGTACACTAGGATTCTTAAAATATATTTGAAAGTGGATGCAAGAATAGGCCGATAAAAACTGGAAAACAATGAACGGGGGAAGAAGCAACATATAATCGCTGACAACTTCAGTAACAAGATGAATTGAGGATCCTCAAGATAAATTATCATTTTGCAAGTCAAGAAAATCACAAGATTGTGAACCCTCCCCTGCAAATAAGCGGAAGAGAAGAACTACGGACTTTATAGTAGATGCAGTTATCATGAAATGACGGCATAAGAAGAATATAGCTGACCATGAGCACAATAAGTACAGAGTACTTTAGCTGCTGATACATTGACTATGTGACACTAGTCTAAACTATATGACCCGTCACCTAGATTTCTATCCCATGCTAAACTCAAATGAAAAATCATATTATATGAATGATGTTGTCTTAACATTTACAGATTTAATGAATATGCTAGATAATCCTAAAACTGATGACAAATAAATGATGCAATCACAGCACAATATCAAATCCAGGTACAAAAATAGACACTGCAGAAGCCTGCCACAGTCCATAGCAAACACAACAATCAAACATACCTCGCCACTGATAATTTCATTAACTAATTGTTTAGCATGTTCAATCTGATCGGTGGTCCCATCAATCTGCAAAGTTCTTTCTGGAGTAGGGTCTCCAGGGGGCAAATGCAAAGGAATAACCTGCAAACAATTAAAAACAGGTTTAAACAACATTCAACACAAACAGATGCTTGCTAAACTCTGGTAGCTTCACAAACCTGAATTCGAGCTCCAGTGTTAGCTTGCATAGACTTGATAGTTTCACCTCCTTTACCAATCACCAAACCAACCTAGAGCAGTTTGTGTGGTTACATACAAAGACACAGCTTACATAAAACAGCTCGATCTCCAGAGAGATCATTAAGTACCTTGTTATTAGGAATTTTCATAACAAACTGATCAGCTCCTGGCTGTCCACCCATCCTCCGAGAGCCACCACCACCACCAGCTGCGCCACCTGTCTCAGCCTGAAAACCAAAATCATTACATTTAACAATTAGTAAACACTTATTACACACACAATGATAAACAAAGAGTAGTAGGAAAGAGTACATCTTGAAGGACTTCATTGATCAGCTCCTCAGCCCTAGAGATCTGATCCGGCGTGCCAGTAAGGTCAACAGTCCTCGTAGGAGCATTAGGGTCAGCATCCATATCTCTGGTAACCTGAATCTTGGCTCCAGACTGAAGCTGAAGAGACTTAATCGTTTCCCCACCTTTACCGATAATAACACCAACTCTCATATTCGGAATATCGATCTTCTTCGTAGTCGCCGTAAAGCTTCCGTACGAAACAGGTATCGAAGATTGAGCCACGTTCGACATCTGCCTACCATCTGAAACCACCAAAAGATCAGATCACAAAATCAAACCACGAGAACTCCAATCGAGAGAGAGATGAATAGGAAGATTAATTCAAACATACCAGAAGAAGGGTAAGAGCTAAACCCTTTGTCTCCGCCGCCGCCGTAATCGTAAGAAGAGACGTTCTCGACGCGAGGACGTTTCGCGTCGGCGCTGTTGAGGAGACGAGCGGCGATCTCTTGAGCCTTCTGTTTTGCGATCTGGATCTCGTCCATGGGAGGAGGGACGCTGTTGTAGGAAGAAGGAGGAGGAGGAACGGCGGAGGGATCTGGAGAAGAAGATGGGATCGGACCGGAAGAGAAGCCAGTGGGTCTTCGAGGAGGAGCGGTTTGCTCTTCGTATTTGCGCTTGTTGGAGTATTGAGATTCGTCGGCCATGTTTGTCGATCGAGAAACCCTAGGAGGCGGAGAGATAAGGAGACGAAAAGAGTGTGGTATCAAAAAGATACCCACGCGATTATATATATATTTGACGACAAACCTTTTGGTATATATTACACACTCAGCCACATTATTTTTTTATCTTTATTAATTTTATGTAAATTAAAATATGTATAAAACTATTCGATGTGTTCTTTAGGAGAAAATTGGCCACTTAGTTTTCAAGTTATATATTTGCACTTGGTCCTTGAATGTTTTATTTGCAAAGATGGGTCGGTGTTTTTCGCGACCCATACAAACTCGTTCGGCAAATACAAAAGCCCTTCTCCCTCGACTATTAACGAGCATGCCACTCCTTGTCTCCGTCGCGAGCTTTTGTGGACTGTCCCGCTTCGAGACCGCAGCGTCTCATTAACTTCATCTTCTTACTGCGGTTGGCGGTGGCGGCGTGTGGTAATAATCACTTCTGATCAAAGAATCTTTACTTTCTTCTCGGTTCTCATTGCCCGAAGACCTAAATCGGCGAATCCTTTTGATTTGGATTGATATTTTCTCATCGCCACATCGTCGTCCTAGCATTTATCTTAGAGCGATGGTGGTAAGTCGACTCGAAGGGATCTCGGAGTGAGATTGCAGCCGTAAGTCGGAGCCGATCGACGGAAGCCTTGCCTCTAGCGGACGGCGCGTTTTCGAATGCGTCATGGTTCTTTCTTTCTCGAACTTCATAGTCGACATTGGTGGGAGAATGGCTTGATTTGTCATACCTCTAAGATCTATTGCTGTTGTCGGAACTTTTGTTTATATTACGCTTGCCTTATAGATGGTTCATTTCGTTTTGTAGCTTCTCCTTCGGATGGTAGTCAATCCGGATCGGATGACCGTGCGGAGGAGGTCCATATCGGTTCATCTTCTTCGGCATTTCCTACCAGACTTTTCGCCGGTGCATATCGACAAAGCTGCGTTTGAACATATATTCAAAAGCAAAGCGTGTCGGTGAGGTTGCGGAAGTCCGAAAGATTACCCCGCCATCCTCCGAAGTTGCTTGCTTCCCAATTTGGTAAACCGTTTCAGCTTCCGTCGTTCGCTGCCACAACTCTGCCAAGCTAATTGGTAGCCTCCTCTGCCGACAGCTTGTGACTCTGGCGTTTACGAACTGTGGTTCACCTTCGCGAACCACTCTATTCGCTTCGCTGGGCGAATACCGCGACGTAACGGGCTTGAACTGCGGAGCTTTCGATGTTGAGGATTCGAAGCTGGTGAAACTCTGAGGCAACGCGATGTGGAATCGCCTTTTGATACCGCCGCGGCGGTTCGATAACAGTACCGGCGTACTGGAGATGTTGAAAACCGACATCTTGCTGATTGGAAGCGCCTTCCTTTGGCTGATCGCCTTGGTTGATGGTCTTCTCGCTGCAATAACAAAAGTCTTAAACTGACTCGAGTGCGTTGCAATGCTGTCGGATGTTGAGAGGTTTTGGCGTATCCATGGGGTAGAGAGTCTTTCATGGTGACAATTCCTCGTTTCTACCCCCTCTGTCACCGGAAGAAGTCGAATCCTATTGAGGCGATCGACGGCGGCTGTCTCGAGAGCGACAACTGCCTATGGTTTTCCCCGGCTCTGCGGTTGTTCGCTTTTGAGTGTGTTCCTCTGCTCTTGGAAAGATACACGCCGGTTTGTCCACCGCAACTTTCTTGGATGACCGGACTGCGCAAACCCGTTGACCATTCTTCGCGTGCGGGGCGTCGTGGCGTGGAGAATGATCAGCGTGTAAGTTAGCTAACACGATTTTCATACCGTGAACGCGGTCTCCCAATTTATGCTACCTTTTGTTTTGTTGCTGCAGCTTACCATTTCCTTCGCCATCACGCCGAGGAGGAACGCCGCTTTTGTTGGACGAGGTTGAAGACACCCAAGTTACTTCTCGCTTGAGAAGCTGTTGAGTGGAGAAACGTTAGAGTTGAAGACTTTCCGGCGGAGACACCTCCTTCGCTAAGGTGGAAGCGCTACGGTGCCGATCAGTGTGGGAAAGAGAACCCTGTACCCAATCCGTACACGGTAATTTGCGACCGCGTAAACCGATGGATGTTAAAATTCAAGATATATCATCGGATGAAGGCGGTGAGCTAGCGGTTTTCTTTGCTCAAATGGGTGTATGCGTATGAGAAGATGCAAGAGAAGATGCAAGCATTCTTAGCGGCGCGATGCGAGAAGATTTCAACCCAGATTAAGGAGATGGAGAGAAACATACGTAGGGATTTGGGTTTGCCCGAGAATCATCGTAATAGCCGGAAGAGGAAGCGGCGGCGATAATCATGTACAGACTTCCTCCCACGAGTAGTGGCCTTAAACCACGGCCTAACCAGAGTGGGAAGAGGAGAAAAGCGGTTCGCGAGTGCTTCAGTTGTAAAACTCATCCGTATTAAGCTGCGGCGGTGGCGGAGACAGACAGCTTCGGTTGAGGGCGGGGTTGAAAAAAGTATCCGCCAAAGGTCGCTGCAGCAACTTTGGACCGTCTACCCGTCGGGTTATCTCATAATCACTGGTTCATTGTGTTTAATTGGTTATGCGCTTTAAGCTAATCGTTAGTGTGCGGATGACTCCAGTACCTTGCACACCGACGAAGAACCCACGGACCATCGCTGGCGCCACCCACGCGAAATTTGATAGATCGGTAATGTGTTCGATAGTTGTGTTTTACCTCAATGTAGCACGGTTTTAATTCACGGGAAGGATGATCAGCAGCCGAGAGACCATCTACGCCTCATCCCGCATGGGATCCTTTATGTGTTCAGCCCGGTCGTATGTGTTACCACCGAGGTCAGTGTGATTTAAGATTGAGCTGGTGTATTTCCCTATCGGCGTATTTAATATTGAGGCTGCTGTGTTGTTCTTGTGACAAATTGCGGTACCGTCTATCTTCCGTTATGGCGGGCGGCTCCCCGATGGCATAGGAGAAAACAAACCCGCACCGTTATAGGTGCGCCGGAAGTGTCGTTCATGCCATCCCCACGGAGACCTAAATTGACTCCAAAGCCAAGGTTACATCGACCGAAGTGAAGACTTCGTAACACCGTGATTAACCGCATTTTTGCAGGAATGTGATCGTCTTGGACACAACAAATCTGTCCTTTGCTTTCGATCGCACCACCTGATTTGAGTGTAGAGGCACAGGTAGTTTAAATTTTCTTTCCTATTCGCTGTACACCCAAGTTTAGCATCCAACTTACTGCTCTCATGCAGCACCGCAAACGAGGAGTCCGTCGAGAACGGGCGATTGAACCTTTAGAAGATCCTACACATAAGGTATTAAGTAATGTCTTAGTTGGTGTACATCCGAATCCAAAATTAATCGTCTTCGTTTGCAGGAAGCGATTGTTCCCGTCTGCACCGGAGAAGTGGCGGCGTTCAGGTATTGTCGGTGGTTCTAGTTATGGTGGATTCTTAGTTGGTGTACATCCGAATCCAAAATTAATCGTCTTCGTTTGCAGGAAGCGATTGTTCCCGATGCAAGCACCGGAGAAGTGGCGGCGTTCAGGTATTGTCGGTGGTTGTAGTTATGGTGGATTCTTGGTGTGCATTCTTTAACATTAAAATGTTGTTCGCGTCCGAGGAAGCGGTTCGCCGGCGATGTGGACTATAGTCGCCAGGAGGAAAACAGGCATGAACGTGATCTCGATCCTCTAGGGCGGGGGCGGAAGAAAACATAGCATCCCCTGTCCGAGAGAACATTCAAGCGGTTCTCTATTGTTGATGTGACTAGCGATACAGCGCCCGGTTGATGCCGGCGGCGATATAGCGATTCGCGAGAGGATCAGGCTGTCTGAGCGGAAGGACTCAAGTTGGTGCTGGTAGCGGCAGCGCAGAGATCGAGGAAGCTGGCGGAGTGTCTGAAGCCGATCCTAGGTTGAAAAAGTTGTTTGATAGCGAAAAAGGTTGAGTATAAGCCGATGGAGAGGCGGACTCTGCTGTGTTTGAGGAGTTGAAACAGTTTTGTCACGAAAACACCGATTCGTAAGTGTCCTATCTCGCCTTTAGGTTATATATATACACCGTGCATAAGTTCTTTTCGTGGGGTTGAATTTGCGGGACTTTCCGGATCAATACCGGTCACTCATCGACAATCGGTTCTTTCTTGACATGGCTGAGCCTCGAAATGGTTGACCGACGAGGTAATAATCTCCACGCTTTTGTTGGCGTGCTTACAATAATGTGAAATAGCTGCACACCATCGTTTATGTTTATCCAATTTTACGATAGAGCGTTGCAAGTAATTGTTTTCATATCTTCGCTGCAATGACATGCATGTCCTAATGAATATGTTGTGGAAGTCGGAAACATCTTCACAAGGGCGGGATTGTCATTTTCGATCAGTACTTTACTAAAACCATTCTGTCATACTGGTCTGAATTTGAAGCTGCCAATGATAAGCTGAAGTTCGAATGGGGGCCAAACATACCAAAGTATGTGACAGGGAAGAGGAGATGGCAATCAATGAAGTTGGAACTTGGTCGCGATGTCTATACCGTCAATGCAACGATGAATTGGGGTGGAGACCATTGGGTTGGGCTACGCATTGATCTGAAGGACTCTCAAGTGATGATATATGATTCCCGTGCCTCACAACAGCGGCGAGGAGGTCGATGAATACTAGATCCACTGATCCGATTGCTGCCGTATATATTAGAAGTATGCTGGCTTTTGTTCATATCGGTGAAAGATGGGATGCGATGTTACTCATGGATACGCGCTGAGAGTATTTATCACAACCAAAGGGGTGGCGACTGTGGTCCATGTGCTGCTAAGTTCATTGAGATGCATGCTGCTGGTCTTGGGACGGAGGAGATGAGTCGGATCACAAACAACGATGTCGACAATTTCGAGAAGCGGTATGCAATGGACTGCTATGAAGAATTCGTTGGGAAAGTTAAGGTTGTGAATGAATAAACTAAAAATTATGTTAGTTATGTCTTTTTCTCGCTGAACGCCTGGCTAAACGTAATGGTACTCTTATAATTATGTGTGCTGTTTTTCTGTGCTTGATCTAATTTGTGCTTATAAAAATAAGCGTACACCTAGAAACAATCACTGTACACCATTTCAAACCATAGGCTTTGGTGGATAACCGATCGTTACATTGTAACAGATATAATGGAGCGTAAGTGTCTTTTGGCAATTTGTCGCATTACACCTTAGATAAGGATGCACACCAAATAAACATTTTGTAGATAAGATTTGGCGGTACATTAGGCTGATAAAGATACACACCAAAACAACAATTTGTGGTACATCGGTAATAAAGATGCACACCACATAAACATTTTGTAGATAAGATTTGGCGGTACATTAGTCCGATAAAAACAAGAGTTATGATTATCGAGGGAGAACTACGACCGTACAACAGGCTTTTCCCTAACTGAACACGGGGACATGGAGAATTATTACATTTTAGAGTTTCTTAATTATGTCCTTCAGGTCTGCAATCTCTTCAGCGTTTTCTTGAAGCTCTGTCCATCTGTCGAACCGATAACCAAGTTGTGCAATGTCATCAGCGTTTTCCTTCAAAACCTTCGATTTCATCGATTTGGTAACCGAGGTGTGCAATGTTAGCGTCGTTGGTGATCGAATCTTTTGATCATATCCACCTGAAACTCAAGTGGACCAAAGCTACGAATCTTGGCCGTTGGCAGCAACTTTATCCTTTAAGCGGGTTTCATCTTCAATTGCCTCGTTCCATTCCTTCTTTCTGTGCAAGCCGTCATCCTGGAAATAGCATGTCTGCATAAGTATGTAATGAAAGGCAACAATTACAAGTTGGATTTTACAACGCACCTTGAAATCCTTGCATACAAAGTATTTCTTCCCAATGTCTGCCCGTCTTTAGAGATCTCTACCGTTATCGGCTTCCGCATGGACAACTATCCGAATTCCATGATCAGAGTGGGCGTGCGAGTACCATGTTCATATCTGACGACCCATCGAGTCATTTGTAGTTATCATCATCGGACATTCTAGACATTTTGTTCTAAAGAGTTAGAGAGAACGAGAGATGGAATTGGAAACAAATATGGTGAAATATAAAGGGACCTTGCTCTATTTATCAAAAAGTTGTGATATGTCTCATCAATCAATTAATGCTCATTTTTCAGATTTTGAAAATTTTATAATGGAGCGAAAACAAACAGATTCAAAATTGAATTTAAAGTGCCATACGAGGAGAATTGATGTTTCGGAGTATTCGACCCGCTTGAAACTGACAAACCCGACCGGGTATTTGGATGCTATCATTTCCCTTTTCGATCTAATTTATATTAGGGTTTTATCGCTTCAAAGGGCGAGATAGAGAAAGAGGGGAGAGAGAGACTGTAATTTTGGGAGAGATTATATGGGAGAAAGAGATGGATTTCGTGGATCGAGGCATAAGGAAAGGGTAAGGCTAAAGACAGCATTGTGCTTTGTGACTGTGGATTGCGGCTAAGAAGGCTCAATCTTGGACAGGCGAAAATCCGTTTAAGTAGGTTCTATGGGTGTGAACGATACAAGGTATTTCCTAAAATGTGGTTGTCTCATATATATTAGTTTTTGGGAACAATCTCATTTTGTTAATTGTTAGACTCGCTGGATTGTCGCTTTTCAATGGATCGGCGAGGGAAGCCCTTATGGATGGAAAAGAGAGCTTTGCTTGAAGCTAGGAACAACATTCGTAAAAAGAGGAGACTATTATGGAATTGAAGAAGAACATCGCGAAGTTTCAAAGCGATTGGGCTGAAAATGCGAAGAAGACATCATCAATGGCTTTCTAAAGGTGTAAAGAAATGTCTCCTTCTCGTCATGGTCTATTATTAAGTTTGTGTGTGTACGGTGTGTTACCCTATTGTATTTTCCCTACAACGTATGTGTACGGTGTGTTACCCTATTGTATTTTCCCTACAACGTATGTGTACGGTGTGTTACCCTATTGTATAAGTTTGTGTGTTACCCCGGCATATATAAATTTCATCATAAGGAACAGGGTGTACAGATGTATACGAAAGGTGTAAATTAATGTACATAGATAAAAGTGTACACCTTACAACATATATAGAGACAAGAAGTTTCGGCCGTTCGATTATGAGGTGTACACCCTAACAACATAATTTGTTTTACATTAACGCACACCCCATATAGTGATGCTTTTACAGTACACCTATGTCTTTCGGATGCACACCTCTGGCCACTGAGAGGAAATTTTATAGGGAACCCTGGGATGCGTATCCAACTTCTTATTTTAAAGAATTTGAGAAATGTTGACGCATAACCAAAAAAGCCTGCAGTTTGGGCAAGAACCTCCGTAAATGTTTTCACGTCGGTAATCATGGCCATATAAGCACCTTGGAGTCTTAATTATTAAATCATCCGGGAACTTAAAAGTATCCTCATATTTGTTGATGTTGAGGTCGAACGCGCCAAAACGTTCCAAATGCCACTGTATGGATTCTCCTACTTCTACAATCATCTCGGATTGTAGGTCGTAGTGATAGGATCTTGGTGGCGGAAAATCATGGCGGCTTCCTTCTCTTTCCCAAGACAAACATTGAAAATGCCAACAGCCAAGGTGGACATGTCATGGTTTGGGATATTTGGTTCCAAGATTTTAATACTCGCATGAAGTCCTTCGCTTGTCGGTGCCTTTAGGAGACCTTCGTGGTAGATTGCGCGTGTGTTACCAGCATCGACACATTTTAGATGCAAACCGAAACTTACCACCTTCGCATATTTGACAAGTCACGTACAAGACCATTTTAGCTAACATCGCGCGTCTTTAAGGCGAGCGTTAGGTGTCGAGTCGCGTAACCGCGTTTTCCAGCCCGCAACCAACCGGCTAGGTTGTATACTGACTCCTCTGCGCAGAGCTCAATGATTTTGGACACAATTTCGTCGGGAAGAGTTGGGAGAACTTGAGTTGCCATACTTTTAGATTATTTGATCACTGTTTATCTTCTACCGTGAATATGTATTTCAGATATATCATGTATTTTCCAACTTAAATAGAGACGATTTAGTGAAACCGCGTGAGTTAAATACGAAGTTATTATCCCACCAAGAAACCTAATAATGTCGAGTAACGATTAGTGCATCATACTTTGTGAGTTAAATACCGAAGTGATTGTATTAAAAATATATTGTTATTTTACATATATATGAGTCTAATATTATAGAACAAAACAACGACGAAGAAGATTCATATATTCCGAGTCATGTACACCTTACAAGTATCATGTACACCTTACAAGTATCATGTACACCTTACAAGTATCATGTACACCTTACAAGTATCATGTACACCTTACAAGTATCATGTACACCTTACAAGTATCATGTACACCTTACAAGTATCATGTACACCTTACAAGTATCATGTACACCTTACAAGTATCATGTACACCTTACAAGTATCATGTACACCTTACAAGTATCATGTACACCTTACAAGTATCATGTATTTCAGATATATCATGTATTTTCCAACTTAAATAGAGACGATTTAGTGAAACCGCGTGAGTTAAATACGAAGTTATTATCCACCAAGAAACCTAATAATGTCGAGTGCGCATTAGTGCATCATACTTTGTGAGTTAAATACCGAAGTGATTGTATTAAAAATATATTGTTATTTTACATATATATGAGTCTAATATTATAGAACAAAACAATGACGAAGAAGATTCATATATTCGAGTCATGTACACCTTACAAGTATCATGTACACCTTACAAGTATCATGTACACCTTACAAGTATCATGTACACCTTACAAGTATCATGTACACCTTACAAGTATCATGTACACCTTACAAGTATCATGTACACCTTACAAGTATCATGTACACCTTACAAGTATCATGTACACCTTACAAGTATCATGTACACCTTACAAGTATCATGTACACCTTACAAGTATCATGTACACCTTACAAGTATCATGTATTTCAGATATATCATGTATTTTCCAACTTAAATAGAGGCGTATTTAGTGAAACCGCGTGAGTTAAATACGAAGTTATTATCCCACCAAGAAACCTAATAATGTCAGAGTACGCATTAGTGCATCATACTTTGTGAGTTAAATACCGAAGTGATTGTATTAAAAATATATTGTTATTTTACATATATATGAGTCTAATATTATAGAACAAAACAACGACGAAGAAGATTCATATATTCGAGTCATGTACACCTTACAAGTAATCATGTGCACTGGAAGATTATGGCGTACACCATATCAAATGTATCCAAAAACAGCTAATATGTTATCACAAATATTAAAGGATATGAAAACCATAATGTATTAAGTACGCTCATCCTGGTGTACGCATTAATCAAGTATCATGTACACCTTACAAGTATCATGTATTTCAGATATATCATGTATTTTCCAACTTAAATAGAGACGTATTTAGTGAAACCGCGTGAGTTAAATACCGAAGTTATTATCCCACCAAGAAACCTAATAATGTCAGAGTACGCATTAGTGCGTCATACTTTGTGAGTTAAATACCGAAGTGATTGTATTAAAAATATATTGTTATTTTACATATATATGAGTCTAATATTATAGAACAAAACAATGACGAAGAAGATTCATATATTCCGAAATGTATAAGTGTATGCATTGTAAAACATTAAGGAAAACAACCCTTATTCCCATAGATAAAAGTGCATAAAACCGGTGGACGGCGTGAAGTCGCGTATAAAAAGACTCATCTCTTTAATCCAGAAGCATGACTTACACATGTCTTCAGCCTTGGTGGCCTCAATGTCCTAATGACACCAACGCCTGTGATTTAAAGGAGAACATGGGCAACTGTAGAACAACGGAATGAATTTTGATATGAACCCTTCCCTCTTTTAGCGAAAGCAGGCCGGTGTTCCCAAGGCCAATAAGGTTGTGTTCGTACCAGCGTTCGATTTCATGAGAGATGATCTTGTGAATCGAGACAGGTATTCCTCATCGTCATAGTATAGCTTCCTTGTCATTGCATAGGTATACAACGCCGCCAGATCCTGCATCAGCCAGCTCTTAATAAGCGCAAGTCCCTCTTCGTGACGCTCGTGCCTGAAAAAATACTCAACACCCTTAATGTATAGAGTACTTGGATTTCCCTCCCTAAAGCATCTTCGCAACAAACTACTTCGGACCCTGAAGTACGAAGGATGCTTAAACAAATCAAAAGAAGCATAGCCCATATCCTCATCTGTCAATGCTCGCGTCGCTTGCAGGACACACGAGTCTATAAAAGTCTTGAAAAGAGTTGTGTGCCACAGCTGAACTACCAAAGCCTGGACCTCTCCGGGAGCATTAATATCGGGAATTCTGGCATTTTGTGGGTGAAATCTTAACAAGACAATTGTGGGTTGGTTTATATTTATAGGGGTAACGATTCGCGACGATTGGGTAGAAGTTGCATTCAAAAGTCCGTACACCTTCCTCAAAAAGTGTGAAACACAACATGCATATGGGCCTAATTTAATTGATTGTAACATATTAGGCCCAAAGTCCAGTAAAATAATGCTTGTGTGGCGACTTCTCGAACCATTTCTCATTAATTGTGGTGAATGACCGACGTGATGGTTGAGTGCTCGAGTTCTACTTTCTCCTCTAGAAAACTGTACTGTATTTCCTCTAACCATCTTCCTTATCTTCTCGTTCGATTAAAAATAAAAATAAAACCGTCGCCCAAGTCCTAACCTTTCAAGTCCTAAAGTAAAAAAACCCTAAAGATGGCCTCTTAGTCATCTGCGTCCAATCGTCGCGGAATCGTGAATACCGTAGCCCAAGTCCTAACCTTTCAAGTTCCTCATCGAGGATGGGGATGATGAGCCTCGGTTTATGACATTTGAATCTCGCCTTGCGACAACTCGGGGTTCTTCGTCAGCCGCCCACCAGTGGCAAACCCATGGTCTATGCGCATGTAACTGAAGAGAGCTTTCGTAGTATCAACAATTATGCATCACGAGGGTTTTAGTTCAGGAATGTTAGCGTTAGATGATCCTGCTTTGCTGAAGCCGCGACAATAATCGATAATCGTGGATGGATGTACACTGTATTGCATGTTCGGCCTTTCGCCCACGAGTAGTTAGGGAATGTATCTCGAACTTAAATAATGCGAAGGCGGCGTTTATATAAGGGGCGCCGTTTGATTCGACCCGTCGTCATCAATCAACTCTTTATGACTCCTTTAGCGGTACAGTCGGCGCAGCTGGGTGGATGTCGATCTATCGCAAGCCATTTCGTTCTTAACCGCTGGTCGCTCCTCTCGGTGGGAAACATTCTCACTAACGCACCTATTACCGCAGATCTCTGCCTCTACAAAATCTGTGAGCTTAACTGGCTTCCTGGTTTTCATGTTGATGCAATGATCAAGAATATCTGCGTTTTCTCTTTGCGTTTGTAAAAACATGCCCATAGACTTTGGTGTGTTGGTTTACGACCAGGTCATCGAAATGTGTCGTACACCTGAAGCCGACAAGAAAATAGTTCTCCCAACTTTATCTATCAAACACTCATTCTACGAGGGAGATTCTGGCTCTTCGGTTGATGAACCTCTTATTGGTGAACCACATAGGATGTATGGCGTTGAGGAGATCTTTCAATTAGCAGGGGAGAAGAGGTCAGATCAATTCGAAAGCGGTTAACTATATTAGTCTATGCAACTCTATGTCTTATATTGATTTTAGGTACTATATGTAATATTTAACCTCAAGTATTAGGAAACTCTGTCTTTTGTATTGGTATTACGCTTGTATTTTGAAACTCGTCTTTTGTATTCGGAAAGCGGTTAACTATATTAGTCTATGCAACTCTATGTCTTATATTCGATTTTAGGTACTATATGTAATATTTAACCTCAAGTATTAGGAAACTCTGTCTTTTGTATTCGGTGTACTATAAAAACGTATTACAAGTGTGATGTAGTACTGTATTAGGAACCTATGTCTTTTGTATTAGATATTAAGCACTGTAATTAGGAAACCAGTTTTTATTAAGAAATTATCGGATTACACAATGGTGTACTAACAAAATGTATTACAATAAAAATTTATCAGTATCTGTAACAAGTGGACCATATATTTTTGGATGTACACTGCAACGAAGTGATGCAGAAAATAACTATTACGCTTATATATCGGAGTATTAGGAATACTTTCCGTTGTACACCTCACAAACATCCAACTACCACGCATCGAAGGATGGAAACCCGGTGGTCGGCCTGAAGTCTCGTAGAAAAATACCGACCTCTTTTAACCAAAAACATCTGTTACACATGTCTTCCGCCTTGCTCTGCTCAATGCCCAATAGATCCCAATCCTGGTCCAAAATAGAGAACACGGGCAATCAAGGAACATTGGGACGACCGCTGATATGAATTCCTCCCTCTTTGTGATGAACCAGGCGTTATGGTCCAAATTCCACCCCCCCGTGCGATGATCTAGCAACCATTCCTATTTGACCAACGGATTGTCGTGAGAAGAGTGAAAATAACTCCTCCCGGCCAGTTAAAATATTTGCAGTCATTGCATGCATATCTGAGCTCTCGTACCCTGCATCTGCGGCTGACTTTAACAAAGCTAATCCCTCTTCCTGGCGATCGAGTCTGTAAAAATACTCTACACCCTTGATGTAAAATGTACTTGGGTTCCCTGCGTCGTAGCATCTTCTCAACAATCTGTCTTCAAAACCCGGAGAAAAGGGTGTTTGAACATATCGACGGACGCATACACCCCAACTCCATATGACAACGCACACAAGGATTTGCAAGTAGCGCGGACTCTGTAAAGATCTACAAAAGAATTGGCTGCGACGCGTTCCACTACTGACACTTGAATCTCTTGTGGGAGGCTTAATATAGGGAATTCTAGCATTGTGGGGCGGATTTTTGGCGTCTGAGCGAAAAGAGTGTATTTCGCAATGAACAAGCGATCTCTTTTAAAAGGAAAGATAAACCCAACAGTTGCAATGAAATAGTGTCTTCGGTAACGTAAGTCATCATTATACCCACTCGGTAACGTAAGCTTATGACGTACACCATAAAGATTACGCTCATTCTTGGTGTACGCTTTTCTTTTATAAGCACAAATTAGATTAAGCACAGAAAAATAGATTAAAAAACAAACAAACCCATTTTGAACTGTTTTTCTCATAATGGGCCTATTCATTATAGATTAAAAAACAAAAAACCCATTTGAATTCATAAATGCAACACATAATATTTAGAAATCCCTAATATTTACTCATCTCTCTTTTAAGGTGTCTGAAAGTCATCATTATACCCACTTTCGATAGCGTAAGCTTCATAATGTAGTTTGAAATTAAGGCTACCTTCCGACACGGAGAAGACATCTTTTATACATATTTATACTAATTAATGTATGAACTTAAGGTATTCTCATCTCTTTCTTCGTTGGTGTACGAACACGCGTACACTTACGGATTTAATGCGAAAATAAATTTAAGTAAACTCTGCCTACGACAAGAAAGTTTCTAACTTTATTCCGCATGGTCCAATCAGTCGGAGATTTAATTCTACCGAGGAGTCGCGAACCATTAAATTCGCATGGTTTCAACCAAGGAGTAGTAATGGAGCAGCTTCTGTTTCCAAAAATAATTAAATATATAGTACTCCGTTGTCATTTAATATCATTCGACACACATTCTCTGCAAACACCTTTCTCAGCAAACTTCCTTTTCGCATACTTTCTCATTTCCAAAATGGTGTCTGATATTAGCCAGGGTAAAATGTCGGTGAAAAATCTGGCGATTCTTCTACAGTTTGCTCGAGGTCGCCAACCGCCCGAGGAGGAGTTGATAAGCGTTGGCCAAGGCGGGCTGAAGGAAGAGATCCGCCAGGGTCTGAAAGGAGGAGTTTGCCACCCTCGACGCCTGCTCGAGGAGGCAGAGGAGGTTGAAGAGGGTTTGAAGGAAACACCTCCTTCCAGCCCTCGCGAACGCCGCCGACAAGCCCCGATCACCGCGGTAGCAAGCGGGGGCGCAAGTCGGTGTCAAAAGGTGACCGGAGGATGAGGGTTACGGTTATGGCGAAGCAGCGGCGGAGGAGGAGGGTTCGAGCGTGACTACTGGAAGTGGATGGACATGGAGGCGGGCGTCGAAAAGGCGGCGCTTCCGACAACGACACCGACTCCGACTCCGACTCGACTCCGACACCGACACCGACTCCGACTCCGACTCCGACACCGACACCGACTCCGACTCCGACACCGACTAGCAACCTCCCACTCCTTTAATAATTAATAAATATTTTGTATTTCAATGTATTTCTTTTTTATTTTGAACTCTTTTAAATTTAAAATATTTCTGTTTATTATTTAAAATATTTTATATTTCGCTTAACTACAACCAGCCACAATACGATCTTCGATCACTTCACTTTAATCAAGTGAAGGTTTGATTTCTTCACTTTAATCAAGTATCATGTACATCTTACAGGCAATCATGTGCACGGAAGATTATGGCGTACACCATATCAAATGTATCCAAAACAGCTAATATGTTATCACAAATATTAAGGGATATGAAAACCATAATGTATTAGAATGCGCTCATCCTGGTGTACGCATTAATCAAGTATCATGTACACCTTACAAGTAATCATGTGCACCTGGAAGATTATGACGTACACCATATCAAATGTATCCAAAAACAGCTAATATGTTATCACAAATATTAAGGGATATGAAAACCATAATGTATTAGAATGCGCTCATCACGGTGTGCGCATTAATCAAGTATCATGTACACCTTACAAATAATCATGTACACCTGGAAGATTATGGCGTACACCATATCAAAGTATCCAGCAACAGCTACGTTGTGGTTACCAAAACAAAGATTTTGGTATTGAAAAGATGAGCGGCGTTGCTCCCAAAAATGTACCCTACCGATCATGGCTTGGTTTCTTGCAAGTACTCTTCTTGTGACCCTCCTCAAAACAATTGGAGCACTTGTTCGGTTTTCTTTTACTAAGCCCCTGCTGTAAGCGACAAAGTATATATTAATTGGAACATGTACTATGGGGCGATTTATTTGTTAAAGTCGGTTTCAGTCTTACCGAACCTCTCCGGCCGATAGTTTCGTTTGATTCCTGGCCTTCCCTTCGTTCTTTTGGTCATGGGTGGACAAAGATCAACCTTTAGTATTTCTGCTGGCACTTCAATATCCTTTGGATCCTGAACCGGAAGTATGATACCCTCAACAGCGGCTGCCCATGTTTCTTTGAGATGATGTTTACTAACATACATGTTGTACTCCATATTACGAGAAGAAGCAGCAGCAATGGCGTGTCGGCAAGGCAATCCAAGCATCCGGAATTGAGGCAAGTGCAGGTCCGGTTTTCCAGATCAACGGTGGCGAAGCCGGTTGCCTTGTCGCGAACTAATTTCCATGTGGAACATGGCAAAACAAGAAGGCCGGTGACAGCACTAGCTGTTCCACCAGAATTTCTTCAATTTTATCAGGAATATTCCCCTTCATCTTACTGATATCGCATCTCCTGGTCTCAAACCATGTACACAACTTCCGCCGAATGAATTCAAACAATGCCATTATAGGACTATCACGAGCTGGCAAAAGAGCCTTGTTCAACGATTCAGCAGCGTTAGAAGTCATCATGTTGAACCTGTCTCCTTTGAAATGTGAACGCGTCCATAACTTCTTATCGATTTTCTCCAAATAATCCCAACATTGCCAATCCGTAAGTTTAATAAGCTCCATGATCTCATTAAACTCTGACACTTTGAACAACTCTCGGCTCGCCAACCATAGCCTTCGTTGTTTACCCTTATACTTCTCAGCCACATTACGTTGAAGGTGTACAAGACAAATTCCATGGTGTGCACGCGGGTACCATTTCTCTTTGGCTGCAAAAATTGCTGCACATCTATCTGATATCATACTTAAATCACACCCATCTTCTACAATAGTAGATAGCCTCTCGAAAAACCAGGACCAAGATTCTTTGTTCTCGCTTTCCACTACAGCGAAAGCAATGGGGAATCTGGCGGCTGTTAGCATCTTGTCCGCTGGCAGTTAGCAAACAACCTTTGTACTTGCCAAACATGTGCGTCCCGTCCACCACGATGACCTTACGCAGGTGCTTCCACCCATCAATGCATGCTTTCAGGGACATGAATGCATACTTGAACCTTGTTTTTCCTTCTATATCGAGTTCGATTTTGATATCGTTATCGTTCGGGGTTTGCAACCTTGAGCATGGAAGTACTGTGGTAGCATCTTGTAAGATGTCTCCTCGCTCCTTCTTGGAGGCCTTGTCGCTAGTTCCTTTACTCTCCAACCTTTCCAGTATGAGCATGTGTAGTTGAATTCGTTCGCAATATTTCAGGGAGTTCCATAGCAGCGGTCGAGTAGAGTCTCGTATTTTGACCGCAACAGCTGCAAGCACTTTTGCGATACCATGTTTTCTGTACTTTCCTCGAAGATCGATCGCATGTATGTGTAAGAATGGACTTTCTAACAAGATAAGTTGGTGACTCACCGAGTTGCACCGCCAATACCCTCCACTTACATTCCGCATCGTAGCATTTCGCCGTGATTCGGCGTTTACAATGCCGCAGCTTAAAAGTACACACCTTCGCAATTGCATAGGCGATAGCGTCAACTTGCACTCCGCCTTGTCTTTAAACGCCCTACCAACGTATATGTTATTGTCCTCCTTGCTGAAGTCGATTTGCAGAGGCTGGCAGCTCGTTTCATCCCTTTCACGATACCCACCATCTATATCATTATATCCGTACATATCGATACAGAAATCCCTTTCATGAATGCTTCGCCACCCTTAGTTTGTGTAGTTCGCGCCGGAGGATCAGTAAACACATCGTCGTCGTCTTCAATCTCACGCTTGTGCTGTTAAATTCTTCGGAGGAGTATCCAGAACTACATCACCACTATCAACCGGTTCTACACCCTCAGTGTGTGTCCTCTTCGAGACAGGAGTATCATCATCTTCAGTCACCCTGGTGTCTCTGTTTTTCGTTTTAGTTGGCGTGACGTGAACAATACCATCGCCTTCATCGATATGGGTTGCTTGGGTGTACGAACTAAAACCACAGCGAGAGGATGATATATAATCGTTTCCTACATCGATAGTGTCCGTTGAAAGTGTGCGCTTGGAAGTGCTTTTGTCGATTCGCCCACGAGCTACAACGTTTACCCCGCCCAGACCACCATGTTTCCCTGTGCTTGGCCCCTCTTCAAAATCATCATCGTCGTCCTTATAACCACAACCGTCCCGAATGTAATCATCCCACTGATTGTAGTCGTAATCGTAATCATCTCCTTCGTCTTCTGACATAACATCTTCCCTGCTTGCTCCACCGTCCACCTCCATAGCTCCAGAGGTTCCTACTACCTCAGCTTCACTTTTGTCCATTGCCTTCTCAAGACATGGCCTTCCCGTCTCACTACACATTTGTTGAGGTAAATTACCTTCCTTATTCAATCCATTTTGGCCTTCATTATTCCTCCATTCACTACTCCAACTTCATTCCCACACCGTTATCCTTCTCCTGTTCGCAGCTCTCTTTATTAGGTCGGAACTGCGATTCAGGATTAGCCCCACCAGACTGAGATTCAGGATTAGCCCCACCAGACTGCGATTCAGTATTAGCCCCACCAGACAGAGATTTGCTTTTGTAAAGTGCTTCAATTGCTTCAACTTCTTGCACCCAATCAACGTCATCTTGCTCTGGAGCTCCCAAAGGTGCATTCATTGGCGACATTATTGCTCTTTCGGACCTAAGAAATATCATTTCTCCTGCAACACGCTCTGAATGTGGCGAAGAGATTGACAGACTTGTCTCCACGGTGTAAAGCCTTGAAAATCCTTAAATCTGTGTCCGTTACTATCTCACGGAGCAGCCCCTGTACCCACCATATCACTCTCTCCATCATTAAGCCAGCATCGCATTTCCACGAGACTTCCGTCCCAATAGCCCATACTCAGCAAAGATACTACCTTTTAACCCCTCAACACCTCTAATTTTGGATAAATCGATTGCTCTACCCATTCTATCATTATCTATCTTGAAATCCCAAGCTCCGGTGTCATACATTATCCACCTCCCAGCCATAACGACAATGCAAGAATTACAGCCACCTACAATCCAAGAAAAAGTTACCGTTAGGGTAATTGCAAACAGAGGAAACCCAAATTTATGATAAAGAATACTGTACCCTCGCCGGTCCTCGTACTAATTTCCTTCCCCTTCCCTTTCTCATCATGACTTGACGCGCTCCGGCACCGATAATTGTTTCCATCGTTTTCGATTCACGGTGGATGCACCTCCACCGCTTGAGAGAACCAATATATCTTCTGCTATTAGGGTTCTTTTTTTTTGTTGTCCACCAGTTCTAAGTTAATCTTACCATTAACTAATAAGACCCACAAATTAGTTTAATAATATTATCACAAATATCTGGCGGGAAAGTAGACTAAGCTCGTTGTATAACAGGTCACCGCTCAACCGGTCACCGAGAAAAAAGAAAAGCTTCAGCCGCCGCCGCGTGAGAAACCATGAAAGTCGAGTGGGTCGTTAAGTTTTTGGGTCATTTCCTATGGGTCGCTGCTATAGTTTCATGGATCAAAACAAAGAAGTTTGCTGGGTCAAAAGGCCAAAATGGCCATCGATTTTACTCTCTCACATAGGCGGCCTATTTCCACAAATAAAACTTCCCGCGACCCGAATCTCTAATTAAAACTTAGACGCGACCCTAAACACTAACGGACTCTGTTCTTTAGAGTTTGATGTTATATATTACTCCATGTTTGATAAAAAAAAGATGTTATATATTATAATAATGAAAATATAGATGTGCAATTATATTATAGTTGAAATATTGATCTTGATCATTTTGTCTGAGATCTATTTCGATCTTGAAGCCTTTTCGGGATTGATTTATATAAAATATATATTTTTAAAAAAATTATATGTATTATTACATTGATTTAAAATATTATGTATGTTTTACACAACATCAATACAACTTTAACATTCCATCATCCATTGTGAGATACTAGAGAGAACCAGGACTTCTTTTCTTTGAAACTGAGCCGGAGATTTCTTTCCCGACAAATACGATTGAAAAGTCCACCTCGAAGTTTATTTTGTTACATGCAAAATCAAAGAGAAACAATTTAAGCAAAAAAAAAATATATATATCAAAGAGAAACAAATTCTCCAATCTTGGCAGAAGCACCACCAGAAACCAACTAACAAAGCACGTTCACAAACTAGAACGGAACTAGGCCAACGATTGGATAGAAAAGGTACTTTAAACACCAAAGGCGAAAAGACACCTTTCGAACTGATGAAGAAGGCTGATAAGCAAAGGTAATAGCGATCCAGATAACACTACAACAAGGCCACTCCCAAGAAGGACCGCAACTGCTGAAACTCCTTCCACCTCTCTGGATATGGGAGACGAAATCTAAATTTGTTTTTTTAAGAACTCAAAGCTAAAACAATAGAAACATATACGAAGTATATACCACCCACAGGTATCTCCGGTAATTTTATGTTGTGGCTGCTATATGGGGTATCTGGACGACCCTGAACCTACTGATCTTTGAGAAGAGAGCCTTATCAGCTAAGGTAACAGTAGGCAAAGCCAGCTCTTCTGCTCGCGAGTGGCTGCAGGCACAGGACTTGGGAGCCTCCAAATCACGACACACCCCGCTTGACTACAAGCAACGCACCCCACGCACCCCCCCCCCACCCCCCCCGAAACCGATGTCACCCTATGCAACTCTCAGTGCCGGCTCTACACGTGTGCCAAGGATGCATTTGCGCCGGGTCCCGCTATTTTTTAAGTTTTTTCTTCTTATTTTAAGGTTCTAAAATTTTGATGGTATGTAGAAAAAAGTCCAAATTTATTGATTTACAAATGTAGCCTCTGTATTTGATATAAATTTTTTGATTATGCTCAGGGCCCAAGTAAACTTTAAGCCGGGCCTGGCAACTCTGATGCAGCCTGGTCTCTAGTGTCTTGTAGAGCAGGATTAAGATGGTGTTTCGAGAACCGGCCTTGACACAACGCCAACCAAGCACTCGCTTCCAGCCGTCAAATTTATCATAGTTATTTCGGCCACAAAATTAGTAATGTTCTTTAAATCTGGTGGAAAATTACCACATGTTACTCTTTGCATGTCCTAGGTTCGACCCTCCAACATGTATTTTACAAACTTAACTTTTTTAACATATGCAAACCAGCCAAAAAAAAAATTTTTGCTTGCAGCCTTAGAATATTCAGGACCGGCTCTGTTCGAGGCTGCATCGAGCTGGAGAGTCCCAAACAATGGATCATGTATCATCTCCCCTCATGGCGGAAGTGTGGCCATGAGGGAGGCAATGCTAGATGCAAAGCGCCTTTCTCTTCTCAATGTCTAGTTTAAAACCGATTCTTGGTAGTTTGCTAGAACTATAAATTTGAAGACATATTCGGTGGAGTTTTTTGGAGTTCTCATAGATATCGAGTTCTTGTGTTTTCTTTTTTCTTTTGTTGGTCGAGAGTACAATGTTTTAACTGACTCTCTTAAGAAGGCTGCTCTTCATAGTTTCTTCTACTCTGTACTGAACATTCCGTTTAGATCTAAGTATATACTAACTATATGAAAATACAGAGACCGAAAAACAAACCAACCGATGCGATGGTTGAAAAAACGAGTGATGTCGGCCAAAAATTGGATGGTTGAAAAAACGAGTGATGTCGGCCAAAAACTGGATCTCTGTCAGTTTGTGAACTAGAAAAAAGGAGAGCTTTTGAAAAAGGTGAAAAAAACCTTCGTTGGCACGACGCCTGCTGCCAATAACAAATTATTCATGGTTGGCAGTCCAGCTTGTCCAAAAAAATAATCGCCTATCTACATGTGATATAGTTTTAAAATTGAATATTGGTGCAGATGTTTCTTGTACTCTATCTGCCATGCTCCGACTGAAATGAGGAATCACTATTTAATATTTATATAGTTCGTCATATTTCAGACAAGCGCCTAGATCTGGTGCCTTGGACCAACTCGGCCATAGCAACATACGTCTATTAGATTAATATGTTGTAGTTCTCATAATTTAGCATTCAACTCTGTTGTTATTTGTTTCCCCCACTAGATACCAACTTTGGAACACTAAAATGAATCTATCATACAAAAAACAAATAATTTAACGAATGAGATATCTTTTACAAAATCAAACAGGATTAATATGTGTATCATCGCCCACACCACTGGGCACATAAATCTAATTTTACAAAAAGGATCTTGTGGTATCTGTCTATATGTATAACTTCATCATAAATGTGGTACATGAGACAACTACTATAAGAATCAGATAATGTAAGAACTATGAAGTCATCTTCCCCCTTGACAGCTCCAAGGATGGTGGAACTGTGAGATCATAAAATTCTGTAGCATTGTCGCAACACCAACTACTGCTCAATTTCATCGGGAGGCAATGTCGGACTCTTGGAGCAAATCTCCATCTTGTGAAGCTCCTTTAACCGATTCTCTGGGTTGCAAAGCCCTTTAAGATTTTACAAGAAAACGTTGGTTCTTGTTGTGAGAGCCTATTAAGTGAAAGAAACCATCATATTTAAGTTTACCTGAGCATTTGGGAATGTCCCAGACTGCTATGGACTTTGGGGAACAGCGAGGCTCGCACAAAGCACGGTTGTCCTCATGATGTACATCCATTGCAAGCATCCAAGATCCGATGGTTACATCTTCATTGTTAAACATCCTCAAGCTGAAAGGCAAAAAGACCAATAATGAGATTTGTGTATCAGAAGATTTAAAAAAAAGCATTTAGAACAACCTGCCGTTCCGAGCTGATGCAAGTGAAGCCACTATCTCGGCTGAAAGAATGTATATCGGTCCATAAGCATGTAAGAAATACTCATTTCCAATCAAATTGCCCTGTTTCTCGTACCTGAAAATTTCAATATCTGTCACAAAAAGCTGATGAACTCCACATAGAATGAAGAGAAGGCTTATCTAATACCATTTGAGTTTAGGGTTAGTAATAACTGGTCCTTTCTTCATGCAGCCAATGTACGTCTGTGAATGAAGTCTTTCCTTGGCCAGAAGCGTCCCAAGTCGATCTGAACAAAGAAGATAAACTTGAATTACTATATTGCGAAGAAGAAGAAGAAAACAAACACGAAGTACCTGGTCTCAAGTAAATGTCATCGTCGGCTTTGACATAATAATCAGCTTCGAAGAGTTTAAAAGCTGCTTTGAAGAAGGCCAACCTATAAAAGAGGAGAGACGAATGAATCAGTCGATAGTCAATTGATGAGATGGAGATTGAGGGATTCTTTTTACGTTTTATAAGGAAGTCGTAGATATTCTTCCTCGACATCATCAAGAAGCACAAAATCTCTGTGTTCTTTTATCTCGTTTTCAAGCTCAGCCATCTTCTCTGCATCCTTTGACCGTCCAATGACAAATCTAAAAGCTAATCCAGTCGCTTGTTCCAACCTAAGTTCCAGTCAACAAAACAAAATATAAGCAGATCAAAATAGAGCCAAGCAAAGTAAATCTCAGTTAATCTTCACTGGCTTTAAATATCTAACCCAATATTCTAAAAATCGGTTTTAGGCATCCGTCTAATCAATAATCCTCTATAAAACGCCTAAACACAATCTAGCGGTTTCTTGAACGTTGATCTAACCCGAAATTTCCGGACATAAACTAAAGACTTTTGATAGCTAAAGCAACCGTAATGACATCAAAAGGTTAAGGCTCTGGAAGGTTACAGAATCTCATCATGACATGTTTTACATATTACCGAAAAAGTAGGGTCTTTTTTAAACACTACATCACAGCCAATCTACCAAACAAGATGGAGATGTAATCAGCATTTCAGATTTTTTTTTTTTACTCGACAATCTTGAAGGCAATCTATTATTCTAATAGGTTTTACCTTAGAAGAGCATCAGGATCAGAAGGGAACCAAGTGCTTCTCAGAGCGGCACGACGATCACCGGAATCGAAACCAGTTTGGATCCCAACGAATCCTAAAAGCTTTCGTCTTGCCGGTAATACGTCGCCGTTTCCACCGTTCCTTCCGAGTTTTCTCGAACCGAACACTCCTGAAGTGTCTTTAGATCCGCCGCATCGATAAACGGAAGAAGGTCCCCCGGAGGAAGCGATTGCGAAGATAGTTCCGGCGACTCCGATGAAAAGAGAGACGAGGGAGAAGAGTACGATAGCCACGTGGATGCGAGACGAAGCGGAGACGGAAGAGCTGTGTTTATGGCCCTTCGAGGGTTTGCTGTAGTAGGAAGGAGTTGCAGGGCCGGTGGAAGATGCGGTGGTGAAGCGGTGGGAGAAGAGTGGCATTATCGTAAATGTGAGGGTGGTCGAAGGGCAAGTTCGGGTTTTGCCGCAAACTGGGAGGTTTTGTTTTGTTTTTTAGATCTGTATATTTGCTTTTAGTGACGGTGGTGTGAAGTGTGGCTTCTGGTTGCGAATCTAATTATTTTCCACTTTTTGTGCTTTCTTTTGTTATTTCTCTTACACGACAATCTTTTTAGTTATGTAATAATTAATTATTTTTTATTTATTAGCATAAAAAGAAAGAGAGCAATGAATGCATTCACATGACAATCTATGAGATTCAAATTCAATTTTGCTACAAATATTATAGAACTACTGTAAAATTAAATGTCACGCAAAAAGCGAACATCTGAACGAAACAAAAGCTGCCTAACCAATTATGTATGGAAGCGGTAGAGAAAAGTCACACTTCCCAAATAAAATAAGATAGTCCCAATAACGACTTCTAAGTGGAATTCTCTAGGATGATCGTAAATCAAGTATTGATCATGTTTTACCTTAAATTTGAATTTCAATTCAAAAATTGTCGATTACTTTCAGTTGTAGTTTTATTATAGAGTTTTATCTATTCGATTCAATTAACTCGAAATAGCATGTCCACTAATTTAGGTTAACCTTATTTAAAAGTGTCCCCTAAAACGGTTCTAATCCATTTTGATTTGTGTAACAGTGCAAGGGAAGCAACTCCACACACTAGACATGTGTAGTTAGTAGATAAACCTTCAGAAGATTAGTCAGTTAGATTTCGACCCAATTATTAAAAAAGAAAATTGCGTAAAAATTGAAAACATTATTTAAACACCAAAATACACATGGTTGATTTTGCATTGTTAACAATAAGATCATTTCTAATCTTACTTCATTTTTTACTCTAGAATAGAATAAAATAGAGTATGAAGTAAAAAATGTTCCAACTCAACTTCATATCTCATTTTATAATAAAGTTTACTCTATTAATGGAGTAATATATTTTTTATTTATTCATTATTTCATTATGAAATGAAGTAAGATTGTACCATTTTTACTCTATATTCTTTTTACTCTTTTTTAGAAGAAAAAAATAGAAATTTTACACTAGAGATGATCTTTTTTTTAACGATGTGCTGTATGTTTCTTTAACACTAGAGATGATCTAACAGAATTATATAAACAAATAATTTTTTTTGTTAATAGTTGGAATTTTGGGCCTTAGGCTCGTAATCTTTCTTAGATTGAGAATTAATCTTTGTATATTTTAATTTAAAGAATAAATTTCTATTTAAAAGGTGGGTTTGAATCCGGAGCACAAGAGAATCAATCTCTTACACTACCACTAAGCTACCAATAATTTAGTTGATCACAAGGAGTTCGAGCATGGATCCAGCTTGTATCTTATTTTATATATATTCATATACTTACGTTATTTATGTTTATACATGTATTAAATTTGAAATATACTTGTTATCAATATACTGTTATAAAATAAGAGAAAAGTCTATATATTTATTAGACAATAAAAAACCTTTTATATAGAGAATTACACCGTCATAGAAATACGAGAATATAACAAATCCTAATCCAACTAAGAAAAAAAAAGTACAAAGACATAAGAATATTGACCTTCAGATATGGGCTTCCACCAGACCTTGGTTTATAACACTCCCTCTTGGAAGACCATCTCCGAAGTGGTTTGTAATACGCTTTGGATGTTGCCTCATTAAAACCTTACTAGGAAAACCCAATGGGATAAAACCATGGTGAAGGAAAAATAGTACAACACATATTACTCCCCCTCTTGAGTGCATCTCTGGATGTCAGTAACGCCTTTATAATTAGATCCACCAAATCCTCATTTGAGTGAACTTGGACGAACAAACAACCTGTATCACCAAAACTAAATTACCGTACTTCGGATAGGTTAGTATCAAATGGACCCAAGTCTTTAGTTCCTTGTAGGTAACAAAATATGTATAATCCCGTTCTAGTGCCTTTGGGTCGATCATGAGCTACATCTAGCTAATAGATTACGGAAAATTATTTATCTAGACTTGTATGGCTCGCCAAATCCGTCAAAAATTTATGGCACTTAGACATGACATTTAGAGACCAAGGATCTCCTCATTTTCTTTCTTAGGGCCGAAATTATATTTTCTAAACTAAGGAACCTTATAATTATGAGACTTGTCAATTCATAAGCTTAGTCCATATCAAACTTCTTGAGCATGTTATCTATGTATGTCATTTGATGCATAAGGATTTTTTTTTCAAGGTGCTCAATGTATAATCCAATATATAAGCTTGTTTTCCCAAAACCTTTCATGTTGAATTCGAATTCTTTCTTGATGTATTATATCTTTGGGAAATTTCTCCAGAGGTTCCTAGGATATTCAAGTCGTTTACATAAAGATATTCAATATTGTTCTCGAGAACTTGATGTGTTCGGTAGTTCGATACCCTCTGGAACTTTCACATAAATTTCGTTATTCAGTGGACCGTATATATATGTATTTTATTTGCCAGACTTATAAGGAATCAGAATGTCGTTGCATCCACCACATAGGAGTATGTCTCCTTTATAATTGATTCCAGGTCTTTGTTAGAACCTTATGCAATTTCGCCATTCTTATTATGTTTTCTCACCAAAGATTTACTTATGTCCAACTGGTTTGACTACATCTCTTCTATTAAGAGATTTCATATACCACGTCTTATAGCATTATCAATTTGCTTAATCAATTTCTCTGAGTGCACTCTATGATAGACGTTGGTTTCATGATCCTCGCTTTTATCAAGCGCTTTTGTATTCAAATATTATATCATCATCGACGTCGATATTATTTTACCGGTTCCATTTATAATCCAGACATGACATAATGCATTTAGATCTTATTTTCAGGTACCTGATCTTTATTCATGGTCATGTCTAAGGTTTCCTTCGGACAACCTTAATTTCGGATATGCCATTGCAATTTTATGCTCTTCTTATTTTTGAGTAATACATGTATGGAACCGTCTTATCTTAACTAAGTCCAATATCAATTTTATGAGAGCATAACCCGCTGGTATATTTCAATTTGGGTCATCAAACATGTCTGGCAATTGACTAGTTTAAGTTCTGAGAATGATTCATTCTTTGGACTCTTATTCTATATTCATATTTGAGGATCATTATTCATTCTCGAAATCGTTTACCAACTTATTATTTCTCTCCCTGATGTTGGATATACAGATTTATCTAATCCATGGCTTCGTCTTAATCATATCTCTCGTGGCCTTATGTATTCTTATGGAGATTTATATCCAACGTATACACTTAATTCAATTTCAGATCCTATCTTATAACTTTGTGGTGGAGCAACTTATTTAAGTTCTCTATATAGGAACATTAATCCTTGACCCTTTATCAAATTCATGGGAGAGTCTCGATTTGTTCTTTGGCATTATGCGAACAAATTTTTCTGCAACTTATAAGGATTCATAAATCCACCGGTATCACCAATTACTCTTGCAAACTTATTGCAAATTTTGACAAGGATATGTACAACCATATGTCTTCACATATGATGGATGATCAGTCCATCCATGGGTGATCAAGCCCACGAAATTTCTTGCTTATTTTCGAAATATCATGGTGAATACTAATATTATCAATTCCCTTATTCACAGAGGCAGCATATCTTAAACCATTCAATAGAATGTCGCATACTTAACCGGAATGGCATGAATGGTTTGCCAATCATTAATCTCCATATAATCTTTATGTTGTGCAATTTTGTTTTCAGATTTGATTTTGGCCGAGTTCTATTTAGGCTATTGTTGTCGTGGATGCTTAACTTATTTAGGGATTTTGGGATTCTCTGATTCTCCCCCTCGAGATAATAACATTTAATGTTCATTTATCTCGTATTGAATCCCAAATTCAGGTAATTTGATATCAAATTTTGTTCCCTTAGACAATAATTTTGAAAACATCATGCATTAAATAAATCAAAGCGTGCAACAAATAGCCAGAAATAAATTAAGTTTGAATAGATTATTGTCTAAGATATAGATTCGGCCAAGATAGATTATTCAAAAGATTTTGGCCAAATAATTTTGGCCAAGGGGATTCGGCCAAGATGATTTCAATTTGGCCAAGGGATTTCCTATTTGGTCAAGGTTTCACTTTTGTGGTCAAGGAAAATCGGTTAATGTTTGTCTTTGGCCAAGCTTTTGCCTTCGGTCAAGGTCTTTTAAGGTTGGCCAAAAGAATTTAGACTTTGCATTTGATCAAGATTTAAGCTAGGTCAAGTTTCTACATTTGGCCAAGGCTTTAAAGATCATGCGATTGTTCATTAGGCCAAACATAAGTTTCGGCCAGGCCAAATCCGAATGGTTCTAGGATTCTTATAGATTTCGGCCAAGGAGTAATTTTATGATCAGATTTTAAGTTTTAAACAAGTGATCATGCCTTAAATTTGGCTAAGATTTCATTTGGCCAAGGTTTTGAGAAACGATCATACAAATGTTCATATGAACATGTATAGTCTTGGCCAAGCCAAATCCAAACAGTTTTAGGATTTGGTTATGTGTTTCGGATTTGCTAGATTTTTCAGCATATGATTCAAGGTTTAAAACACGTATAGGCCAGACAATGTAATAGAATCAAGTTTAGTATATGATGAAGTTTTGATCCTACGGTAAAGCTTTTAATCATGCAGATAGGATTTCATGCAATCTCTATGTTTTAAACAAGCAAGGCATCATTTTCAATCAAGTAATCAGCTAGCAAATCATATTTGGATCATGTGAGGATGTGATTGAGCAAATTAAATCTAGGTTCCATGCTGCATGCATTCGGATTTTATCTTTAACAATCAATCCAAATTTTAATTTCTTAGCATGCGAGCTAGGCGATCAAACAAATCAGATTTTTGGGTTGAAGCATGCGAATCAGATTTGGTTAAGACATACAATTCAAATTTTAAACATATCATGTGATCAAGCAATCAAATCAGATTTCAATCAGTAACATGTGATCAAGGCAATTTCTATTTCTAATAAGATTTAATCATGCGATTTCAATTTTGTAGGTCTAATCGATTTTTAATCAATTAGCATATGAATAATTTCAATCTAATCATGAAATTTTATCCCTAGGTTTCATATGATCAAATTCTGGAATTCTAATTTAAATTTATTAAGTTTTAAATTTTCTAGGAAATTCCAATAAACTTGCGATCAGATTTTAGGTTAAATTTCAAATCCTAATTCTAATAGGATTTAGACACAAGAACATGTAATTATTCTTAGTCCAATTATGCAACCTCAAAACATGTAATTATGCATGAAAAATATCAAGTTATACAAGATAAAATCGGCCAAGACAAAAAAAAAAACTAACAACTTTGTAACAACCTTCCTATTTTAAAGGGTTCTAGGTTTTAGGATGCAATTTCAGTTTTAATGTTTATGTTTCGATTTCTAACATTAAAACATGTAATTTCTATTAGAGATCAGATCAAACAATTAGGTTTTATCAATCCTAACATGTGATTAACAAAATCAGATTTTAAACCTAAACATGTGATTTAATTTTTTATGTCTAGCATTCGATTTTGATTTTAATGTTTAGCATATGATTTGCAAACCTAAATCATGCAATTTCTATTAACAAACAGATCATACAATCAAATTTTAATAATCCTAGCATGTGATTAGGTGATCAAACAAATCAAATTTTAATTAAGCATGCGATTTGCAATTTTATGCCTAGCATGCGATTTCTAATTTTAAAAACATGCAATCAGATTTTCTTAAACAAACAATCAGATTTTAAAGCTTTAAACAGCATGTGAAAACAAGTTTTAGAAAATTTTCATCAAGGGGTTTTAATTTTAAAGCTATGCGATTTTTAGGTTTAAGCAAAAGTGATTCCTAAACACATTAGGAATCGGTTTTTCAAGCATACCAAGTATGCGATCTGACTATTGACATAATCAGATCTGAAACTATAGTTTTAGGTATATGATTCAAGTTTTAGAATTATTAGAATCATATTAGATAGTATCGGTTTATATAATTTTCGGTTTTAAGCATGACATGCGATTTTCATGTCATGCGATTTTAGGTTTAGATTAGTTCTTAGGTTTGACCATATTTTACTAAGTTTTAAACATATACTATATGATTTATAAGGATATAAATCGAATTATGCATTCATAGTTTGTTAGGTTTTGATTTCTATGATCGCATATTAAGGTATATGTGATCGGTTCTCTCTTGTATGGTTCGAGTTTAATTACATTAAACTCGACCTCTAAGTAGTTTTAAAGTTTGAGATAGTTTACCTATGAACTCCTTTTTATCTGAATGGAAAAGAGAGTTTGATCGCACGGGCAGCAACTTCTCTCGGCTTGAACTTCTTGTTGATATTAGATTTTAACTCCTCGGCTCATGAAACAACACGAGGAGCATTAGATAACATGAACACCATAAGCTAATAAGATAACATAAATCAACTAAGGTATGATAAACTTATCTTGAACAGGAGTTGAGTTCGGCTAGAAAATCCTTGTTGGAATCGGATTTTGGTTTCCAAAGCAAATCGGTGCGCACTGTATCTGTGCGTGAGGGCGCGTCGGTGATCAGATCGACAAGCGGTTTGTACTGACGGATTCTTCTCGGCGAGGGCTTCAATATAATATCTTGATCGTTTTCTGGGTCCTCACGGTTTGAGAGAACGGTCTCTTTGAAGTTCCGAGGCATATTCCTTTGTGTTTAGGGTTTAATGATTTTCGGCTGAGTTGAAGAATATTTCGTGGAGGCTTAGTGCTAGAGGCTATCGTGCTGATAACGTATTATAAAATAAGGGGAAAATCTATATCTTTATTAGACAATAAAAAGCCCTTTATATAGGGAATTACACCGTCATAGAAATATGAGAATATAACAAATCTTAATCCAACTAGAAAAAGGAAAGTACAAAGACACAAGAATATGGACCTTCGGAAATAGGCTTCCACCAGACCTTGGTTTCTAACATATACTACATTATTTAAATAATATTTAAATAAATTTCTGTTCAATATATTATTCAAAAAATTATTTATGTTAATATATCAACAAGAATTTTTTTTTGGTAAAGAATTCTGAGTCTTAGGTCGGTAATTTTCCTATCTAGAATCAATCTTTAGATATTTTAATTTCAAGAATAGATCTTCATCTCAAAAGGGTGTTCATATATTACAATATTTAAATAATATTTAAATATATATATTTGTTCATATATGACATTACTCAAAATAATTTATTTTCATATAGTATATTATTAAATAATATATATATATATATATATATTTACTTATAAATTATATGAACAAATATCGTTTTGTTGGTGTAAATAACATAAAATAATCTATGTTAGTCTTCGGACTAATTTAATATTTTAAACATAAATTTATGTTTATATGTTTCATATTACTTGACATATTACTTATATATTTCATTTATAAAGCAAAATTTTACTGTGAGAATGCATGGGATGTTGAGAGCATGACATATCAAAGTAATGTTACTTTTTATAATGTTGTTTTTCAATTTATACTAGATCTTGATCTGCGCAACCGCGCGAGTGTTAGTTTTCATTTTTGTTTATATACATTTTGCATTTACTTTAAGAATGCTATATATTATAATTACATATACTCAACTGTGACTTTTTCAAACAAAATAATATTGTAATTTACTTGATATTCATCAATTTAATTATTTCAAAATGTTATACGTATTTGTATCTTCTTCTATATATTTTTATATATTTTTGTAGCTACTCTTTGATATATTCATTGTAAAACATGTACTCTCTCCGTTCCACAATATAAGATGTTTTGGAGAAATTTTGATGTTTCAAAATATAAGATGTTTTGACACTTTTAAGATACTTTAACTTTCTTGAAAACTGGTTAACTAATAACAGTTTACTACATTGTTTATAATTGGTTAATCTATACTTAATTTATATTATTTAATTATATTGACTTTTAAAAAGTAAGTTTTTTAATTCTTGTGCATTCAAGCAAAAAATCTTATATTATGGAACGGAGGGAGTATCAAATATATTAAATGAAGCATATTATAAATCAGTTTGTTATGGCAAATGTACATTATATTTTAGGGGTGGGCATTCGGGTACCTATTCAGGTTCGGTTTTGATCTATTCATGATTCAGGTTTTGGGGTTAAAGATTTTAGCCATATTTGGGTATTTATAAATTTTTGTTCGGATTCCATTTGGATCTTTGCACGTTGGGTTCAGGTTCGGATAACCTGTTTAAATTATTTTCAGAAATTTAAAATTCATTATATCAAAATCTATAAAAAAATAATATATTACACATAAATTTGAATAACATATGTCAAAATATCCAAATTTACCAAATAAATTAGTTTGACTTGAATACTTGGATAATAATCAATAGATATATCAAGTATTTTTTGGTGTTTGGAATATATATTTTAACTATTTTAACTATTTTAAATATTTACTTATGACTATTTGTGTATATTTATTTTGGATAGCCTAAAAATATCTTATATATATTGGATGTTTTTTATATATTAAATTTTAAAAGTATTTAATATATTTAGTTATATAAATCTATTTCAGATATATTCGGGTATCCAAATTACTTTGGTTCGATCGGGTTCGGTTTCGGTTTTTTAGATACCAAAATTTCAATTTCGTTCTGATATTTAATCAATTTTGATTCAGATTTGGTATTCGATTTTTGGGTCGGATTCGGTTCGGTTCTTCCAATTTGCTTTTTTTTTTGCTCAGTCCTAGTATATTAGGTGATTTTAAACCAAAAAGTGAAAAAACATATTAGGAGTTCACGGCAACAATAACTATATGATCTTTAACTAATAGATTCTATAGATTCCCTTAGATATGATAATTAACTCATTAGAATATTGCAAATTAATATTCCGTATTTTTAGGTTTAGTTGTCGAATATATATAATGATATATTAAGCCAAGAAAATATTGTTAAAGAATAAATGGGATATGACTTTCTAGGAAGGTCCATTTAAAAAAAAATCACACATGAATTGAAGTTGTGACTTCTATTTTAATAGAATAGATAAGAGATAGTGAGTGGGATAAAAAAATTTCATATAAACAATTTCCATTAAAAAATGTGGGGTTTCTGTTTCAGAAATTAGAGTAAAAATGAAATAAACGAAAACAACCTGAGCGCCAGGATTCAAAACTGGACGGGCAAAAGCCCACTTAAATTCTAGGCAAGCCCAATAACTACAACGACGCTTTCACAATCACGCACAAGCCTACATGTGATCGCTGTGACCAGAACCCTAAAATTACGGTGCTCTTTTGCAGTAGTAGAGCACAATTGTGTGTACACTCTCTCAGATATCAATTCAGATTGAAACCTCTTGCAGAAATGGCGGCAGCTTTAGCTTCCAGACTCACCAAAGGTAACAACTGTATTCATCTCTTACGCCTTTTTTTATAGAACAACTCGCTAATTCGATATTGGTTTTTATATTATTATTTTCTTTCGTAAAGTTAACTTCTTCCAAGAAAAACAAAATCTACACTTTTTACCATTTGATCTTCTGAGTTTGGTCGGTATAATAAAAAAAAAAAATCCGAATCTTTTAGAACATATGTTGTTTGAACATGTGTTGTTTGTCGGTTTCAAATTCCCATCTCTGAGAACTTATCACGAACTTAGAACATCAAAGAGTCGAACTTTTTGCTGAATATATTTGCGTGGCTCATGTTGTCTTGATCCACGATATGAGCAGGACGTTCATTGCTTGGAGGTCTTACCAATGCGTTCTCTGGTTTGATGAGTTCATCCAGTGGAATTATGAACGGAAGCATCCTTTCTCAGGTCAAATTAATTTTGCATATGAATAGAAAACCCGTGAATTGTGTGTCCTCTGATGATTGATTTCCAATGTGGCAGCATCAGCAGCAGCAACAAAGGACGTTCATTCAAATGGGAACGATTCTCAAAGTCGTGGATAACTCTGGCGGAAAGGAGGTGATGTGCATTCGATCGCTAAGGGGAAAGAAAGGAGCAAGACTTGGCGATATCGTCGTTGGTTCAGTGAAAGAGTCTGTACACAAAGAAGATGTAAAGAAAGGCAAACATGCCATACAGAAAGGCAAAGTGAAGAAAGGGAACGTCGTGTACGGTGTGGTTGTGCGTGCTGCGATGCAGAAAGGGCGTGTTGATGGAAGCCAAGTCAGGTTTGATGACAACGCCATCGTCGTTTTGGGCATTAAGGAGAAAAAGAAAGATGAAAGTGGTAAGGAGAAAAGGCAAAAGTATACGGGTGGTTTTCACCAACCGCTTGGTACCCGGGTGTTTGGTCCTGTCCCGCACGAGATGCGCCTCAAGAAACAGCTCAAGATCCTTTCTTTGGCTCAGCATCTTGTTTGAGACTCTCTCTATACACCACCTATTCTAATCATCTATCTATATTATCCATCCATCAGATAGACTGCTGTTTTAATTATTAAACTACTTGACATTTTTTTAGTCCCAAACTCTTAAGGTCTTTCTGGCAATTAGTTATCACTCTATTCCCTAGTTAAAAAGAAAACATTATGAAAATGGAGAGATAGACTTCTAGATGTTACAAGAACCACCCTATCTAAAGTCTAAATCCCATTATTTATGTTTTATAAATCAGTTAATATAGCAGCATCCCTTGTTAAACAGTTTGAAATCAATCAATATTACATTTTGGGCTCTACTTTTTGTGCAAGAGAACAAAAGACAATAATTGCTCTATACCAGGATGTATATACATAAAAGAATAAATTATACTAAAGTATTAAGGTTAATGTGACATAAGTTCCAGTAACATTTTCCTTTATACTTTCAAATTATACCTCTCTCGATTTTAACTTCATGTTCATCTGGTAAGATTTTTGTCTAATTCGTCCATATCCCATTGCATCTAATAATTCTTGTTCTTCTTTCCCTCTCAGTCAAAAAAAGGAAGACGCTTGCTCCAAATTCTCTTTGTTACTTCTCTACTTCTAAATCAATAACCTGACCAGTAAGAACAGTTGGACCAGATAATTGGATAGCCAAATGGGCTTATGAGATATTTAGTAATATTGAATGAGAAATGAGTTTTTGGGCAAAGTGAGCTTGTTTTTTTTACCACAAATGACACTAATGGAAGTTAAAAAGTCCACATTGGAAATTAGAGAACTTTTCAACTAGTACATAATACATATACACAAATAGTATTGAGTTCAAATGGTTAAGTTAAGACACTGTGTGTATTGGTAGAGAGATGGGGTTCGTCACGTCCGCGCCACTAGGGATGTGGGATGAAAATGTTCTATTGAACCAAATTACTCTGTGTTTCTTTGGCCAAAAGATCAGAACAAGTAAAAAAAAAAGAAAAAATTTTGTGGAGAAGTTTTTTCAACACTCCACTTCCGAGATTTTTACTAACGTACTTACATGCAACGTCTGTTACAAATAGGAATGTCAAACAGGTCGTCCCGTCCCGTCCCGTCCCGTACCGCGGCGGGCTCGTCGTCGAGCGGTACACAGAAGACCCGTCCCGCACAGGTTGCGGTACTGAAAACATGAAGCCCAGTCCCGTCCCGCCAGGCTTACAGTCCTTTGCGGGCCGTCCCGCGGGACTAATCTATCCTACGTGCAGCTTGCCTGCCTGAAGATGACCCATACTTGACACTGTCCATCAGCTTACCTACTTATTGTATGTACATAAGTTATGTTCATATGTACAATATTATATATCCATGTTCTTGACCCTAAGTCTATAAGTCAAAATTAAAGCAATTCCAAATCATAAGTCATCTCATAACAAAAGCAAGTAAAATAACTGAATCCAAATTTTATAAATAATAAGTTCAAAACCAATGCTTTAGTTTTCTGAATCAAAACATAAATAAAATCAAACACCAAATCAAAGCTGTTAATACCAAAAGAAGTTCAAAAAAAACAGAAACACAAAACACCAAAATCAAAAGAAACATATCACACTTCTTGAGCTTCAACTTCATCACCACCACCAACAGATTCTGGAGGTTTCTTTTCTTCACCATCGACTTCATCTTCTGCAAGTAATAATCATACTTGAAGTTAGTTAAAATTCTATTCATCACATAAAACCACTAAAATGGTTGTTAATGTTAAAAATTACCATTTGGATAAGACTCGTATCCCCTGATCCAATTCCTAGTGCATATCAAAGCTTGCACATTTTTTGGGAGTAGACGACTCCTATATTTGTTGAGGACTCGCGATCCAATACTGAAAGAGGACTCCGAAGCCACTGTTGTGATTGGAACACTCAGCAGATCACAAGCCATAGCAGCCAAATCACCATAGCGATGGGCATTATCTTTCCAAAAATCAAGAATGTCCAAGCTCTTAAAATTAGTAAACTCCAACGGTGGTTCATCAAGATATGCTTCTAGAGGTGTCTTCCCACTCACACCGCCACTGACTTTGCGAAATGCAAAGAAATCCTATAAAGTTTTTTTTTTTAAAAAAAATATGTAAGACTTCAAGTTTCGAAATTAATAAAAAGAAGGTTAAAAATAAAACAAACACTCACGGTGTAGTTCTCAAACAGTCCTGCGGGGCTGACTTCGTTGGTGGTGGAACCGTCTCGCTGCTCTGTAGAAGGTGAACTAGTCTTGGATTTTTGTCATAAGACTCGAGCGAATCTGAGCCTCTCACGCAGTTCTTCAACTTAACTTCCGTGTACTCATGTCAAGCTTCCTAGACAACAATCAACAATTGAAAGCTTAAATCGTGGATCAAAGACTGCTGCCATCGCGAAAAGACCACTGACATCATCCCAATATTTGTCAAATTTCTCCTTCATCGGTGGCACCATGTGTCTAACAACCTCATCGTCGCTGTCCTCATTATTTTGAAGCCAATCTTGGATCAACCAGACTTGATAAAAATACAAATTTGCTGTCCGGTAACTAGAACCAGACATCATCTTTGTGATCACAATAAGCGGCCGAGAAAAGTGGAAATAGCCTCTCTAGTCCATTCCTCAGCTGTGGGTGCCACTTTAAAACCTTTCTTGTCAAATGTCTCCAACTTCTCGAATGCTTTACGGTACTTGATTGCTCTTTCAAGCATATAGTGCGTCGAGTTCCATCTTGTTGCCACATCCATTATCGGGCCGCTGATCTTTTACACCCGCGGCAACCATTGCTTTTCGAACAAAACTTCCTCGATTCTGAAGATAAAACATACTTAACACTCTCCCTTACTTTGTGCAAAGCCTCCAATCACCTTTAACCCATCTTGCACTATCGGGTTAAGTATGTGAGCTGCACATCGACATGGAAAAACTCTCCTCCACAACAAGTCATCGGTCGACATCAGCTGCGATTTCACAATATCTTGCATCGAGTCATTACTCATAGCATTATCTAATGTGACTGAGAAGACTTTTTCTCAATTCCCCACTCTTTCGGTGTATCAAGGAGCTGAATCGCAACATTCATACCAGTGTGTGGTGGCGGTAGAGCACAAAAGCGTGATGATTTTGCTGTTCAACTTCCAGTTCGATCAATGTAATGTGCTGTCACACACATGTACCCTTCACGTTTTAATGAGGTCCACAAGTCAGGCGTCAAGGAGACTTCGACCAGGAAGACTCGCCAATTCTCTTTTCAAGATGTCTCTCACTTTCATACGGTCGATACACATCGATCTCGCCGTGTTTCGACAAATGAACTTCACGTCAGCATTCAAATACTTCCAAGTTTCGCGACTTTTGATACTCAGCGTGCGAATCACGGTAGATCATGCTGGACTATCGTCTTAGCTATCATCGCGAAGACGGTATGATCATATTTGCGAGATTGTAACTTCCCTTCAAAATTGATCTGCTGCTGATTTCTATTGTTCCTTTGATACACCTTACACCTCCAACGATGCCTTCTCAGCCCACTGGTTCCATGCGAATGGGAATGCCAAGCATACTCATTCCTGCAATGATTGCATACAGCTTTCATCGTCCCATTCGGTTTATGGACCACCTTGAAATCAACCCACACATCTGATGTTTGCCTATTATCCCTTTCGATTTCTTCTTCATCCAACTCTTCTTCCTCCAATGAATCATCAAAATCTGGTATCTCCTCGACCTTCTTCTTCTTCTTCTTCTGCGACCGAGAAGCTGATGGCTTCTTCTTCTGCGGCGTGGTAGCCTTGCCCTTGCCCTTTTGCGACTGAGTCAATGGCTTCCTTCTCCCTCCCCGAATCACTGATTTCACAGGTACATGCTTCTTCTTTCTACACGCCTGAGAGGACGAGCCTATGCCACCATCTATTGTGGACTGCAACATGGGTTTCCCCGTGGCTGTTCCAAAACTGCTCTTTCTGTGAGGATTGCTGGTTTGGGTTGGTGGAGTAACTTCTGAATCAGATTCATCAGTTTCATCATCAAGGCTGATGAGTTTTCTTTTGCTTCCACCACCTTCAATCCTCTGATCCACATTCTCTTCAGCCGCAGCAAGAGCAGCTAAGGTAGCTTGACTCGCGATGTCCAGTGTTTGTGGTGGAGAGTAGTCGGTATGCATCGTGAACTGCTCTTCTGAATCACTCCTTGATCCCATGGTCTCTCAACTCTCAAGTTTTCGTTAGTGTTTTTTTTTTGTTTCAACTTGACTTCGTGTGAACGTGAGTCGTGAGGCTAACTAAGCATATTAGGGTTTTTAAATCTTCCTTAAAGATAAAAATTTAATAATTTTAACTAATTTTAAACTTTCCTATATTATAGTAACAACTTTAAATAAATTTGCTTGAGGACAAGCACTTTAAAATCACGTTCTAAACAACTCAGTGTGATTTGAGAAGCAAAGCAACGTAAACAAGCAAAGCAACGTAAACACTAAACAGCAAGTGATCCGATAACCTATGCATAGCCATCTAAACAAGTTAATGTTCTATCATCTACGAAAGCAACCTAAACAAGTGAACGAGACAGTGTTCTATCATCTACGAAAGCAAAGATAGTGAACGAGTCTACAGAAGTCTAGGACGTTTAATAGCTTACTAACCTGAGGTCATTAAAGAACCTACATCGGACGAAGCTGGTAACTACTGGAGCAGCTGGTCTATGCACTCACTTGTATGTCCTTCCTTGTGATAAATCCAATACCTCAAGACAGAAAAAAAGAAGAAGACGTGTAAACAGTATGATCCACGTACACAATGCTAAGACAAGTAAGACAATACTAAACGGATAAATGAAGAGTTTCATACTTGTTCAATCAAGATGAAACAGTCTCCTTCCTTGTTCACCATCACTCCATCACCTCGAAACATACAAAACAAAAACATAAGACATATCAGAGCTACTCTAATATACTCAACAAGATACAAAACAAAACATCAACCTAACAGAGATAAGCTAACTACTCAACACAGACTAATCAGAGACTGAACACAAATACAGGCTGTATCGAGTTAATATAAGCAGAGAGAACACACATTCACATTACTATAGAAGATTTATTACATGGATAATCTTGTCTAGATCTAGTAGTGAGTTGAACGGACACATTCACAATTTATAACAAACCAAACCGAGACAGAGACATATCAGAGCTACTCTAATATACTCAACAAGATACAAAACAAAACTTCAACCTAACATAGAGAAGCTAACTACTCAACACAGACTAATCAGAGACTGAACACAAATACAGGCTGTATCGAGTTAATATAAGCAGAGAGAACACACATTCACATTACTATAGAAGATTTATTACATGGATAATCTTGTCTAGATCTAATAGTGAGTTCAACGGACACATTCACAATTTATAACAAACCAAACCGAGACAGAGACATAACACAACTAAAAAAATAGTAAAGTCTAAAGAGGAGAAATGGAAAAGAAGACGTACATGCAGCTCCGGTGGAAAATCAAAGCATAAAAGCTGTAAAAGAAATCCGCCTACAATTTTTTTTTGAAATAATTGGTTAGTTTCCACAATATAGATTGACAACAAAAACAAGAATCTCTCCTTACCTGTGACATGCATGGACCGCAGGAGAGCCGAGGAGCACCGTCGATGAAGAAACCATGGCCGGAGCTGGATCTTCTTCGCCGTCGGACAGTTACTTCGCAAACTTGTTGATATGTTTCTAAGAAGCTTCACCGGAGGAGATAGAAGGCCAAGGGTTGACAGGAAGCATCATCGGTGAAGAAACCATGGCCGGAGCTCCATTTCTTGTGGCGGCGACTCCTCTCTCACTCTCGATCTCCTTCTCTTTTTTTTTTTTCAGGCGGCAGTGAAATGAGGAGAGAAGAAGTTGCGGGACAGTAGGTTAACCCGCGGTCTCCTTCGGCCCATCCCGCAAAAAGCCCATCCCGCACAAGTCTCATACCGCCAGGCCCGCAACATTGCGGGATAACAATTCTTAGGCCCAAGCCCGCCCCGCCACAGGTTTAAACGGGTCTATCCCGCGGTCCAAGCCCAACTTTGACATTCCTAGTTACAAATATGTCAATTTCTTATCTCCTCTTAAAATAAGTTGTCTTTTTTTTTTGAAACTTGGTTTACTAGATAAATAAAGGGAAATGAAAAGATACAGAGCCAATTAAATGGCAGTGTTTAGAAAAGAAGGATAAAAGTCACGAAGAGCTCAACATGGCCCAATAAAACAATGAAAGTGCCCAATAGATTTTATCAAGTCGAAGGTCCAAAAAAAAGAAAGTAACGAACCAGAACGTCGAAACAGATTTCACTGGGAGTAGAGAGGTGGAGGGCCAATGGCAGGAGACGATGATTGACCGTGCGAGAGCAAATCAGGAATTCCAGATAAGTTGTCTCTCCTCATTCATTCGATATTTTTTACATCGAAATAAACAACATAAAATTCCTCTAAAGTAAGCAGTTAGTCGAGAGTGTTTCGTAAATTATCAGATCGTAAAAATTGTTCACGAATGACGCGTGAATGATCTATCATGGTTTTATCCTGAGAGTCTTATTAACTTATGTCCCATCACACTAACATAGCGTATTTAAGAATTTATGAAAGATATATCATATTTTTATTCCACGGTTTGTATATGTTTTTCTACAAACAAATTTAAAAGTGTCTTTCAATTCATATATTTTCTTTAAATTGGTTTTATACTTTTAATTTTAGATCCAATTTTTCAACTCTTACATAACTCTTGACTCCTTTTAGCTTATAGTTTGAAATATGTGTGTTTTAAGTGTTAGTAGCTTATTGAACAATAACTGATCTAGGAAGAGAAGCCAATCCAAAATCGAACTAATATTTATATGAAGTTTTTTAGTGCGCCAGGTTTTACTAAAGAAAGAAAACTAAACAAATTTCCGATCACTCAATCACAACCAAAAGAAATTGATCTACGCCAAATATAAAAGGTATGATGAAGGTCAGAATTCAGAAAAAAAAATATTAAGACTGAATTATTTTATTTAGCCAGTTTTTACAAAAGAAAAGAAAACTAAACAAAGTTCAATCACTCAGTCACAACCAAAAGAAATTGATCTACGTCGAAAACAAAATGTTCTGATCAAGATCAGAATGCAGAAAGAAGATATGTAGACTGTTTGTAAATGATTTTTTAGAGAGAGTTTTAGAAAATTATTTTATATTTTTGTTATTATATGGTTCTTTTTTATTGGTCTAGAAAATAAATTAGTAGTATAATACTAAAAAAATAATCAAATATTGTAATATACCGCTGGATCTAGATTACATCTATCTTCCAGATCTAACCGTCACCAGAAATTTAAAAGAAAAAAGAGAGAGAGAGAGAGAGAATAAAACTTAACAAAATGAGCAGCTGAGCAAAACATACAAACACATGGCACCAAAAAACGATAACCATTTCCCATCTTCAAAGCCATCCTCCCTCGCCACCGCTCCTCCTCCGCCGATCCCCAATGGATCAACAACAAACTCAAAACCCAATCCCATTCCGCCACGTCAGCCTATCCGTCAACAACTCTACTCCGACCACCCTAACCAGCCACAACGACGACGGTGGCAGCGGCCGAGCAACCGCCGGATCTGCTGCTGCTGCTGCTTCTGGTCGATCCTACTCCTCCTCATCACCATCCTCCTCGCTTCTCTACTCGCAATCGGACTCTACGTCGTCTACCAGCCCCGTCCGCCGTCGTTCACAGTCGCGTCGCTCCGAATCCACCGCTTCAATCTCACCGCATCCGCCGATTCCTCCGCCGCGCATCTCTCCTCCCTGTTCAACTTGACACTCATCACCAAAAACCCTAACTCTCAGTTCGTTTTGAGCTACGAGCCGTTTCTGGTCTCCGTCGTGACCGATCCGGATAAGATCTTCCTCGGGAACGGTACGGTTCCGGCTTTCTCGAGCGGGGAGAAGAATCTGACCTCGTTCAGAGGAGTCGTGGTGGCGTCCACGGTGGCTCGCGAGCTCGATTACGGGGACGGTTTGGGTTTGAAATCGGATTTGAAGCGGAGGAATGGATTACTGGATCTGAAGATACTGATGGACACGAAGGTGGAGATAAGAATGGGGAAATTGAAAAGCAAGAGAGTTGGGATTAGGGTCTCTTGCGGTGAGATTAGAGGGAGCTTGCCTAGAGGTAAAGCCGTTTCGATGGCTTCCACTGATAAATCCAAGTGTAAGGTTGATCTCAGGATCAAGATCTGGAATTGGACATTTTAAATTTTCATTTTCTTATACTTTCTATTTTTTTTTAGTATACAAAGTTTTACGGAGGAAAAAAATCTGAATTTTTTCGTTTGCTGTGTATTGTTGTTGTATACTTGAGAGTTGGGAGAGTTCTTCTGTTGTATTGTGGATGAAAGTTTCACAATTTGATGTAACGTTAAAGGTTCATTTTTTTTTTAATATATTGTATAATGAAATGAAACGTCATTCTTGGTTTCCCCCATCAGACATCAGTGCAGTTGTTTTTTCTTTCTTTCTTCTGCATTGTCTACTTCTTATCGTTATCAGATTCTGGAGCTAGCTAGCCGGCGACACAAATGAAGAAATCTATATATTTCACCAATTAATTAAATAAGTACTGTTTTTATTTTTTATTACAATTATTTTATTAGATGGTATTAATATTGTGAAAAAAACTGAATGATAATATTCTTAAAGATAATAATTTGCCTAGCATCTAATATGTAATATAAAACGCAAAATACATCATATTAATTAATAGAAATAATTTAAAGTTTATCAGTAAAATTAATTTAGTTGTTTAAAAGTTAACTATTTACAACAACAAAAATACAACTTGATATGGATGAGTGTTTTTTATTATTTATAAGACTCAGATTATTATTTTAATAATTTTATCTTATTAAAAATTCAATATATAAGTCAGTTTTAAGAGATAATTATACAGATGAAACTTTAAAAAAACATTCAAGGTTTTGCAAAACCAAAATCTATATCAAAAGCAAAAAGTAAGTTTTAAAAAATCAAAATCTAAAAAACAAAAACTAAAAACTAAATTTTAAAAACGAAAACTACTCAAATTCATTGACTTAATTCATTATAGGTATTAGAAATTGACTTGATTGTTCACATAATGAACATTAAACTAATCTTTAGAATATATTTTTTTGGTGAGAACTTTGAAAAAATTCGAAAATCTTATCTAATAAAATAGAATTCACACTTTTTCATGTGTGATTTTTTAATTTGGACCATACTTTAATTTTTTTATTAAATGTATTTTATTAAGACTAATAATATAGAAATCTTTGAACTACTTTAATCATAATTTTATTTTAAATATATATTTTTAAAAAATTCTAACAAATCTATTAACAAGATTTTAACAAGATCTTAATTTTCAAAAATTATACGTAAATATTTTCACTAATTTTGAAATTAGTTATGAAATATTATTATACATTAATATATTTTATAAAATAAAAATATAAATTCTATCCTATTTTATCTATTATATAATCATAATCAATCATGTTAAATTTATATATATTATTTTTTAAGTAATTATGTTCAAAATATAATTCGTAGGTAACACGGGTTAACATTAGCAAACTATATAATACATATATAAAAATTAACATGTATTTCATTAAAGCTAACAATATAAAATCTTTTCATTATAATATCTTTTCATTTTAAATATATATAAAAATATATTTATATATACATAATTTTTTAACAAATCTGTTGAAAACTATTTTAACAATATCTTAATTTTCAAAAATTTTATGTAAATATTTGAACTAATTTCGTAATTAGAAATGAACTATATTATGCATTAATATATATATTCAGTTATCATTTATAAAATTTAAACATGAACACTTTATCGTATTTTTATATATTTTATAATAATAATAATAATTCATGTTAAAAAATTATTATATCGAACTTAATCTGATAACATTATTTTGAATTGATAAATTTATATATTTTTTTCACAAATACAAAATATTTATGCCAAAAATATAATACGATAACATAACGACTTAATATTCGCAAACTATATAATACATGTATAAAAATTGACATATTTTAAACTTTTGTATATACAATAATATATTATCTAAAATGAATAAACATAAACAATATTGCTAATAGGAAATTCGGCGGGTCAGAATTGAGCATAAATGTAATACAAAATAATTTTTAATATGTTGTTTGGTGCATATATTAATTTTTTCAAGAAATAAATGCAATTACAATGAGATAAATTTATAATAAAAAATGACAAATGTATATGACAGTTTTAAACAATTAATTAATTAAAAATGTAAATTATAAAATTTGTATATTTGAAATAGTTATATAAATATTTAAATATATGAGTAACGTTAAAAATATATACCATTAATGATCTAAAATAAATATATATGTCTATAAAACTGAAAACAAACATCAATATCTAGTTACTAATTAATTTAGGATTCTTCGTGTCATACTTGGATTTTGTTGTCACACATGTTCTTATATTTCTTTTGAACATATGTTATTGCTTGAAAATATAGAATTGTTTTCTCCTATGCTTTCATTAATTTTATACATATCAGGTTATCTAGATAATATTTAACTAGGTAATTTTCCTCTGCTCATGCACGGGTATAAATATTAATAAAATATATAAACTATAATAATTGCCTGTTATTTATTTTTTAATTTTGAATTATTTTCTAATTTGTATGCATAATTTATATTAATAATACTATATTACTTTAGATACAGATATGATTTTAGATATATTATATTTAGTCGATTTTTTTGTTTTTACAGTTGATTTAGTTATCATTTGGGTACATTAGATTGTATCTATTTCTTTGAATTCAACTATAATATTTTTTATTTTAAATATATTAAAATTTTGATTTTTTTTGCATTTACGTTGGTTGTTGTCTTAGATATGTAAATATATTTGAGGAAAATTATGTATAACTTAAGATATATTGTGCTTAGAATGAAATCAAAATAAAATAGAGTGTCTTATTTCAAATAACGTAATTATTATAACGATAATATTATACAGTCTCATGCATATATATAAATTTTACAAAAGAGCTAAATTATAACAGTTGGTTAATATTTTATTTTCATCTGTTAATATGTTTTGATTCATCCTATGGTTTATTTATAAAATAAATTTTATTATAAAATTTTATATTTTTATTGTAATTAAATATGTGATTTAGATATAAGTTTGATTAGTCGAGTCACTCATGTTGTGAGTATATTGAGTTTTATATATTCTTTCAAATTCAAACTGAAGTATAATTATATTTATTATAATTAAGTAAAATCAAATTAATTTTATTTATTGTTTAAATGTGCATGTAGTTTCATAATATTTACCAAATTATATGTTGATCTCATTTAAAAAACATCAGAAAATAAAGAGATGATCAATAGGAAGTCACATACATAAATAACCAATACATTTTTGGAAGCTCATGAACACGTATCAGTATTTACAATAATTAAAATATTTTATAAATTCTAAATAATTTTATGCCTTAGATTTATTAAACAGTAAACTGAAATTTGTTTTAAATAATATTAAAATGAGAATTCAAATTTGCTTTTGTATTTTAATTATTTTCCTATTAAGTTCCACAAACATAAAAACAAATTTAAAAGCAAATTTAACATTATGAAAAATAATTATATAGTGTTATGTTATTTTAAAATTTTTAATTATTTGATCAAAAGATGTTTATTGTTAATTTTTTATTTTTAGTATCTCTTAAAAATAAGCAGTTTAGAAGAATTGTGTGATTATATTTTAAAAATCATATTATATAATTAAAATATAATTTATAGATTTTTTGCTGTAATTGAAAGATATTATAGTCAAATAAACATATGGAAAATAGGTAAAACATTTCAGTAATATTAATTATAAACTTATTTTAGTCAATTAAACATATATCAGTTAATGATAATTGTTTATTTTATGTAATCATCTAAGAAAATAGATAGATATGTAAAAAATATTTCTATTACTTTGAATATATATATATATATTTGTATTTTTAAAATTATGTTTTAAAAGAAATAATTTTCTAATATCAAAATTATCTGAATTTTATGAAATTACATTATATGCAAATATATATTTTCATCTAAGAAAATATAGATATAAAGAAATCTTTTATTACTGTTTATTTTATGTTTATTGAAAAATATTTTTAAATGGAATATTTCTATTTTGTGAACTTTCCTTTTTAATAAATCATATTGTATATACATATTTTTTTGTTTTTAAACTTTATAATATTTCCTTCTTTATTATATATGTTATTTGGAAAATTTCAAAGAGGAAACTAAATTAAAAAAATTCAATAATAATATGTAAATGTAATATTTGTCTTTCATTAAGGATAACACGGTTATAAGATAACGATGATCTCAACACTTTCCCCTAATTTTGGGAATATCATAAAGTAGAATCGTAATAGGAAAAGGTATCCTGATGACATAATAACCCTAGTTATATTAGAACTCTGTCCTATTCTCAGGAATAGCCTTCTGCTCTCTATATATATCAAACTCAGACAACTAAAGAAAACACAAGTATTCGCAACATATACATACATGGAGGAAGATGACCCAAAATCCTCCTGCGACATCAGTTCTGAATCCTGCCGTCTTTACTTTAAGGGTTTGATCAAGGAGGAAAGAACTACGGTGTTGACCGGATATGGGGTTGCCATCTGCGACAAAGACAACAAGCTGTTGTTCCAGATGAAGGGATCACTTCACAATCACAACTCGGCCATTACTGATCTGGAGGCTGAGCTTATGGCATTGAGGCGAGGACTAACTGAAGCTGTGCGTTTAGGGATCACTCATATCTCAGTCTACTGTGATTATCAAACAATTTTCGAATTGGTTAGTTTTTTTTGTTCTTTGGCCGTGGGAGGTGCACATGTCTTTACGTCAATATTGTAATATATTTATTTATTTATTTTCAATATTGTAATAAATGTTTCACGTTGAATGTCTTAGGTCATGGGGAGATCCGTGCTTGAGCAAGATAACATTGCCTTGCTAATGGATGATGTGCAACGCATAAGACAACAACTGGCATCTAGTATCCCTGTTCTGGTCACCGAAGATCAAACCAAGTTTGCTTATAAACTTGCAATGGAAACTGTAATTTCGGAAATCAGCATTACTATGCCTCCTGATCAGAAGATGACTTGCCCTATCTGCTTTGATGATGACTTGGAAGCTCATCAGATGTTTTCTGTTGCTCTATGTTGCCATCAGTTCTGCTTGGAGTGTGTGAAACGATATATAAACGTGGCACTGATGGAGGGAAGAGCATTTGGATGTCCTCATTTTAAATGCAAGTCTAAGCTTACACTTATAAGTTGTTCCAATCTTCTGACACCTAAACTAAGTGACATGTGGCAACAAAGGATCAATGAGGAAGCGATTCCCGTTGTGGATAGAGTTTACTGCCCAAATCCGAGGTGCTCGGCTTTAATGTCGGAAACTGAGCTCTCTAAATCTTCTGATGGATCGATGAAAAGTTGCATCAAATGCGATCAACCCTTTTGCATCAACTGCAAAGTTGCGTGGCATAGTAACTTGTCATGTGAAGATTACAAGAGATTGGGTCCGGATCCTACAGAAAATGATATAAAGCTCAAAGCACTAGCGAATCAGGAAATGTGGCGTCAATGTGGAAAATGCCAACACATGATCCAACGATCTTATGGATGCAACAATGTAGTTTGCAGGTATCATCATTGACTCTTATATGAATTGCGTTCTCTAGCTTTTTATTATACTTTTTTTTGGGAAATTTGGAATTCGAATATATCTTTATATATTTTTCGTGTAAATTAATTAACATGGTTAATGGATAGATGTGGGTATTCGTTTTGCTACCAATGTGGAGCTCAATGGACTGAAAGAGGTTGCCCTCATCTCGAAAGGGCAACTACGCTGCAGGCTTGTGTAGGTTTGACAGTTTATTTACTTGTATTTGCCATTTTAATACTCCCTCCGTTCTTTTTTGAATGACATTTTACTTGATGTTCACAGAAATCTAGACACAAAATAATTTTATTCTTTTAATTTGACCTATCGTAATAATGATATAGAGTAAAATTAATTAATACAGAAGGTTAGAAGAGGTATTATGTTAATCTCCTAAATATGTGTGAAATTTTCTAAAACGTCATTTAAATTAGAAATATAAGTTAAAAATTATTCAACAAATTACAGATAAACTATAAAATCTATAATATAATGAGAGAGTTACTTTCTCCTCAAGGAGACACGTGTGCAGTATTATGGGCCCCACATTAATTTTTTTTCCAACAAACGAATGTGTCTACGGTCTCTGTAACCTTTCACATTCAAAGCGATCATATCTACATTCATCTACAAAGATCTCTCATCTAAATGCAAGGTAAAAGCTTCTCAAATCATATCTAAGATATTGCCCAGCCAAATCCCTGATTTTTTTATCTCCCTCTTCCTCCTACGGGTGTGCTCTCTCTCTCTCTCTTGTTTCGGGTGGATCTTTAGCAGTGGTGATGGCGAAGCTGAGATAGTCGCAGGGATTATTAGTGGCGAGGAAATAGTAGAGGTTGATGCTGGTTCTGTTTACGATGTTCATGTTAACAATCTTTCTCTTGATGCTTTTGGCTTTTGGGGTTTTCTCTCTTCTGATTAATAACAGCGACGAATCTTCTCTGATGGATCTTTCTTATTTCCGATGGCCTGCGACTGAGAGGTTCCTGAACCCTTGATCTGTCTGAGATTATTTTGTTTGGTCGGAATAATGTTTTTGAGTCAGATTGTTTTCATTATTTTTCTAATCGTATTTTCAGAAGTGAGGAGGGACTTGGGAAGAGAGGAGATCAGTGGACTGAAATGCTCTCTTGGGAACCTATAGCTTTCGTCTACCACAACTTCTTGGTTTGTCTTCTTATTTCAAACGAAACTCTTACAATGAAATGTTTTAGCGTCTATTATGTCTGAACTGATGCATGTTTGAAACTAAAAGTCGAATCTTTGATTTATTAAATATGTATTGTTGATGTTGACCAGTCGAAGGAAGAATGTGAGTATTTAATCAGTCTAGCCATACCACAAAGCCAGACCGGGAAGAGCAAAGAGAGCAGGTTCGTTTTCCTTTCTACTCTCGATGGATCATGAATTGATGATGATGCTTCATGTATGAGAGAAGTAAAAAAGAAAGGCTTTTTTTGAATCCACGAGAATTGTGTATTGTTTCAGGGTGCGTACAAGCTCAGGGACTTTTGTTTTTCCTTGACACTTATTCTTATAATCACCTCTTGGTTCTTATATTGAATCTTGATTTTGTAGTCACCTGAATATAACATGAAGGTCAAACTCTCTCAGTTTTCCAAGTTCATGTATGTAAAATTACAGTGGAGTTCTTGATTCTCTCACCAAAGGTAATGTTTCTTTTTCTATTATTACACCATCGCTAAAACCTATTGCAACAGTTTCTGTATCAAATAGTCTGAGCGGACATAATAATTTGATTTATACTCTTTTGTATGTTCTTGAACACAATGAAGGTCTCAAATGTAGTTCTGGATGCTTTGTATGAGCAGAATGACAAGCCTTCCTCTGTTTTAGAGTAAGTTCTTGGACACCTACTTTGTTTCTAACCGGTATATATTAGTTTCTAAGAGAGTACCATAACTTACTGAGTTATAATCTTCTACACAGGTGATAGCTTTTATGAACTATATCCTAATATGAGTTAGGTCAAAGAGTATAATTTCATAATTTGTTTATGATCCCTTACTATTGTATCCTTCTTTGGTTTTGCTTTCAGTTTCATCCAGCAAAAGCTAGGAGCTCCTTCAGTTTCTGATTACAAGAAGCTTCAATCTGAGAAGTCTGATCTTCAAATAAAGTACAATGAGGTCTTTCCTAAACATCAAGGAACGTTGAGAGAGGTATCCCATCCTAACTTGAATATAAAAGTTTATCAGTAAACCATATATAGGTGATTAGCACATGATTACATGCTTATGTAGTTCCTCATCCATTCTTTTTTTGTTTTCTTCAGAATTTCTATATGATTGGTTGGAATGGTAATGGAGTGTATAGAGTACTAAAGATAGAGCGGCTTGATGCGTCGGAGCTTAACCTCAGTGAGGATTCCACTGCCTATACCAAAAAAGAATGCTACGAGCTGCTTAAACGGATACACACGAAGGAAGCAAGGCCACATGCGGCCTCAAACTTGTCACTCTCTGTTATGGCATCATTGGTTTGTGATCTTCTGTTTCAAGTTATTTACTGAAATGTACATTGTTTTACTTTTACAGCGTGTTCTCACAATTTTTTTTTCTTCCCATTTTTGTGGTCTCAGGATTAATTAAGTTGTTGGGACCATACTACATGCTGGTTATCACTGAGAGAAGAGAGATATGCAAAATTTGTGGTCACAGGGTGTATGATGTGTCCAAGAGTGAGATCATTTCTTTGCGAAATTCTAGCGTGCTTTGCAACATTGCAAACTCAAGAGACGTGAACAGGTGTTTTATATATCTTTTACTATATTTTGCCCTCTTTTGTTTGTCCCAAGCTTATGTTGAAGAAAGTTTCTGTTTTTCTTTTCTGTTTGGTGAAAAGAGAGTGAGTACGTGTGTTCATTTATTATACCCTTCCACCTTTTTATGAACTGAAGTCATTTAACCATTGTGTTTCTTTATCTGGTGTTGATAAACAGGCACAAGAGGCTCCTGTGGATGGTGGACCTTACAAAAGACTTTTTTATGATCCGTAGTCTCCAGAAGAATATATGTGACCATGAGAGTGGTGGTGCTCTCTATAAGAAATTTTTTTGTGTGGAACGAGTTCTTGACTCGGAGAATTCGAAATTATCTATAGAATACCATGTGGACTGTAGCATTGGTGTATGGTTGCTTTAAGCAGGTAATCGTATGTTTTTCTACCCCTCACTACCAAAGAGATGAAAGTTTTCCCTGAATCAAATGCATATTCCTTTTCTTTTCTCACAGCAGTAGTTTGTTATCTGTGTACCATTTTCTTGCGGTCTACAATATTGCTTCCCTACATCATGTTTTGTCTTGCACCAAAAGCTTTGCAAAAGAAGCATTGTAGTTTTTTATACAAAGTAACATGCCCAAAGAGAAGAAACCATGAGCTTCGCCTCTAAATCCTACATACAAAATAACTTGCCTCAAAGAGAAGAAACCATGAGCTTCGCCTCTAAATCCTACATACAAAATAACTTGCCTCAAAGAGAAGAAACCATGAGCTTCGCCTCTAAATCCTACATACAAAATAACTTGCCTCAAAGAGAAGAAACCATGAGCTTCGCCTCTAAATCCTACATACAAAATAACTTGCCTCAAAGAGAAGAAACCATGAGCTTCGCCTCTAAATCCTACATACAAAATAACTTGCCTCAAAGAGAAGAGACCACACATACCAAAAAATGATAATGCTAACAACTATAATACCTGCAGATACCCAAAGTAGAGAAGGGAAATGTGGAGAGCCATACTCCTATCAAAGAAGTCAATCCGAAAACAACCAAGTAAGAATGGAGATATCCCACCAGGGAATTGCTCTCTACTCCTCTGTCTTAAACCCTTTGTGTATGAAAAAAAAAACAAATTCACCTACTCTCTTCAACTTTAAAATGGCTTCCAATCAATCTTACGGACTTTTGGCAACTTCTGTTTACGTAGGATCCACAGCCTGCTCTTTAGGGGAGAAGTCACGGTCTAATAAACAGACATCTAATGGTTTGGGAAAAAAAAAAAAAAGGGACCAGAGGTCCAAACAGGATACCACTACTCACTATATGATGTCAACTAGGTCGAGTGAAACTCCCACCAAACTACACAGAGCAGCAACAACATACAAAAAAATACACAACGCATCGACAATGTACCTAGCCCCACGCTTGCGCGGGGAATATACCCCTAGTATCATTAGTTACACAGTTTTTATAAAACATCATTTATTTTTTAATCGAAAACTCAATTAAACATCGTTTATTTTGAAACGAAGGAAGTAAAAATTTATTACGGCTAAAACACTAAAGTTAAATTAAATTTAAAAGAATCGGATATCCAAGCTCCAGTTAATATTTTTTTGAATGTGTCAATTAAAAAATTTGCGTACTTAACACCTAAGTACTATGTCTGAACCAGATTCCCGAGCTCTAGTTGACCTTGGTGTTGTCATGTCTGATATATTTCCATGTGTCACGTGCACTGAAAGTATCTATTATTATAAAACCCAGTTCTTTTTACCTAAGCTATGCCACTTCGCCCTCCAGCGCAACAATTCGGACTTCCTCCTGCTGACACGTGTCCAATAAATAAAACAGAGCGTATCATCCCTTGGCTATCTTCCAGTCTTCCATTTGGGCCCAGCGACCACCTAACTAAGCGCGAACCCTAAGCCGAGTTGATGAACGCGTTTATGTTCTTCGTTGCTCTTTGTTCGGTGGAGGTGGTGACGATCGAGTATCACGGACTCTGCAAACCACCGTTACAACGCTTCCCTTACATATTCAGACCAAGACATAAATTTTCTTAATTATGGTTTCTAATTAAGTCCTCCCACTATTTGTTCTTCAGTTCATCTTCCCCACCTTCTATTACTTTGATTCTCTATATATATATAGATCGAGAACAAGCCTCCCCCACATCTCATATCTTCTTAGAACAGACCCAGTTCTCGCTATATGTGTGGTCTGACATACACTAAGTTTCTATGGCTCCTCAACCATTCCAGTTTCAAAATTGTCCCGAAAATCTAGCAAAGAAGAAAGAGACAAACACAATGGCGGCGACGAGGGTTTAGACATCTTAACGAGGAGCAGATTTTTTTTCCCTTCGAAGATAGAGTCTGGATACGAGTAGGAGCTTTCAAGGAGAACGTTCGGCCTCTGAAGAGAGGACGCAATGTTTGTCTTCTTAATCACGCTCTCAATATCCAGAGGTAAAGCTTTCGGCTTCCACATCTATGCTCTTTGGGTTTCAGTCTACTCAGTCTAATTTTGCGTAGATTTCTGAAAATTAGGAAGTTAATAGAGGATATTGATGAGTACGGTCGTGGTGAATATCTCTTTCCCTGGATCTAGTGAGTTCATCTTTCAATAACTTGTTGACAAGTACGAGATTTTGGGTTCTTGAAAACTACAGCTTTTTGGAAATGGATTAGTACATTTTTAACTGTTTGTAGCTGTATCAAATTCCAGAATCTAACTGTTTGTTTTGACTTGGTGTCGTTGTGTGCAGGCACAACAGAGCAAAAATTATGTGTGATCTGGCGTGGAGAGCAGGATGTAAACTTCTTTTTTTTTTGAATGAGAATGTAAACTTCTCAACCTTCCACCTGATATCTAAGAGAAGCTCCCCCCACCCCCCAGAAAGACTACTTCAAGAACCATTTGGTAGCTCTAAGCATAAGTTTGGGGCCTGTTGCTGGTATACTAATGCTTACTCCTGCAGGATCTGCACATTTTTATTTTTTTTATTTATTGCAGGAGAACTACAGTAACCTTGAAGAAGATGCTAGAGACGGCATTTCCTGTATTAGACGTTATTCTCAAAAACTACCCACCACCAGCACTGGAAAGCCTTCTACCTAAGGTTGCGCCAGTTGCTCAGATGGGAATAACTGTTCTTATAGTGGGAGGTGAGCATATATTTCCCATGATCAGAATTTTCGAACATCCTGCATGGTATTATTCTTTGCGGGCAAATAGGTTCGGGTCCATGGCTTCACATTGCTTCTAGGTAACTTCCTGAAGTCATATCTGTAAAGTTAAGGGGACACTGAAGTTATATCATGGGATTTGGTCAATTCTCTTTCAGCATGTATGGTCATGAAGACGGATTGCCGTATCGGATCAGAGAATAAAAAGTACCGACATGTCGGTATTCCGAATAAGAACTATATTAACACAATTGGGCCTGGGTTGTATAGGACTCTAAAGAATACATATCCATGTATAGCATAAAGCTGAGAACTTAGATTTTTGAATGTCATCGATTGTGCTCCTCAGGCTAAGATTTCTCAACGGTTTATCTCAGTTACATGTTAATTTATTTACTTTTTAATCTGAGACAGAACATGCTTCCACGCTGTTTGATTGGTTGTTGCATGTGTAGTGGTTGTGATGAATGGTTAAGATTAGAGTGAGCTTGGTTGGTATTGTGTGTCATAAAATGTTTTGATTTTTCCTGACGAAAAGCTACACATAAAGGCCAATAGATTTGATAAAAAAAAGGGCCAATAGATTTGAAAAATGGGTGTAAATCAGAAAGTTGTAAAATCTCAGTAATCACAGACATATTATTTTAGTTGGTCAAGTAGTATCGGAAAGTTGAAGTACAATATCAAAGCCATAGCTTGCGTAACTTTTAAATAGGACTAGAGTCTTTCTTGCGCTACACGCGGACAATATTCTATGATTTATTTTTTAATTAGAATATCAGTATATGACTTACTTTTATTTTTATGTTGTACTGAATATATTGTGTTTTAATATTTGTCATGTTATAATATTTTCTAAGGAAAAACTATTATCATTTAATGGAAATGTAGTATATACACTATGTACAAAATTGGCTAATGTTAAATAATATGCTTGTTTGAATTATACTTTTTTCATTTGTTTACAAATGCTTTTTTGGTTTAATAAACTGTCATTTACTTTTTGAAATTAAGATGTTGTGATACAAAAAAAAACTTGGTTTTGTTTAAAATATATTGTTGGCTTAGAGGTAGAAGATTACAACATATGAATAAAAGAAATACTACATATTTTGCTTAATGCTTCATTTATATCACATCTCTTCTCTTTTTTGATGATTTTGACAAACATTTATTTATTATCATTAGGGATCGAGGTGTGAGTTTGTTTTCAGTGATATTAATATTAATTATAGGAAAACAAAATTTTAATAAATATTTTTGTTTTATTTTTACTAATCATGTAATCTAATAACTACTCCCTCTGTTTTTATTTAACCGACGTTTCAAAGGATTTCACACTAATTAAGGGGACTAATCTATTGTCTATTATGTCCTTACTTACCATTATTTTAATAAGCAAGTACTCTCGATCATAAGAGCACGTTTAACGGTGTATCTTACCACCATATCTTAGATTAAATAGGGTTAAAAAATTAAAACAAAAAAGAGACACAAAACACGTCTCCTAATTAAGAGAAGAAAGTCACGGCTCTAAGTGGCACGTGTCACACACACACACACTTCCTTCTCGTCACATTCTTCTTCTTCTCTTCCTCGTCTTAACCATTCTCTCCACTGTCTTTATAAAGCACAAGCACCATCAATTCTACTCAATTGCCACATTGTGTTAAAAAAAAATTCTATATCTTAAAAAATCTTCATCTCTTCCATAAAAACAATCCTATATCTTAAAAAATCTCAAACCATTTTCATTTTTAAAAATTTATATGCTGTTACTAAGACTCTAAAACCATTTTCATCTCTTTTTCAGTTTTAGAAAATATCATCTCATGGCATCTTCATCTCAAAATATTTACAATGATTCATTTGATGAAATTTGGATGTGATCAAGACAACAACTGAGTTTTGATGTTTTTTTTAAAATTATTATTGTTTATTTTAGTAATTTTTGTTTTAATGTTTTTATTTTAAAATCTGTGTTTAAAATATTGTGTTTGATTTTGTTTTATGTAATAAATAAATTTAATCTTTGTTTAAAATTTTATGTTTAAAAATAAGTTTCATATTTTTTTATTGCTAAGAACCTTAATTAAGAAACTACCAATAAACCGTTATTATTAAGTGTCTCTTAACAAAGTTCCTAATTTCACTTTTTAGATTTAAAAAATCACTTTTAACGGCTAAGAGACTTTAAGTGGGTTTTGTTGATAAACATGCTCTAACTATAAATGCAAGGATAGGTAAGTCAAAAATCACTATTTTCTACATAAAAGTTTGGAAACATCAAATAATCTGACACAAAGCAAAAACTCTAAAACATCAATTATAAAAAACAGAGGGAGTATAATATGACGTTGGAAAGAGTTCGAATTTTTTTAAAAATTACAACTATTAGTACATGAACCAAACATAACTGCTCAGAAAACTAATTTAATAATTTTTTATAAAGTCTACATGCGTTGTTGAGCAACTGAAAATTTCATTTAAATGAGAATTAGAGAGTAGTTGGGTTTCTTGCAAGATGGGTAGAAAAGTATACATGTATATATAGTCAAATTCAATGAAGACTACCTTGATTTTTATATTAACCATAATTTTATGGTATCTAATTTTATATACTTTATTAAAATATAATTTGCATCTTAGAATTATAATTGTTCTTTATTAAAATTTAATTTTACTTTATTCACTTATAATCGTATTTGTTCCATTGATAATATTGCTTGATAATTTATATTTTTTTTGTTTCTCCTCCAAACAATATCATGTCAAGTTATTTTTTACATTTTTAACATAACGATTTCTACTAATTTTCATATTTTGTGAAATATGTAACTATACCTATTGTAAAATAAAACGTGTAGGTATAAATTTTTGATGTTAGTTTTCTAAATATCATATATAGACATTAATATTAATATTCCTCCTTTGTTATTTTATCTTTCTATATTGATTTACATTTTATTTTTACATACATTATTTTCAAAATAAATTTTGCCTTGATTGCATTTGTTAAAAGAAATATTTATCTTCTTTGTTAGATAAGATTTTAAGTTTATTTTTGTTCATTTTTGTTGCTTTTCAAATATTTAGTTGTATATCAAGTTAATCTTTTATAAATTGTCCCCTTTGTTCTTTTACCTTAGATATTGAGTTTCATTTTTATTTTGAAATAATATTTTTTAATCTTAATAATTTTGAGATATTAGATAAAGATGATGATCTAACTTTTTTTGGTGTTTTCGAAATTCTATATGAGCATTTTCAGTAGTTTAGATTTCTTTTCATAATCTTATGTGTCGTTCATATACTCTTGATTCTTTGAAAATCTTATGAGATCACGTCAGGCGGAGGTATAATGTTCAATGTGAACTGATAGGTTTCTGATGCCCATGAATTTTTCCACGAAAATAGTTGTCTTTTTTGTGTGAAAACCAAAGAAAAACATATCAATTTGAATTCCTTCTCTTGTAGAGGAAGATTTGGGCATGTTAAAAAACAATTATGTGTTAATGCTACATTTTGATAAAATACGTTAAAGTAATTAGCAACAAATCAAAGGTTGTTGCATCTTCACCTACATAACCTTGTAACAATTGAGGCTAGCTTCGACTTTAAGTCTCCTTAACGCCTTGCCACGGGAATCACGGCACCTCCATATCTCCCTTTTTCTTGTATGTGTTTCCTGCAAGAGCAGAACAGACTTTCCAAAACTTACGCTCGCGCTTATCATGTGATCAGTTACTTAGTGGAATCGTGTACAATACGTTGTCTAAGACACATGCCTGCTTCCAATGCTCAACGTTCAAGATCTCACTGGAGCAAGAAGCATCCTTTTGAGGATCAGTTTTAAAACCCCTTTTATGCAATATGCACAAGCAGAGGTTGACTGCGTCCAGGTTCATAGATATCGCCAGGTCGAATTACTTGAGTCTATATCCGACCTTGAAGATTTTTGTACTTAATTGCTCTGCTTCATGCCTGTTTCATTTAAAAGAAGACTTGTAATTTTTTCTTTCAGACTTACTCTGTTTCCTTGTAATAGCCATTTTTAAAAGGTATCTTAAAATGAAAGGTTATGAAAAATAAAAAAAAAATTACTTGAGTCTATATCTGAAGATTACGACCAAAGCTCAACCATCCTTCCTCTGCAGGTATGCTCAGTTTGGCTTGGAAGTTGACTGCAATGGAACATCCTTAGATTCACCACCTTACTATAACCAAAAGAGATGAAATTTGGGAAAACATATAAAAACTCACTCTTCATTGAGTCAAGCACCACCATAAACTCCATTCACACCTGCAATATAAACTATAATGTACCACAACATCCTTTACAAATAAACACAAAGAAACTGATTGACCAGAAGAAGAAGAAAATGCATGCTGCAGTCAAAAATGAAAGCAAAAAACATTGATGGACTAAGGAAAGGAAATGAGAAAATACTTATTGATGAGAGATAAGAAATCCATCGAAGAGTTCCGGTCCAAAAATTTACTTCTGGTGCTCTATATGACCTCGACTGGACATAGGAGAATATGTAATCTGTCTCGAAACAGCTGCAACCAATTCACATCTGCTGTAGCTTTTGACCAATATGTTCTGAGGTTTAAAATCACAATTTATAAGCCCAAGGCCATGTAAAATTGCTTCAAGGCATTGAATAGTGATTGACTGTACAAAACATCCAAAAGAGATTAGGAATCGGCTAGTTCTGTACATACGCTAAATGGTATTGATGAAGCGGACTAACCTGCAATCTTGGCATTGTGTAATAAACTTCACCACCTGATTCTCTGTGAATTTGTGGAATTCGTATAGATTGGCCTTAAGATGTTCTCATACACATAGCAAATGCTCCTGCAAAATACAAGCCCAGTAAACCATTAATTATTTCAAACCAATGGCAAAGAAAGATGCTAATCCAGAGATTAGTGTACAGCTTGCATAGCTTATAAGATCAACAATAAAGCAAAACATTATGAAAGGAATTACACAATTGTAAGCATATTTCTTAGTTCATGGTAATCAAATCTAGAGAAAGCTTTAGTGATTCTAAAGAAAAGTAGATGATTCAATGAGTGGGAAACTTAACCATTGCTAGCATAAAATTCCTTTTTTTTGCTGGCATATTCCAAAGAAAAATGAAACTGCGCAACAGAGACGTGATGACTTACCTTCTTTTCCTCTTTAAATTTGGTTCTGAAAAGATATCAAAGAAAACAATAAGAAAACAGCACTCAGCTAAAAAATATAAAACTACGATGTAGAATAATAATTTTAAAACTGTGAACTTAAGCACAAACAATATAGATAGCTCAATTCTATAACCGGAATAGTTTAAAGGCAAACCTTGATTAGCCTGTTTAGAATACAATGGAATGAAAGTTGTGAAAGTTAATGAATCTCCCTTGAGGAGTGTCATTCTATTCACAAGGCATATAAAGCCTGACTTGTTACACAAATATCGTAACTACAAAATATTCACAAAAGATTACATCTTATCTATAAAGAGAATATTCTAAATTCTAACACCCTCCCCCCGCAGTCACATCGTGGTTTGTTTGAACGGTGAGGCTGGTTCTGAAATCGTTGAATAAGCTCGACGGTAGGCCTTTTGTGAAAATGTCTGCGTACTGTAAAGAGGATGGGACGAATAGAACTTTTAAGTGCCACTTTCTCTCTGACAAAATGAATGTCAATCTCAATGTGATTTGTCCGTTGATGCCGTACTGGATTATGCGCGAGATAGACAGAGCTTATGTTGTCACAGTAGACAATGGAAGCTCTTGTGATGGGATTGCCGAGTTCAAGGAGAAGATTGCGTATCCAAGTTAACTCAGCAACAGCATTGGCAACACCTTTGTATTCAGCTTCGGCACTTGACCGAGATACTGATGTTTGCCTTTTTGAAGACCAAGACACTAGATTGGAACCCAAGAACACACAATATCCTGATGTAGACCGTCTTGAATCAGGGCAACCGGCCCAGTCTGCATCAGAGTAAGCAACCAACTGATTGATAGGACCTTTGAGTAGTTGCAGACCCATCGACTTGGTGCCTTGAAGATAGCGTATTATGCGCTTTAGAGCATGAAGATGTGGCACCCTGGGATCGTGCATATAGAGACATATCTGGTGGACAGCGTAAGCAATATCAGGACGAGTGAACGTTAGGTACTGGAGAGCTCCTGTAAGTTTGCGATACTGAGTAGGGTCAGTAATTCGATCACCCTTGTCAGCTTCTAATTTTGAATTCAAGTCGACCGGAGTAGCTATTGGTTTGCAGTCTTGCATTCCTGCTCTTTTGATGATGTCAGATGTATAAGCTTGTTGACTCAAGAAGATGCCATCGTGGATGAACTCAGCCTTGACCCCAAGAAAGAAGTGTAACTTTCCAGAATCAGACATGGGAAACTCTGTTTGAAGCTTCGTGATTATTTGCTTGAGAAACTGATAGTCTGATGCTGTAAGCAGAATGTCATCTACATAAAGGAGAAGGTAAGCTCGCTTCGATCCTTTGTTGAAGATGAAAAGAGAAGCATCACTCTTGCTGCAGGTGAATCCCATGTTGGTGACAAAGGTTGCAAAATGAGAGTTCCATGCCCGGGGAGCTTGTTTTAAACCATAAATTGCCTTGTTGGGTTTGCAAACATAATCTGGATGTATCTTGTCAGTGTATCCAAGACCGTCCTTTTTGTGCCAAGCTGCGTCATCAGCATCAGTAGGAAGAGACGTACCGTCAATATGTCCGGAGAGATCAAAAGTGAGACAGTGCGTGCTGAAAAATTCACGCCATGCATCATAGTTATGGTCATCCAAATCAAGGATGAGACGGATGTGAGATTTGATGTTAGTCACACCAAACGCCCGATCAAGGTGGGTTTGAGGAACAGCCATGGAGAAGAGAAGAGAAAGGGGAGGAGGGATGGCGTAGAAAAGAAGAAAAAGAAAGAGATCTGAGATGAGAGCACCTAATGCTCTGATACCATGAAAGTTAATGAATCTCCCTTGAAGAGTGTCGTTCTATTCACAAGGCATATGAAGCCTGAGTTGTTACACAAATATCGTAACTACAAAATATTCACAAAAGAATACATCTTATCTATAAAGAGAATATTCTAAATTCTAACAAGTTGGAGATTAGAATTTATACATGTTCATCGATGAGCAGGAGCTCTATCCCAATAAGGGCCCCAGCTTTGGCTATGTTTCTAGCCTCCCAAAAGTGGATTACCCGAAATCGGAGCTGTGACTTAGATGGTTCTGGTGAGACATCGCTGAAATACATGGCGACATGAGCTTTTTCGGTGGTAAGCTGAGACTTTGCGGCAGATTTCATTGCCATGGATGAAGTTTTTGCAGAGTAGGTTTTTTGATTTAGGATGGATTTAGGTTTAGAGATAGAACTTTATATAAGAGAAGTATCAAAGGGAGATGTAGCAAACATTGAAGAATACCTTTAACAGCGTCATTGATTGAGAAGGTAAGGGGGAAAGAGCGGACGTTGGAGAAGATGAAGTGGAAGAGTCGAGGGGAGGGGAAGAGACTATCGAGTATCGATGGCGGAAGACGCAGATTTGTCCGTATGTTAAGTTGGGCTAAATGATAATCTGAATAGAGCCCAAAATAAATCACAATATAGCCCATACGAAAGCCATTATGACGTGTCAAAAAAAAGTGCTCTGATTGGTGGATTTTCCAGGGTGACGTGGACAACTTAAAAAGCATTCCATAATCCTTTTTAATATAGTATATATATATAGATATCACCATTTTATTCTTATATATGTGTCCTCCATCCTACATGTTCAAATTTAAAAGTTAACATGTACAACGAACTACATTGATATGTAACTTCAAAAACGAAGTAATATTTAAACAATAAGATAATAGAAGTATCGAGCTAGAAAAAAGGAAATTCTTTAAACTACATAAACACAAAGCTCTCAAATTTCTTTAAAAACAAGTTATAATAACTATATATGTTTGATCAAAAAATAAAAATAAATAAACAATAATTGTATTTAAATTAAACAGAACCAAAATAGAAAAGGTGGTTTGGATTTAGTAATACTAAATATACCGAATGAATGTTACTTTTAAAAAACTGTGGTATATAGATATGGTTTGGTTTATAAACTGATCAAACCGAGTAAACCGAGTAAACCAGTCAATTAAAATATTGTAGTACAATTATATGTAACTTATACAATATAATTAATAATATATACAATTTATATAATTTATTTATTGATATAAGCTTCATACTTAAAATGTTGGTTTTATTAATTTAATATTTTATTTGAAATTATTTTTAAAAAAATTTAGTAAAACAATACAAAAATTTTAACTTTTTTGAAAATATGTGTGCTAATATTTAGTTATTTAATAATATTATGAATTAATAATTTTCTTATTTTATTATATAAAAACTATTATTATTATTATTAATTTAATATATTTACTAATTATTTTAAAATATTATAAATAGTCTTTTCAAAATCTTAAATGTCTCCGTGTTATATTAAAGCCGATATCTAATCAGATAAAGTAAAATTCATAAAAGATATATAAAAGATATATATTTATGGTTTTTGGTTTAAAACCAAACAAACTAAAGACTGAAGGTATATAAACCGAACCAAACCAAAGTAAATATGATTTTAATATGGAAGCTATTTTTTATAAACTGAAATACCGAAAAGCCAAAAAGACAAACCAAAACTGAACCGATATACAGATTGAACACCTCTAACTTTACATAATATAAGTAACCATTGTTGTGATAAAGAGCATTTTACGTATTTTAAAAGAAAAATTTAGAAACAAAAAGACCAACTACTCTAAAGACTATTTTTTGGCTTTCGTATTAACAAAATCCTCAACTTAATAGCCAAACCATTCTTAGAAATTACAATAATAACAAGACCCATAACCCATTATTCGTAGACTCGATAACTGAATTCTATATTAATCCTAAGAATTGTGATTCCTACTAAAATGGAATCTAAAAAAACACAAAAAATTATGTCCAAAACAATTAAAAAAATAAAAAGAACCAAAGAAAATGCAATTTTCCTAAAAACACAGACAATAAAATGTAATTCTATAGCAGTTTGTTGTATAATACCTAGACAATTATAATTTACAAAATATACGTCGATACATTACACGTAAAGCATATCCCGCGCGTAGCGCGGACCGACCCTAGTTTTTTTTATATAGACATCCCTCTTACCCCTTGTTCAAAAAATTGGCCGCCTAACTGATTCCACGTCCGATTAATCGTGAAGCGGAGTGAGACCATGGCGAAATGGTCCAATTCGATTGTGTTCCTCGCTTGCCCGTGTAATGAACGTAGATTTCGTGTAATGGACGTAGATTCTGTAGACTTAATAACTCGTCCGCGTAATAACTAAATCCGCGTAGCCTAACTTTTGTAATTCCTCAATGAAAACCCATTCATTCTAAGTCCAACTAAATTATTAATTCATTTTCTCTAGAGACAACACCAATGATGTGTATTGGATGTGAACTAAGGAGATACATAAGTACAAAAAATTACTCTCCGCGTATTCCCCGACTTTCTCCGCTTTTCGATAAATCGCTAGTCCTGTATGTGCCGTATGTGTAGTGCCTAGCGAGTTTCCGAACAAGGCTCTTACCCTTCCAAATGAAAAACATCCTGTGTTCACATCTCTTTCCTTCAGATTGTGTAAATGCATGCAACTCTATCTCAAACAAAATTTTCCAACTCTCAAGGTTCTACAATGGTGGCAATTTTTTCCATTCGGGGATGGATAATCCCCATGAGGCATATGTATTATAAGCAAGATAGAATATGGATCATTAGCCACATAGAATAGCACGTTCTTAGTCTCATCCGCACCGACTTTCTTTATAAGCGGTTGAGAGTTGTCTCTGAGTATCTAACAGGTAGTAAGTAGCTCATGTAATCGGAGAAATTCTCAGAAAAAAAAAGAAAGCCTCTCTGCTTCAACTCTTAGTTCTTCCTTATCAGTGGTAGTACTTCCATTGGGACGAGTAATCTCCCTAATAGAAGAACTTTAACATTATTTGTTAACAGTGACCTATCTTAGAATTTTTGATATGATAGCCAAAATCTAACTATCTTCCTCTTTTACCCGAATAAAGTTTTCCAACCCTTTGTTTATACCGTTGTAGTTGTTTCCTCTGATAAGACTTGTAGAGCACTCTCCCTCTCAGAATTAGACACCTTTCTCTAAACCCCCCTTTTATGTCTGAACCAAACCTGTCTGAAACACCTCTGTCCGAGCCATTTTTGTTTGGATCACCTCCGTCTCTCTGACTTAACCATCTCTGTCCTGAACTTGACAGATGTCAAATACATCCACCTTCACTATATTATCTCCCAAATGACATCTTATTCACAACCTCCCAATGGTCAATGGATCCTTCATCCTTGCAACAACCCCCGAATGGTCATCCAACATTACCTCGTTTCAAAAATGTGGTACGCTCTTGGCTTATGAACTTCATAACGAAAGCATTTGCTCAAATGTACTGAACAGAATGAATGAAGAACACTAACATCGAACTATAGCTGTATGCCCTGTATATAAACTAATCCAAGCTAGCTCTGCTTTCCTTATACCATAAATACTTGCAAGGACAGGCCTTGAACAAGAAGCAGCGAGGGATAACAAAGGAGATTACTTCTTACTTTGTTTCAGCAAACACAAGTTATTGAGAACAGAACAATCAACAGAGTTTCAGCAAACACAAGTCTTACAGAAGCATGTTCTTTAGAGTTATGCTGCAACCTGAAACTGTACGAGCCAAACTTCTGAGAAGCATCCCACAAGATTCCAAGTACATTAAGACGAACGATAGAGAAAACACAAAAACCATTTTGTAGCGAGATTCCGAGTGAGATGAAGGCATTTGTAAGAAGTATAAAAACTGAATATTCTTAATCTCTCTCTCACCACTGATTCTAAAATACTCTCAAAACAAAGAGTTTATTCCCAATTAAATTACCCCCAGCATACACATACACGAGGCTCCTTTATTATTTTTAAGACCCTACAGGAGCCATGTCTTTACCTTTGGTCGCGGCCGTTGCAGCTGCGGCGGCGGCAGAAGCTGCAGCAGCAGCCGCAGCTGCTGCTGATGATGCAGCAGGGCTAGGAGTTGAAGGAGGAACAGGCTGGCTCTGCTGTGCAACTACTTCCTGACGCTTTTTCATCTGAGGAGAGTTGAGATCAGCGAGCAACTCCTTAATCTGCTTCCCAGACATAGTTTCCTTCTGAAGCAAAGCGTTTGCAAGGGCATGAAGCTCTTTGTTGTAAACCGTGAGGATGTTTCTCGCATTGTTATAAGCCTTTTCCAAAAGATGTTTCACCTCTCTCTCGATGAGAAGCCTCGTCTCGGTGCTCATGCTCTTCCCATTGTCGTCATAGTTATGAGCCACAAGACCAACCTCCTTGCTCATACCGAATTTGGTAACCATCGCTCGAGCGAGTTTAGTGGCCTGCTCGAGATCAGACGAAGCACCTGAAGTCACCTCACTCTCCCCGAAAATCAGCTCTTCTGCCACCCTGCCTCCCATACAAACATCAAGCCGAGCGAGCATCTGTTTCCTAGAAATGCTGGTCTCGTCTTTATCCGGTAGCTGAGAAACCATGCCGAGAGCCATACCACGAGGCACAATGGTCGCTTTGTGGACTGGAAGAGCACCTTCCGTGTGGATGGCGACGAGGGCGTGACCACCTTCATGGAATGCAGTCAGTTTTCTCGACTCCTCGGATATAACCGCAGATTTTCTCTCGCTTCCCATCATGATTCTGTCTTTGGCGAACTCAAGATCAGACATCGTCACATCTTTTGCACCGTCCATTGCAGCTTTCAGAGCAGCAACGTTGACCAGGTTGGCCAAATCAGCTCCGGAGAATCCAGGTGTTCCTCTAGCGATGATCATTAAATCAACATCTTCAGCCTTAAGTACCTGAAAACACACACACACACACACAATGAAAAACAGTCAACAAAAGAAGCTAAGACCAATGTTTCATTAGGCTTGGCCCAAATCCGGCCTTGCCTGAGCATAATCTAAAGTTACCTTTGACATGTGAGACTCTAGAATCTGGCGTCGACCTTCGACATCAGGGTTAGGCACAACAATATGGCGATCAAACCTCCCAGGTCTAACCAGGGCCTTATCCAACGACTCAGGGAAATTTGTTGCTGCCACCACAATAATCCCTTCGTTCTGTTTAAACCCATCCAACTCAACGAGCAGCTGGTTCAACGTCATCTTCATGTACTGCTGGTCCTTGGGGTTACGGCTTCCTCCAATAGCATCAATCTCATCGATGAAAATAATACAAGGGGAGCACTTCTTTCCAGCGGCGAAAAGATCTCTCACTCTTCTGGCTCCAACACCAACAAACATCTCTTCAAACTCGCTACCACTGCAGGAGAAGAAAGGCACTCCAGCTTCTCCGGCGATGGCCCTTGCAAGCATAGTCTTCCCTGTGCCGGGGGGACCAACAAGCAACACACCCTTTGGAAGCTTTCCTCCCAAACGAGTGAATCTCTGTAATTAAAAGAGAGAAAAATATTCATATATGGTTACTTCATATATATCTTTTTTTTGAATGAATGTAAAATTTATTCAGACAAAACTGTGTTACATCGAGTGGAACTGTTTTCTATTTGTACAAAGAATCAAAAAATTTTGAAACTCATGAAATCTCATCTCCACTTCTTAATCCGACTTCATATATATCTAGTAAGGAGAGGTGTGAATTTAACCTTGGGGTCGCGGAGGTAATGCACAATTTCCTCTAGCTCAGCTTTTGCTTCATCAACACCCTTTACATCGGCAAATTTGGTGTTCGAGTCCATACTAGGTTGCACTTCTTCATGCAAGCCGAGTCCTAACATATGTTAAACCGCAGCTAAATTAGAAAAAAAAATCATCAAAAACAAAAATGAATTACAAGGAAACTACCTTTGCCAATTCCCTTATCCTCGATAAGTGCTCCAGCACCAGAAATAAGCAAAAAACCAACTGCAATAGTCCTGAAAGTACTCCACAGCTGTTCTTTAAAGCTACTCCTCTCGGTGGATATGGTATGGATCGGTGCAGCAGCAGTTCCAAGAACACCGTCTTTCGTTTCCTTTCCCAAGTTTCTAAACGCTGCAACATCTCCAAATCTCTCTTGCTCCTGAGAAGCACCAGCAATACCTAAGAGAGAGAAAAACATTAAAACTTGTATGTTATAGAAACCAATATGAACTTAAGGCCCTTTTCAAATACCTCTTTGCAATGTTCGGACGAGCTCACTGTTATCAAGCCTATCAACTTTGACCAATGCCTTGATATATTCGGTGAGGGCAGAGGGATTGGAATGCATAGATGGGGTGCTTTCGAATATTCTGATAACTGCTTCGGGATCGTTTCTGCGGAATAGTTCTCTCAGTTGCGCAACCTCGTTAAACTCGTCTCTTTCACGCACTCTGCGAGCGAAGCTACCAACGTAGCTCGATTGAAACCTGGAAGAAGCTCCACCACCACCACCTCCAGCTACATAAAACAAGAAACCCCCCAATTAACATATGCTTTTGGAAAAAAGCTGAATAAAATCAAAAGAAATTAAAAAAAATACCTCCAACAACTCCTATTCTAGGAGGAAGAGAAGTGTAAGCTCTAACAAGTAAGCTTTTCAATTCATGTTCATGACTCGAAACCTGTCAATAGATATAAGCGAAAATCTTCAATAAGATGAAACTGTTTGCTTTCTCTGACTCAAAGACTACGGCTTTTAAACATTTTCTTGGCCAAATTTCATATCACATCAATCAAAGTAGCCATAGATACAACAGAGAATATGTCTATATGATCCTCTAGGGTTTGCAAAAAGGATCATCTACTTCTTCTTCGTAACACAGCCCAATCTAATTGACCAAATCCAAGAGATGAAAAACATAAACAAAAAAATCAAAAACCTTGGTGATGATGCGCCTCCAAGCCATCAATCAATCTCCTTTCGGAATTGGTGTGTGATTGAATGTTCGGAAATCGAACACGAACCCTCTTTTCTCCTTTTCCTTATTAGGTTCGGAAATAAAAAACCACTTTTGTCTCTAATGTTAAGTCTTGAAACTGACGGATACACGTGAGAGGACAGTTTTTGTAAATGACATAAACGCCCTTGGTGATACCCAATTATATAAAATTATTGGGCTTTTTCTGGCGGCCCAAAATGGCCGAGGAAATGTTGAAGCCACCTCTACAATCAAATGCTCAGAAGCTCTTGGCAGACGATTTAAATTTGATATACTTTAGTACGATTTTCTTTGGTTACAGCATTTGGAGAAGGAAACTGAGGCCTTGCCACTTCTAAAGATGTTCTTCCTTTCGAACGAGTATTAAAAAAGTAATAAAAGTTTCAGCAAATTGTTATATCGGAAAAGCCATAGATACTAGAGAGAAAATGCTGCTGTCAAAAGAGCAGCAGAAATGGTTAATATCTGTATGTATATCTTTTGATTACATGTAAAAGTCAAATATTATACGAATAAAACGAGTATGAAAATTTCCATAAATACTAATCATAGTCTGGACAAACTAACTGTCAATGTCTCTTGAGAAGTGTTTGGTAGGATGTATACTAAAGATCTCAAGCTCACCTTGCTTCATCTCTACCGTAACTACACTTCCAGACATTCCCCTGAAATAGAGAAACCACTTCACTTTGATTATGGTGTAACTCTCAGCTTCAAGATTGGTGTTGAGCTCAGAGCTATCAAAAGATTCTAATTCCTGTATAAAAACTGAGAGTTTCATGTTTAAATTAAGAGGAATAGAAGACAGCAATTTTAATATTTAAATTCATGGTAAATCAAAAACTCCAATGTAGTTTTAAGAGAAAGAAAGAAAGAAGGAATAACTAACATACACACACACACTATCTCACAACACAAAGACAACAACAAGCTGTTGAAACTTTCCTCAAAACATCAATTTAACCTCTTCGTGCAGTAGAAACACCAAAAGGCTTGGAGAAATTAACATAGGAAGGATCCGAGACAGGGCTGCTGCTCTTCAAATCACTGGTAAACAATCCAGAGTTGTTCATAAACTGAAACTCATCCATGGACTGCCTGACAACATGGTTAGTACTTCTTCGCTTAGCCTTTGTTGATTCAGTCATACTCATGTAACTTGGCTTGTTCTTGCTAGAGCTGTCTGAAACAAGGCCAGTGGTTCTAGAAGCAGGTGTGGTTGAAGTGAAGATAGACGAGGAACCAGGACTAACATTGAAGTCATAACCAGGAGGAGGTTTTGCAGATACCCGAGTTGTCACGTTGTTTCTTCGAACATTAGCAACGTCAGGTGAATTCAAATGTTTAGGAGGAGGCGTGGTGGTGTCCATGAGTCGAGTCTCCCATGGCCGAGCAGCCATCCAACGCTCCAACCAACTCCACCCCCAGCTATTCTTATCAAACTCTTGACTTTTCAGATATGAGATTGAACTGTTTGTCTTGAGGTTTGAGCTAGGAGTTGCTGACCTCCATTGCTACACAAAAAAAACACCAAAAATTCAGATTCAGAAATTGAGCTTTGAAGAGTTGTGTGCACAATTTACCTTTTGAGCAAGAGCATAAGCCAAGGCGCGTTCTCTCTTAAAAGCACCTTCTTGTCTCTGCTGCAACTTTGTCTTTATGTCATGGACCGTTCCTTTCCTATCGCACCAACCTTCCTCGACTTCTTTCAAGAGATCAGATTTGCTTCTGTGTTCATCCAAAAGCTTTTGAACAGCTTGTCCTTGTACAGTCATCCTCACACGACGAGCTCTCACGCGAGCCTGAACTCGAACCAGAGCTTGCATGCACCTTAGTGTCACAGCAGCTTGCTTCCTCACTTGCCTCCCTCTCACCAAAGCTTGTAGCCTCACTATCCCTTTCAACGCCCTCAACGCTCTTCTCGCCTGTTTAAACAACAACAAAATCAAATCCTAACTCAAAGTTGATTGTTCTCTCAGTCTTTTTTTTTAATATTATATATTTATTAAAAACAAAATAGCCGTTTTAATCTGTCCCCAACTAAATTGATTGTTATCTTAGTTTTGTTCAACTCAGAGCAGTAACATTCTATTAAACAAAACAAAACAAAGCTTTGAAACTCACCAAGAAGCCTCGAAAAGCAGTCTGGATTCTGATAGCAGCCCATTCTTGTCTAACAGCTTTGAAATCTTTAGGAGGAGCCCTGAGCACAGTTGCAACAGCTGCAGAGTAAGAAACCGATTCAGACCGATGTCTTCCCTTCCAATCCCCTGAAGAATTCCTCCATAGCTTCCATTTCTTGTTTTTCCCACTACCCTTTTCCTGTAACAGAACAAAAATTTCCTTAAGCTTTGGATGAGAATAAAAAACGAAAGTTAAAAAGATCTTACAGTTTCATCTTTCTCTGGCTTCTTGAGACCCATAATTGACTTAACCCATTTCCCTGAAGCACCCATCTTGTCGTAGATTGCAAAAAAGGTTTTGGCTCGAATTCGTAGACAATACCTGAGATTTTTTTTTTCAGGTTTAGTAGAAAGTCTGAGAGAGATAGAGAGAGAGTGTATCGGAGAACGTGAAACTGTGGTGGTAATGGAGGGAGTGGTGGGTTAAAGAGACGTTTTTGAAATTTGAACAATTCTCAATAATGGACAAGAAAAAAGGTTTATTAATTAATTTTAAAAAAAATTAAAGTATGCTCGACTCTTTAGGCTTTTGTCCCTGGTTGTGTTTCACACCTTGTGTACCTTCTCAGAGTTGCATGCACTAGAAAAAGACCATAAAAAGGCACAAAATAAATAAAAATAAAGAAAAATAAAGAAAAATAAATATGTATTTATTTATTTATAGATTAGGGTTTTTTTGTGGTCAAAATAGATTAGGCTTTTTGTTCTTCTTTCTTTAGTACAAGACTCACTCATGTAATACCCTGTTTTGTTTTATTGCTATTATTGTTGTATCATTGGATTCGAAATTTAAACTCCCAAAAATGTCGCACTCAGATTTACGAAACATATTTTCTTTCATTGTAAAGAAAAACGCACATTCTCTTTCAAAAGTAATGCCCTTTTGGATTTTCTGATTTGTATGAATCATATGACGTATTTAACTAGAACTTGAGTCAAATGAACATGACTGATACCCAGTTTATCACATAAGAAATTGTCTTAAAATACTGCATATATTTTAGTTAATTATATAAAAAGATACTAGACAGAGTGTCTATTTAGATATATAACAAAAAGAAAGTTGAAAGGTAAATTATTCTAGTATATATTATGATTTATGTCATTAACTACTGCTTTCTCCCAATAAATTTTGAAATCTAATCTTCAATTTATGTCATTAACTACTACCATACTCTATTCTTGATTGATTTATGACTTTAGAATGTATTAAGTTTTACTTGCATTGCAAACCCATTAAAGTTAGGTTTCATGGTTATAAACCAACTAAAATTAGAAATTGGTTTTCTTAAACCAGTTAGAAATATTTTTTTATAGTTGAAATAGGAATAAGGTTTTTAGTCATGTGTGTTGTTATTATTTAAGCCAATGATTACGCTCATATGTAACTACACAACTTATTAATAAAACATCAGTTTTAGATTTACTTCACATTCGGAGACTGCTTTAACGAGTTGAACATAACAATTCTTAGGGCATTTTGTAGCCCTGTTGTGAAAATCCACTATCCAAGAGTCTTGAAAGCTCAAGGATCTGCCCAGACTCTTTCAAATGTGATTGGGCGAGATCTTCCTATCCAGGGCCTCACCAATACAATAGTTGTCGGAGGGTCAAATTAGTATAGCAAAAAAAGAATAGATAGTTTAAAGATAATAAAGTCCAAGTCAAGTCGTGGACGTATTGTTAGATAGAGTTGAATGATGTTTTCAAACAGCAAAACTTTGGGTTATTATGTTTTCAAACAACAAAACTTTGGGTTATTATGTAACAGTTCTGTTATTTGTCAGTTTTTCAGATGGAACATTGAAGGTTCTCTTTATTATACAAAAAAGCTGTTGAGAGTCAGTCAACTAATTAATCAACATTCTTAATTAATAAATTCAGTTTTCAGTTCAAAGATTACACAAGGGTATAATTGATAAGAACTTCAATTTACAGCCTTGCGGATTTACCAAACCAAGGATCCACTACAAATACAAAATGGGAGATAAAAAGAGATAAACTTTTATTTGACATGAATCAAAGAACAAAGGATGGGAGAAATTAGTAAAGCCTTTTCTCACACCTTACTAACTTAAAAAGTCATAAGACTCGCTTATTGGGTTAAACAATTTAACAGTTTACCTGAACTCTAGGGCTTGGTAGTCCCATGTATGCTAAGCGTGGAGAGACTCTTACTCTAGGACTAGGCCTTGGTGAAGGTATAGGACCGTAAGGTGACGGGAAACGTGCAGAAGCAGGCGAAATCCGAGGAGACAGGCTGACTTGTTCGAATGCTTGTGACTGCAGCTCCATGGGATAATCTCTAACACACCCAATTCTTGGACCAACTCCACTTGTCCATTTGCAAGATAGCCTCTTCGATAACTCGAACACCACCGGTCTTTGTGTGTCTTTCTCTTCTTCTTCTTCTTCTTCTTCTTCTTCTTCTTCTTTTTCCTCTGTAATGTTGGTTTCTACAGGTTTATCCTCTTCTTTTGTTTCTTCTTCGTATTTGAATGACGAATATTCCTCATTCACAGTGCACCTCTACATTCAGTTTTATAGCTTAGTGATTATTCTTCAGATTTTAGCATTTATTTATGTGAAAAGAAATTTTGTTTTTTTCCTTACCTTAACATTGGTGAGATCAACATTGTTCTCTTCCAGGAAACTTATGAACTCCTTGAAGTTGTCTTCTGTTGGTAGGTAGTGTCCACTGTACGGCCATATAGCCTCGAGAATACCATCGCGGGCGACCAATCTGCCTGCAGCGGTTGTGGCACCGCCAGATAAGAAACTAGAGTGCTGGAAAACACCTTTCTTCTTCTGTCCTACGTACAAGGTTCTAGTGGTGCTAAGTACAAAAATCGTCTTGGATTCCTCTGTTGAACTGACCAGAGTCATGTTCTGTTTGTACATTAGTCTCCCATCCTCTACTATCACCTCGTATGCTTCTCTCTCCATCTGCAAGACAAACATTAATGAGTTAGAATTTAGAAAAAGGTAGGTATGCTGGAATACCTTTTTTAGTTGTAGGTGAAACCAAAAAAAAAAAAAAACTCACAGGTCCGAGATATTTAATGCATTGTTTTGTTAGAACACTTCTTGGGTGGTGTTCAAGATTTATGTCTTTTCCATCGCCAACGTCCAGCCTGGTGGAAACAGAGTTAGTTTATAACACATCCATAACAATAGAATGAGAAAAAAAAAGTGTGTGATATAACAGGACTGACCAGTAGAAGAATGGTTGTGCACTCATGCTTGCTGTCCAGACATCGTAATAGAAGTGCAAGTTGTGGCCATAACGATGGCGTGGGTCAATCTTTAAACGCAGAAAAGACACAACTTTAGATTTAAGCCACAAAACGTTGAAGATTTGTTTCATTTCCAGAGATATTTTGTAGAGACTTACAGCTTCAAGCCAATGCTGAAGAGCTAACTTTTGAGCTTTTTCATCTTTTGACAAGCCTTTTCCCACCTAAAATGACAAACAAAATTAAGGTTCATATTCGTTTGATTGTAACAAGAGAGAGATTCTCAACTTGTGAAAAAGATATCAGACCTTAGCAGCTCGTGTTCTAGCTCGTGCCCACTTCGAAACAGCGGTTTCATGTTTCTCCTCTTCAAAGAAGGAAACCGAGCTCAATTTCAGAGCTGCTGCATCCAGAGTCTTCCACCTATTAAAAACATTTGAAGATAAAAAAGGGATTAGTGTCAACAGCTTGAAACACATCACTAACAAAGCAGAGAGAAAGATGGAAGATCATCAAGTAGACTCACCAGAGCTCCTCAACCACAACCGCGCAATCCGCTAGGTTTCTTCTTGTCCGGTAACTCTTGTACACCTTCTGTAGCGTAGTTGCAGCTGCATCAAGCTCGGCGAGCGGTCTTGGGGAGAAGAACACAAAAGGCTTAGGGGGAGGAGTAATCGTGGGTTTCGTTATTTGGATTCTCTCGCAGGTCCGTCCGTTCAAACTGTTGCGTTTAGGCTTCTTCACGTCCACAGTCTGATCATCCGCCTGGTTCGTCGGCTCGGTATTGACTTCTGTTGGAGTCTCCCAGCTGTTGAAGCTCAACGACCTCTCCATACCGGCCTTAGGAAGAGAGTTTTCCTCCGGCGCCCCGCTCTTGAAACTGTTGGTTCTTGATGTCAAGCCGCTGAAGGATCTGATTCCAAGAAAACTCTCGACGGGGTTCTTGAAACTGGAGAACTGGTTTGTCAAAACTTCTTTACAAGCAGAGACTAGAAGTGAAAGAGAAAGTCCCATCTCCTGCACGCACGCACATCAAATCAGGATCAGTATCAAACGTTGACAAACGAATCTTTCTCTAAAGTAATCAACCAACAACAACTGTCACTAATATATTATTTTTTTACGGATATCATCACCAACTCAATTATTGGTGCCGGCGATGGAGATAAATATAATCATCCCTTCCAGACATTCCAACAAACTTTTTAAGAAAAATCCAAGCAAGATGTAAACATTATTAATCTTTCAGAAGATACTTTAATAAATCAGAATCTCTCACGTACCTCAAGAATTGCAGAGATACACCTACCAAGAACAAGAAAACTCGTTACCAAAAGACTAAGAAAAGCCAAGTTTATTTTCTCTCTCTCTGTCTTCTACTCTAGAGAAAACAAAACGAATGCGACTTCCAAGTTGAAGAGTAACAGCTCTATATATACGCAGTTGGATATGCGTAGTAGTGTGTGTGTAGTTGACGAGTATTAAATGGGGTAAAAAAGACTTAAAAGAAGTCTGGGTTTTACAAATTGTTGAATTCAAAGATGGTGTGTCTGAAAAAAATATTAGTTTTAAAATCATATTATGGTTTCATTTTGTTTCTTTTAGCGCATTGTATTGTTAGTTGTTACTTTTTCTTAACAAAATAACAAAAACATGATAGAAAACAGACTAGACTAGAGGCCACACAGGGGGAACCCCACAGGAGACGCAGGGTAATTCAATGGTAGCTTCGCCGAAGTTATTATTTAGAAAAGGACAAACTATTAGTCTACAGTTTACTTTTTGTGGATCTAGTAGTTTCTATCAAATCTTATCTGAATTGGCAATAAAATCTATATCAATGCGTAGACGATGTATAATGATATTTGGATTACCATCGTTAGGCTTTAGGGGTTGAGCCAACATTAAATTATTATTACACATATAGTACTTTAAAATCTTATACTGTACTTATTTCAATAAATGAAATATTATTCACTGTTACATAATTTTAGTTACTTAAATTTAATCACTCAGTATGAAACCACTCCAAAAATAAAGTAGTCATATTCAGTATTGTATTTTTATTTCTTACTCAATTTAATCACTCAAAAATAAAGTAGTCATATTCACTATTGTATTTTAATTTATTACTCAATTTAATCACTCAAAAATAAACTAGCATAGCAGTAAAACTCAATTCCACTTTAAAATTAATCCATTTTGAATAAAAAAACTGAAGTTGCACATTACACCAAAGGAATGGTTCACCATCATAGAAACAAAATGAACCAATAGGAAAAAAATGCAGATAAACGAATTTATGGAAATGAAAAGAAAATTTATTTCTTATCAATTATAGAGAGAAACAAATTTGTTCTATATTACTCTAAAATAAAAGGAATGAAAAATAATAGAAAGAAAAGGTTATTCCTTATAAATGGTAAAATAAATAAGGAACAATAAAGAATATTCTATTCCTTTTCATTCTTTGTTCACCAGTTAGACCCCATGTCATGTCCACGATCCTGGATAGGATCGTCTGGATGGACAATGGTGCGAGGAGACGCACCAGTCAGGTCATATCACCTAAAGACAAGTGATTCATGGCCTAAAAATAAGGTTAAAGGCATTAGGAAGCTGAGACATAGCTAAATCAAGAAGGACACAAGTAAAAGGGAGCTATACAAGTGTTGTGGCCGCTGGTTGATGAAGGAAAGTAGCTCGACCAGCTAAGTCCAGCTTGGTGCAGCTTAGTGTAGCTCACACAAGAGTAGGTCAGCTCCAGTAGCTGGACTACTAGCTCACTCAGCTGGGGCCAGCTAGCAATCAGCTCATCTCAGCTTGGTGGAGTGTTCGGGTCTCGGGCAGTTGGGCTGAGTCCGGACAGTGGTCGGGCCATATGGGCGGTCCATGTGTGGCGATGGGCCGGTGGGCTCTTGGGATTGGACCAGTGGCTTGGCATTCGGTTTGAACTTGTATTGGACATGTCCAGGAGTGGTTTGACAAGCCCATGACGTCCTGGTAACTGCTGTAGGCGAATGGGTGTGATCTAGACCATTGATGACTCAATGGCCAGAAATGAAACCGAAAGGATGCAACCTTGGAAAGGTAACTGCCTCTTCTTCTATAAATACAAGGCAAGGCCGTGCTTTTGCAGGCACGCCAGGACTTCTTCCTACACCCTGAAATACAAAGAAATACAGAGAGAAAAGGAGAGATGGTCGGATTCAACAATCCAAGATAGAGATGCATTCAAAGACAACAAAGAGGCAGTTTTGGTGGGCAATCATGGAGAAGGTTATGAACGACCTCTGGGGGAGTTTTGATTGATGTTTTCCACGCCATGGGCTTCCTCTGCATCCATACAATACATGCAAATAGCCAGGAGAGGAGATGGAGGGCCGGAATGCACTTCCAATGGTTGAGACAGCCTTGAAGGCATATGTGTATAGAAAGGCAGTTTCATGGGCACTGAAGGGGGAAATGATGTACGACCCTTGGGTGGTGTTTGATCCTGGATGAACACACCCTAGGCTTCCTCTGTGTCTTGGGGACACACGCAAATGGTCAGAAGAGAATGGAGAATGCCGGACTCCACTCTCAAAGGCACGAACAGCCTTGAAGGTGGATGCAATGTAGAAGCGGTTTCATGAAGGATAAAGGGAAAGGATGTTGGTGCGACCCATGGAGAGATCGTATCAATACTGGAAGTATATGATAAGGCTTGATAGAGGCATGCCTTGGTGGGGCTTGGCCGAAACCTGATATGGGAAGCATAAGATCTAATAAGATCAAGTATAAGGTAACAGATTTATGTTTACTTTCCGGTTTATGTTTATGTCTCTTGAGGTGCGAATGAGGCCAAGTATGGCACGCCCTTGGAGACCATATATGGTGATATATTATAGGGATACATGACCTTCAGGAAAGGAGCGGATCATAGTGGATCTAATTCATCTATGTGGGATGGTAATTAGAGGCTATGCATCGGTTAGTGACTCATGGTGGTTCATGAGTAAACCGGATATATGGTTATGCATTACCAATGGCTTCAGGCCGTGGCAATGAGGTAATTGGATCATATAGAATGCTAGGTATCAACCTTGGTGTTGGTAAGCTATGTGTACAGAATTGGCTAAGAGCCATGAAGAAAAGTAAGGCTAGTACTATGTGGTGTGTACCACAAGTATGGAGCCTGAGTGTGATTATGCAAGGAAGGCCGTGTGTGATCTGATCATTGGTTAGTAAGGACGACCTGATCCTTGGTTGGTGGATCAAGGTGTCTGAGCTAAGTGATCAAAGGATGCATCGGTTGTATGAACAAGACTGATCGGTTCGAGTGGGACATAGGTCCATGGCCGGTTAGGTATGTGTGAAGACTCATCAGTTCTGAGTCATGTGGGGTGGTTGGTTGATTGACTCAGGATCTGATGGAACTTATTAATCCAATGCTCTGTTGTTTAGACATGGAGGCACCGAACCTTGGCCTTGGCCGGTTCAGGAGGTGATAGATAGTCCTTGGCCATCGGCCGGATTGACCAAAGTCGGGTTTCACATGATCTGGACCTCTGGGTCAGATTCTGATGATGGGAAATCTACTTTGGGGATTTATCATGAATTATCATGAATTTTATTTAGTTTTTAGGAATTGATTTGATGATGTCAACTTTTGACCGGTTGGTCTGATCATGATCAGAATCCATATGGTCTGGGTCGATTCATTGGATTCTGATTATGGGAATCTCTTAGTTGAGATTTATCAGGAGTTTTCATGAATTTTAATTAATTTTTGGAGCATGTTTGCTTGAGGTCGTTTTTGCAGTTGAAGATTTTCCAAAGGTACTTGGTCTGTGGGGATGGTTGGCTGAATGACTAAGTACCAAAGGGAAGAGTTTATACAAGGATAAGAGAGTTGGACGAGTGGACGGGGAGCTGGACAAAGCTTCATCACAACTCGATCAACTGGAAGAGAGTAGTGAAGTGATTCAGCTCACCTGAGCTGGACGAGCTATCCATCCAGCTTGGGCGAATCAAACGCTCAGGTGCTCATGCCCGAAAAAATATGATCTGAGATACTCTTGCCCGAAACTGCCCGGATTTGGAATTTAATATATCTTTATTTAAATCCGAAAATTTATCAAAAGACCACATACCCAACAGAAACTTACATAATTACAACCCAACCAGGGCCATTTCGCGGACCATCCAGACCCGATCCATAAATTCGGATCTATTTCTCCTTAACTTCCAAAACCTTTGTATGACTTATTGTAATTGTAAACTTTGGTGTAACTGTGTAGCGTAATAAAACCTGAACAAATAAATATTGTCCCAGCATAAAGTTATGCTAAATTGAACTAAATCGCATATGAGTACTCCACATTTAGATTGCAATTTATTATTACGTTATTGTTCGGCCACATGTGTTGTTATTGATATATTTATTGAAGTTCAAATAAAAAAGATTAGTTTATAGATAAAACTAGAGAAATAACAGAGCATAACGTCATGAGTAATTTACATAACAACTTAGTAAAAGTAGATAAAACTTCTATGTCATAAATACACAACTAATCTTCAATTGGCCATGCACGAGCAGTCAAGTGTATTTCATCGCAGAAGTCCCAAGCTGCACAATTCCAGAAACAACGATCGCATTTCCACCGTGATCTTGATCCATTTAGGAGACTTCAAACTCGAGGGTCTATGTGGGAGCACCAGCAATCACATGGCACATTAGGATCTATCCTTTCAGCCACGATAGAAACATGCCAGGTTTATCGTAATCCCAATGGCCTGAAAGTTGCCAACCAGATGATTTGAAACGCCTTAAAGACATGTTGACGAGTAAAGGCAGGTAGCTGTGAACAATTCCCCTACGATCAACGCTAAAGGCTAAGTTCAGCATTCCATTTACAAACCGGCCAACTCGCATCCTCTCTCACCAGAAGATGGATTTTTTCCCTTCCTTCGTCAAGTAAATGGAGGATGAAGAACTAATACATACCTCTCAAGTATATGACCTCTGGATTACCCGAACGGTAGCATTTAAGCCTGAATGTTCGAAAAGCACCGACCTCGTGTACCCAAATATTCGTAAATGAGATTGGCCGATCTGTAGAAGTGATCTTCTCTTCAACTTCGTTGAACCCGAAAAGCAATCCTTGCGAACCAAAATCTCGAGACTCATCGTTGCTACCGTAGAGAATCATATGAAGCATTGAAGGAGGAAGATTCTCCATGTCTAACTCTCGATAAAAGAAAAATGTTATTGTGTGAGAGAGATGAGGAAATTGTAGAGATTCAAAATTGTATGTAATTGTAGAAGTGGTAAACCCTATTTAATGACCGCCACCCAAATTCAAGCGTAAGCGTGTCCATTTAAAGGTGATTTGATGGACTCCTCGAGAAGACACGACTTCTGTCACACGCCTTTGAATATCAACAATGATCTATGGAATTGAAACTTTGTAAAACTATAATTTATTAAGATATCTAACTATACATACGTAGTTTAAACTAAGTGATTTCGATTGTCAAATTTATAAAACTACAAAAACTTCAGAATTTAGATATATATTTTTAGTTATATTTTGCAAGAAATGATCAGTGTCCAAAACTGATTATACTTAGTGGATATATTTAATGACGATGCCGGCAAGATAGAGATATAACTAAAATGTATCTAAATTCTGAAGTGGCGTGTCCATTTAAGGTTGATTTGATGAGTATTATTACTTGGTTGACTCGAGACTCTCCAGAGATTAAATCATTTCCATCAAATCACTCATAAATAGGAGAAATAGAGGACCTATAAAATGGAAGTCGGGGTAATAGATTCTAATAATTCATTAAATTACAGGCTTTTCATTGATTATCTCCTACACTGGTAGTTGCTATCATTACATATATGAATTCTAAATATATTCACTAACTATTATCCATTTTGGAAACTGACCATCTTTTGAAAAATAAAACAATATAATATCTAAATTTCGTTAAGTTTTGTATAGTTTCAAATTTTCATACAATCTAAATTGTTACGTTTTGCTTAGTTTCATAAATTTAACCCGTGATAGACTCGTGGAAAGAATACTCGGAAAGAACACGACTTTTGATAGACTCGTCGAAAGAACACGACTTCTCTTGTGAAAAAGTCTCTTTTAATAATCATTACACTTCGAAACTCTTACACTTCCGAGTATCATTTATACGCCACATCTCTTGCATTTAAGAGAATTCTGCATTTAAACACTCACCGTTACTCCATCTCCTCTCTCATCTGTTCTCTCATCTCTGCAAATACTCCATTTCTTCTCTCATCTCTCAACAAACAAGATGGCAGAGTACAATAGGCTTTCCGAGGTTACTTATAACCCCAAGGTCAGGTCTTGGCGTTTCAGAGTGAAACTACACAGATCTAACCTTTCTATTCGTGATGTTACCAACAAGGCCTTACTATAACTATATCCTCGCAGATGAAGATATAAGTGTTATATCATCATCTCTCTTGTAATAAACATGTAACCGTGAGAAATAAAAACTTGATCCAAGCAACATGTAATAAACATGATCTTTGTACTTTATTTTTGTAGGGATACAAGATGGAGATGACCACTTATGGGGATTATGAAAATTTTAGAGGCCTTGAGAGGGAAGAGTGAAGATGGGTGGAAATCTTTGTGGTAGAAGTTGAACGGGCCACCCCATGTTTCCAGCCAACTAGCTCTCCGTTCAGACTAAATGCTATCGCTATGCGCAGAAGTCCGCATCATCGAACCTCTGAACAATCGTCTTTTCTTTGACTTCAAAAGCATCCATGCAATCCCTCACATGCACTGGCATGATCTCAGATATCCCATAGGTATCATTCAGAACTTTGTATAACTCTGTAGTTGTAAGTGAAACTAAGTGAAACGAACTGATTTAGGAATGGTAATCTCAACAGTCGCATGACTTTGTTTCAGAACTTTGTATAACTCTGTAGATGTAAGTAAAACTAAGTGAAACGAACTGATTTAGTTGAGTAACACTTATATGGTAGATACAATGGGAGTGGTCTTCAACACGGAAGCCCATCTCGATGCCCCTACTGGACCAAGGATGGAGTTTTACATAAGGGACAACATGTGAGTATAAAGTAACATATGATCCAAGCAAAATTTATATATATATATATATATATATATATATATATTGTAATCGACGACTTTTCTTTATTTGAATAGTGACCATCGATAAAATGTGTGGTGACCGGTGATCAGGCCTATGCCTTCCGGGATGGTCTTGACCACATGAGTGTTGAGGGTCGTAGACAGATGATTGTGGTCCTTAAGATGTGGAGAGTCTGGGAATCTATGAGTAAGTGTTGTTTCTGTGTCTAGTTTTAAATGTGATAGTTGAGTAGAACTTTGAGTAACTTTTGCTAAAATCACTTATACAGATTATTTTGGTCCTCCTGATATATGGCTTGAGACCGAAGGTGGATTTGCGGACTTCAGGTTCAATCCGCGTTTGCCCGAGGTTGAGGAATTCAGGCAGTCTCTACTAAATAGCGACCCTTATGTTCAGAAATATGGGGTTGAAGGTCTCCTGTAAATGTTTAATGTCGGTGAACCTTTGTTTAAATATCGGTACAACTATGTGTTAATGTTGGTGAAACTATCTCTATTGTCGGTGAAACTTTGTTTACATGTCGGTAACACTATGTGTTAATGTTGGTGAAACTTCTCTATTGTTCAATTTTCCAACTTTATAGTTTCACTTAATCAATTGTCCAACTTTGTAAACTTAAGACAAAGTTGAATTTCGTTGTCTAACCTCGCATAACTTAGAAAAAACATAACAATAACAGAAAAGTTTCACTTTTTCATTGGTCTGACATCGTAAAAATAATAGAAACTTTATCCAACTTCGCAGAACTAAGGAGAAACTTTTTCGAGAGATAAAAGAGTAAATACATAGTTACCTGTACATCATAATACCGGCTACAACTACAGCTACGACACTGATGCCGAATATAACAGGGACACAACCTCCTGATATCTTAGGCATTAATGTCGGACCTTCGCTCCTTATTGTTGCCTTGAGCAATTGAACTTCTTCTTCTAGGATTCGAACTTGGTTGTGCAACTGTCGAATCTCATCGGTGAAAGCTTCATCGACCCATTTGAAGACGTGGTCGTCGTTCACCAGCTACAACATTAGATCGAATAATCCATTAGATCCCACAACATTATGTAAAAATAAAAAAAACGTGAACCTTAAGAGATACCGATAATACCCTAAGTGAAGCCGCATAGAGACACCGATAAAACCGGCGGTATGGATTTGGCCGGGATTTGGATACTACCTCGACGATTCTCTCCCCGCACGAACAATTTCTAGGTATTCCCGCAGTTTTTGCTCATCTCAGACGACTGGTAATGGTAATATCTCCAGTCGTGGACGATGAAGCGGCCGTTGTTGGGTTGGACATTATCTGACGGAAAGGAGGTTGAGAGGGAAAGGAGACGATTATTCGATTGAGCAGAAGATAGATGGAAGAGAGAGAAAATTGGAGATAGAAATGGGAAAAATCTAATAAAAAGGTCTTTAATACGATTTAGCAAATTGGGAAGAGGGAAATTCAAAATTGAGAATTCGCAGAGCTGGGAAAAATTATCACAGTGGTTTTGTGGTCTAAGTTTCACCAAGTACTCAGTTTTACATAAAGTATCAAAGTTGTACTTTTTAATTATTTCCATTTATCTTGGTTATACTCTACTTTGATTAATGATTTTATGGTTATACTAATGCAATTATGTTTTCTATGTTCATTTCTAATACGATCATGTAAACATAAACTTGATTTCGTGCCATAGAGAGTTATCAAATCTAACAAGGTCAGTTTTAGCGATAAAGCTATGATAACACATTGTATTTCTTATATGATTGCTACAGATGAAATTTTAATAATTCCGACTAAATCATAATTAACATATCAGTAATAATAAATTACAATCTTATTACCTCCATGACTTATAAAATTTAAAAGTTTAGAATTTACAATCATATTACTCAGTTTACCTATCGTAGTTATACCAGTAAAGAAAACAAGTTTCACTTAGTCATACAACACACAAATATAAAAAATTTCAACTCAACTCCACAACGATCCCATGCGATAAAAACGACCAAAACTGAAAGTGAAAGGTTTACAACCTAATCCACATCAAAACTGAAACACTGAAACAAAAGGGAATTTACAACCTACTCTTCTTCGTTTTTCGGTGGAGATGTTCATCGTAAATCAGTGCCCACATTCTCTTCTTCCCCATATCCACTCTCACGCCACAAAAGTTCCTACTACAAGAGCTCTCTCCAACCCTCGACAGCTGTTTCGGTTATTTGAACTATTTGCAATTCTTCGATGTCCTCCACATGCAAAATACTTCTTCTCGCTTCTATCCACTGATGTTAGATAAACATACACATCTTCATCATCCAAAATATACGATTGCCTCTTAGGTTCCACTACCAATGGAATGTAACCCAAATTGAGCCTCTTCAGAAACGATCTATTCTCATCTTCCCGCATATCCTCTCCTTCAACAACGAATAAGTGATCTCCTCCAACGATGATGTCTTAAAGGATATAGCATACAAACGAGCATCGGTTGGAATCCATTCATAATCATGTCCATCTTTCAATAACATCCATCATAATCAAAGTGTATGTTCACGAAAAAGTACACATTGTTCGCAATAAAAAATTAACCCCTTGGTTACACGCTTATACCATTAAAGTTATACTTGGTTATTCAGTTATACCGTTAACGTTTTACTTGGTTACACAGTTATACCATTAAAGTTATACTTCGTTATACCATGTTACGCTTGTGTCAGAATCAATTAGTAATCAGTCAACGCCTAACGCCTAATCTTCTTTGATTGAATCATCCTACTCTTCATTCCGACATTCAATCAAAGTATTCATTCAATCATTCCTTTCCGATCCTCGATTAGTTACCCAAATGAATAGAATTAAGAATTTTTCATTTACAACTACCAAAATTTCGAGTCCAGACTCCAATTCAAAACCAAATTGTAATCAGCTTTGATTCCCGACATTCAATTATACATTGATTATCGAATTCCTAATAAACGACCATTCAAAATTTCCGATCATCGACTAGTTCATACACAAATACTAAATCTACTATCTAATCTAATCCCTGCGAATAATGAGTTCGCTCATGGTGGATTCTATACATTGGTCTTAACGACGATTTGAGATACATACCCGTAAATGATTCAGCATCCAAGCGACGAGATCGCAATTCGATGATAGCGAGGAAGAATAAGGACGGAGGAGTGGAGAAGAAGACGAAAACGCCGATTATCGATCGGAGGGAGGAGGAGGAGAGAGAATTTGAGTTATGAATATATTATGACTCATATATTATTCATTAAATCGGTCAGGGGTATTTTCGAAATCAACCACACTCCCCAAGAGTATCGATCACGAAGAGTATGCCGCATCACGTGAGAGTATGCGGATCACTTTTGCCTTATTAAGAGTACACAGGCACTTTACTCACTTGGGCAGCTGGGACAAAGAGCTAACAAACACTGTGGATGTGGCAAAGGTATGATCTAGCAATGTTTCTTGGATCTAGATAGAATGGTTTAGAGAACATAACCTCGATTTGTATGAATTGGTTTAGGTAGATCG